>OY855904.1:7125569-7475569 GCA_963693305.1 Meandrina meandrites
AAAATCTATCAAGGTTAGTACAAAATTCATCGTTGTTTGTATGATTTATTGCTCAGTTAGACTTAAATAACCATTGTCACAGCTTATGGTGCAAGGAAATCTTCTCCCATTTCGGTGCGAACTTAACAATGAAGATAGTAAAGTTTCATTGCACGATTTCAACGCTAAATGTTTTCAGACCAACTTACCTTTCGTATACTCCAGACTCCCACTTTGTCGTGGAGTGTAGATTGGTTTGTCTGTCTGTAGAAGAACAACGCCATCCATGAAACTGACGAGCACCTTCGCCTCTTTGTGAATGATAAGGCTACTGTCGTTTGTCTTGGCCACCAGGAAGGCATATCGATTGGTTGATATATCGTCATCGTCATCAATATCCACAGGAAAATCTTTCGGATTCAACTATTGTTAAAATAAAAAATACATGCAGTTTTGTTGCATCTTAGTGCGTTACTTGTCTTCTTCGTAACTGATAATTAATTCAAGCACAAAAGGAAGGTAGATAAATCATAAAGAATTATCTACCCAGTTAAAATTTAGTTTGTTTGTTTTTTCTTTTTTTTTCTTTTTTTTTAATCGTATGATGAATGGTGCAGTCATGTGCACTTTCTCATTTAAAACGTTTTGGATGAAACTTGTTGCTTTCATTTTCACAGTTAAATTTTAAGTTTCGCCTTTTGTTAATCCAAACTTTAGCGGGGTTTGTAGCTGCAAAGTTATGACCTAAGGAATATGTACAAAACTAATTTCCAAACGAAATAGAACAGAATTTTCGCGGGAATTGATTTGTCTACCATCTCTGTTTCATAATATTATTTGTCGATTACTTCGAAGGTGGAGAATTAGGAGTGGAAGAATGAACTCAAACAAATGATTTAATAAACAACAGTCGCCATCTTACACCGAGCACAGATCAGTTTCATGGTTAACTTACTTAAATGCAGCAATGCACTGCGAGCGTACTTGTAGTCTTGCTAGCATATCAACATTATTTATATCAACGTTTATTTATTTTCTCGTTTAAGTAGTAGACTTGCCAAAGGTTGGCCTGTGCGGTCAAGAGTAATCTGCAAGTCACAACCCACATGTTGGAAAAATGGCGTTAATTTAGAAAGTCATGAATAAATGCATTAGCTGAAATCCTTACCTTAAGCTTCAGAATGCCAGGTTTCTCTGTTGGGGAAAGTTAATTGAAATCAGTTCCCAAAAGTTACTAACCTTACCTATCTCACTATTTTAAAAAATCTGAATTTTTATTCTGTTCCCCCCGTCTAATTGGGTGGCAGAAATGAGTTTAGTATAACATTTAATAGCCTGGAAATTCGCCAATGAAAAGTTCCTTATCTTTTTCTTTTTTTTCTTTTGTTTGTTTTTTTAGTGAAATTTATTAATGGATAATCTATTAACGCAAAAAATCAACAGCGAAATAACAAAAGCCAAACAAAGTGTAAATCTACCGGAAAACAATACATTGTTCATTGTTCAAACCGAAGAATTTTCTGCGTAGTTCGTACGTCTGTTCTGAAGGTGGGTATCAATCTTGGGGTCAGGTCTAAAATAGGCCTGGGAAGATCACATAGTTTCGTCTGAAATTCCCAATTTGTTGAAAATGTTCCCTCTCCTGAGTTCATCTTAAAACAGAGACGAAAGATCGATTAACATATTAATTGGCCCTCGGTTTCTTGCCTGTTATCTTATGATTTCTCTCTTTGCACCACCACCGTATAGGTTATTTGTAATAAAATTCATATACTTAAATTTATTACCGCTTGTAAAAACTCCACTGACTGCCGACAGGTTTCTTTTCTTATCTGGAAAATCTTGAGCGATGACTGTCACATTCACAGGTTTGTCGCTGTTGTATACTATAACTGATATTGCCTCCTCTATACCCAGGTGAAAGATGTTTGGAGCAGTGATAAACAACTGAGCATTGCTGTATAAATAAATAATATAAATACAAAAGCAAATAAATAAATGAGCGAACGAACGAACGAACGAAGGAGCGAGCGAGGGAAAAAACGAACGAACGAACGAACGAACGAACGCAAACGAACGAACGAACGAACGAACGAACGAACGAACGAACGAACGAACGAACGAACGAACGAACGAACGAAATAAAGAAAGAACGAACGAACGAACGAACGAACGAACGAACGAACGAACGAACGAACGAACGAACGAACGAACGAACGAACGAAATAAAGAAAGAACGAGAGAAAGAAAGACCGAAAAACGAACGAGCGAAACAACAAACGACTGCCTGGATTGACTGACTGACTGACTGACTGACTGACTGACTGACTGACTGACTGACTGACTGACTGACTGACTGACTGACTGACTGACTGACTGACTGACTGACTGACACAACTGCAAGTAAGTGCAAGTAAATTACAGGCACTGTTTAAATTCCTATATTTACAGCAACTCTACATTACTCTTCTGTCTGGAAAGCTTAGTGGTGTGACTTGATCGACGCATTGAGGGAAGTAAAGGGCAGGAATTTGACATTTTAACATTCATAGACTAAGCATATTATAGTGTTACATTAGACTTGCATTTAAGGGATCAATGCAAGGCTGACGCTACGTGAAAAAGAAGGCATTGCGAGACACCAACACGACCATAACAGTCATGTTATTTCATTTTTTCGACTGATTCGATCTCTTGAAGATTAAGCTACACTGGCAACATTGTTGTTTGCGGTCCCTTGCTGCTTCAAGTTTTGCATTCAAGGAATCGGTTATAAGAAAAGTGAAAATGATCTTCATTGAAAAAACCTAGTAACCTGTATCCAAAACCTATTACAAAACCAGCCAAAACCTATTTCAGCTAAATCATATTTCCTGGACTGATAAATGCATTTCAGAAAATCGAATGAAGGGAGAGGAGTGGGGTGAAGAGAGCATTGTGTTAGCCGCACTACTCCACAGGGGGATTAGTGAGTAAGACTTCCGGCTGTTTCAGCACGTCTTCAGCAGAGTAATTAACATAAGCTGAAGTCTGACCGACAGAAATACATAAAGAGGAAGTCGACATAATGTGATTGTAACACAGAAAACAACGAACATGCTAGATAACATACTATTAATCACTCTTAATTTATACAGGTAAATTAAACTTCAAGCGAATTGCCTCACGAGAGAGCAAATTATTGTTGACGTCCACTAAATCAGATTTCAAATTCATGTGGCGAATCTTCATATTTCCTTTTGCTTTCAGTTCTAACTTTCTTAGTAAAACGCGCTTTCCAATCACTTAAAAGGGTTTGAAGATCGCCTTTGTCTTAATTGTCCATCCATTAAACAATATCCTATGAGCTAACATCGAAGCTTTTAACTGATCTCGTGCGTATCCATGATTTCAAAGTAACGGAATCGCAGAAAAACATTGAAGATCATTGAAGCCGTGACTAGCTAAAGGACCTTACCTGTTTGTCGATACAGCTGTTATTCCGGATAAGATCACCAACAAGATTGTGAACATTGTGAGTGTTCAAAACCCTCTCTAAATGGCATCTAAATGTTTTTAACAGAAAGCAATCTCTTACTCACATACCCTTCAGCTGAACTACGCGATATGAGACAAAGCTATTTTAGGTGACGTTATGTGATACCGTAACGTGATCTTTTGAAAAGAGCGCTATTCATGGCTAATGGCTACAGCGCCACCGACAAAAGGACAATTTATTTTTGTTATACTTATATTTGTTTACTGTTCCAGTGGTACTCGGCCTCACGACCAACAGTACTATGGACAGCTTTTTCTGGTCCATAAAAAGTTCTGTCAATTTTTAAGTCATTTTTCTGGCACACACACTTTCACAAAAAAAAACCACCGTTTCGATATGAGCCTCAGCGCAACCGACTTTAGCAGGCTTCCTCGCTTTTGCTTTACTGCATCCCTGTGTCCTTAAATCAAGAAGCGCAATTGCAGAGAGAGAATTCAGTTTTGAAAAAAACATACCCATTACTTGTACTTGCCCCTTTCTCGCGCGTGTTTTCCGACCGTAGTCCATGCCCTCTCCAGGTCATCTAAGATCACTTTCTTACGTTTACTGAGCCTTGTGATTGGCTAATTAGAGTGATAGTGTTGCCTCAGTCGACCCATTCTCGTCCCCAGGGTCCCGTGTCCTGTCGGATTGACTACATTTTGACAAAGGGAATTTGACAAAGCGAATAAAATCAACCGTTTTAAAATCCCTTTGTTGTAAGAGAATTTAAAGTGTATATGACACGAAAAATATTTTCTGCTTATTTGAAAGGCCTTTCAAAATACAGAAGAATGGCGTTTTTCTTTTCGAAATATCTTTTTTCGTTTCTGAGATATTGTCATTTTTGTATTATGCAAATTAGATCAGTGATGACGTCATAAGATTTGCAACTGAAAAATGGTAAAATACTGAATAAAAAATATCTCTGGAAATATTGAAGCAGTGTCCTTGAAACTTGGCACCACCAATGTGCATCACAAAAGCAACAAAATGACACCCTTAGTATTGTTGCCATAGCAACCCTTTCAGCTCCAGTCTCTCTCTGTCAAAAAAACAAATATCCCCATTTGTAGCCTCTTAAGTGAGAAAAAGGGTCCTGCTTGGAACGGTCATTGTTCCCACATTGTCTTAATTCCCAGCATCAGATTGGCTGTGCTAGATGGTTCTTGGTTAAGACAAAAACTGGGAATTTCAGTTTTTATTGAGACAGCACCAGCGGCAAAACTGTTGTCATGGCAACAGCTTTAAGGGTGTCATTTTGTTTCTTTTGTGATGCACATTGGTGGTGCCAAGTTCCAAGACCACTGCTTTAATGGTTTTAGAGATATTGTTTATTCAGTATTTTACCATTTTTTAGTTGCAAATCTTATGACGTCATCACTTATCTAATTTGCATAATACAAAAATGACAATATCTCAGAAACGAAAGAAGATATTTCGAAAAGAAAAAAGCCATTCTTCTGTATTTTGAAAGGCCTTTCAAATAAGCAGAAAATATTTTTCGTGTCATATACACTTTAAAACGGCTGATCGGGTTGGCTTGATTTTATATTCCTTTTGTTAAAAATCTAGCCATTCAAATTACATGTCTCCAGAGCTACTTGTTCCTCGTGTCCCAGGCCCAGCCGGCTAAAAGGGACAGATGGCTCTGGGGACTAGAATGTTCGCGACCAAATACAGTAAGGGGGAAATGATTGTAGTCGTGAATTAGACTCGCTAAGTTTTCTGTTCGCCTTCGACTGCATGGACTCACTTTTTTTTCTGTTTACTTCAATAACCGTCAATTAATTATATTTTCCCCACAATCAGCCTTATCGCGCGTGTGTTGGTTTTTTCAATCAACAGTCGTTTCAAAGAACAGCTTATACAGATCCTTTTCGAGTAATGTGGTCAGCTAGTCTAGTCTGTCATCCCTCTTCTCTGCTTTTTGAAAGGACTTTTGACTGTCCTGGTGAGCTAGACCATGAATAAACAAAATATCATATCGTATCAGCATCAACTCCAGGTTTACAAAAGAATGGATAAGGTAACAGAGGAAAGCCAAGAACATTGCATATAAGATATACGAGAGAACTGTTACAGGCGGTTGAAGTCAACGGGCATATGCTTATATCTCTACCGCTTAAAGTGTCTCCAAAAATGGATACTACGAATGCACTGTTAATAAAGACGTCACATGGCTTAAAAATACGTCATAAATTCTTTAAATTCGCCATCTTTGATTACCATGTTTTTTTGCATGACGTCAGAAAATCACAAACATTCTGTCAAGATTTCAAAACAATCTTTAAAGGGTGCTAAACTGAAAGAAAACTGTACATCTAAAAAGGAAACCTTCAAGTAACTGTTTGAAAGTTGCAATCGCGGCTTAAGTTTGGTCATCCCTCACGAAACAACTTAACTTCTAACATCGGTGTTCTCTTTAGCCGTGAAAAATGAATGAATATTGACAGCTGTAACTTTGTTTCTGTCAAACTAATTACCGACGTCAGTGCTAAAAACATAAAGGAACAAAATTGCATGAATTGCCCGAATTGCATGCAAATCAGGTTTTCAATGCCTTATGCAGCTTTTCTATTACACTATGTGGTAAAAATGACTGTGGAATCAAGTGATGATATAATGACAGTCATACAAGCTGCTAACGTTTAAACAGCTTTCGCCGGATTCATTTCAAGCTCCATTCAATACCACTAGGAAATTCAAAATCATAAGCCACATTATGTTAACCTCGAGATGTTTTTTTTTAAGAACTAAATTGAACTGAACTGCCGTGAAAGAAACTTGTCTGGGAAAATCTCGTGGTATACAAAACAAAGCTGATTAAAACGCTTTTGCCATATTTCACTACGCATTTCTTCAGCTGCTTTTAATTGTTCAGTAATAAGACATTGACTGACGAGGCTTTGTATTTATTCAGCAAAGTTTTCACATATTATTTAAAATGAACGTTAAAAGCAAATGTCACGAGATTTTAAGTCATTTTTTTCTATCGTACAAAATTACTTTTAAAATAACGGAAAGCTCATAATAATAATTTTCAAACGTGGAAAAAAAACACCTAGAGAAACGGTAATAACAAATAAAACATAAACAAGAACGGCTACGACTAAGGAAGACAGTGATGGATTACCAATTAGCGAGTTATCATCTTTAAAAAAAAGGGTTGGCCACGCTTTTCAAAATGCGCTGTCCACATCGTTTTAAAAAGTAGCTGCTTTGGCTAAGGGCTAGCTGAAAACGCGTTTCTGTTTTTATTACACGGCGCCAAAACAGTTTTTCAACTTTGTAAACACATTAAACATGACTTTTAAATAAATGTTACATGTATTATGAAACATGATCTTTTTTCGTCAGTCTGTACAGTTTACTCGAATCACTACCTGAAAACGAGATTGGCATATTGGTGTCATTTTACCAAGTGCATGAGTCATTGTACAGCTTTGGGGAATCAGGGCTTTCCTATTTATTCCTGAAAGAAAAGTATTCTTTGGAGGTCGCTACTCATTAAAATTGTTTCAATATTTGCTTTATATTGTAAACAAACTTTGCCTACGCTCGTTGTTTAGTTTACGTCATCTCACGTCCGTCATGACAAAAAGTTGAATCCTTTCTTATTACCATCAGATAAATTCCAAAATCAGCCGCATCGTGTAAACTTATCAGTTATCAAACATTAAGCCATCAGACGAGAGATGAAGAAGACATTTGCACGTTTGCAAACAAAGTGAATACTGTCAAATTATCGAAAAAAAAAACGGTGAGTGAACGAGTTAAAAAGCGATATACTAAACAGCTGTCACGTGACATTAAAATAAGGAAAAAGCGCATTTCATACACATTTTCTTTACAAACGAGTCGGGTCAAAAACTGTCAGCCTGATGGAAACTGTGTATAGAACGAGGTCGCCTTAAGAACATAGCTTTAGAAGGTATTCTTTCTAACAAAACAAAATCGGAGTAAGGCAGTATTCAATATCCGGATAAACATCCAAAAATTAGAAATAATTTTTTTTTTAGTCCAAAAAACGCTGAAGGTTATGATCTTGATGATCTTGACGTTTGCAAAAGAATGGATTAATCTGTTACAAATCGAGCCAATAAGTTTCTAAACAGTTGATGAATAAAATTTTACACAATTGATGGCAAATTTGAGAGGACATTTTTGACAGAAAGTCTAATACCTGCCTGCTGTGTTTGTTGATGTTTCCTAGCGTCTTTTGAAATAAATGTGAATTGTACCGATCATGCCGCAAATGCAAATATTTTAGGAAAGCTGCATTAAATAACAAAAGAGTACTCGATTATTCCACGATTTTACTACTTTGCATGCATGTACAAAATCTGAAAGATATTACGTAGCATAAATGTCACGTGTGCATGTTACGTGAGCATAAATCGTATTTGTAACTAGACTCGTGAGTTTTAAGAAAGGTAATCTAAGGGGTAAATTATACTTTGGAGGAATTATTATATTATATTTCTATAAAAACTACTGATGTATTTGGACAGTGTTTGGCATCAAATACGATAATAACGACCTGATAACCCTGCCCACCAAAACTGGTCTACAAGGAGCTATGTTACTCATGGAATACATTGGTCTAAGCGTGGCCTTCTCGGTTATGGTTCTAATGGACCTTATTGGCAACTCAATGGTGGTCCTGGTGATACTATTAAACAAGTCCATGAGAACACCCATGAATCGGCTCATGCTAAACTTGGCCCTTGCTGACATGGTAGTGGCCGTTTTTGTCGCCATACAGTTCGTAATTGGGCCCAAGTATCAGCACCCCTCCGGCACCACAGGCTCCTTGCTGTGTAAGTTCATTACAGGAGGCACCGCAGCTATGGTCTCAATATGCAATCTAGTTGTTATTTCCGTAGAAAGGTGAGTATATTAATATAAATTTTGCTAACATTTTATTACCTTTAAATTTAAGGATCAAAGTCATCAAAACTATAAACGACAAAAAGTGAGATGGCATTTCCTTTTGATTTAGGAATTGTTTCCTTAGAGGGATTTTTACTATAGAAAGGCATTCCATAGTAAACTATACCAGATTTCCAGACGAAGCTTTAGAAATATCTATCGGGTGCTACAATACAGTTTGTATTACTGTGCAACAGAGATATGTCATGGCGGGAATTAACCTCCTTCCCAGCCACTGCCCGCATTCTTTTCCGAGGTTTAGGTTAATCATTGCTTCGCTCACATAACTTCAGGGCCAAGCAAGTCACACCAAATTTCGCCGACTACACCACATGTAGCCCGAGCTCGATATTTAAGTATCTGTTGTATGTTATTTCGCAACACTCGAATACAAGGATTTGTATGCAGAGAACAGTTGTATTTAAAAAAGATCCTGAAAAGATCAACGAGTTTGTAATAGAATTAATCTTACCTCGCTTCAGTAGTTTATCTTTATATTTTCTGGTGAGGTTTCGGGGGTCGATTTGCTGCTATTTAAGCGGTTTTCAGTTCCTCTACTTAGAGACTTATAGCAAAGCATTTCGAGTGTTGCCTAATAACATGCAACTGATACTCATATATGGAGCTTGGGCTACCTGTGCTATCACGAACTTGCTTGCGAGCCTGCTTTGTTTGTTAATCAGTTGATAATTGTATATTGATTTGTTTATTATTAATTGTCCAGATATCAAGCAGTGGTGAGGCCGCTGTCCAAACGTTCAAAACTCAGCAACAGAAAACTGAAATTCATCATCCCAAGCTGTTGGATCGTGGGTTTCATTTGGAATGCTCCTCTTTTTGTGGTCGTGACCTACAGGGAGGACCAAGAGGCCTGTGGCGAGCAGTGGTCGTACGAGTTCTCACCGATAGTGTACAGTATAGGCTGGAACATAATAGCAGGAGTGATACCGATCTGCATAATGAGCTATCTTTACTCAAGGGTGGTTTGCAAGCTGTGGTTTGATAGAACGCCTGTATTAAACTCTTCTTCAGCTGTAAGTACTATGAAAAATGTTTTCTTGTGCATTTGCCTCAGATTCTGGTCTATTTTGCTAGCTGAGGTTTGATGTTTTTTAGTTTCTTATTTTTAAGGTTAGCGACATCAGCTGTGATCGTGTATCTTGTTCTCCATTCCCATATTATGCTCCTTACTACTGCAAATTAAATTTTACTTAACAAATTAGGCCAATTAGTAACTACCAGTGGAAATGACCGAACACATGTTTGGGAACGCCTCAAGACGGCTTATAGCTTTTGCGGAATTTCGAAAATTCATACTTCAAAACTTGCGCCCAACGTCAAAACCGGTGCAGGGGCAATTTGCCTGCATGTACGTGTATCGTAAAGATAAAGCTAAATATGTGAGATTTTGTACTTTCACTGACTAAACATTAATCATGAGATATCGTAGACTGGAGAGGACACTTTAAAAGATGAGCTGTAAATTATTGAAATACAGCACTTTCGTATTCCTTTGTTGCAGAAAATGGCCATTTTGTCAAGAAAGAAAGCAACTATCGCAGTCATCGCTGTTAGCATAATCTACGTTATTTGCTGGGTACCAGTCTTAGTGATGTACTTCGTGGCCCAGTCACTACCAAGCCAAATGGTATACAGCCCCACTCATAAGATCACTATCGTATTGGCCATGTTCAATTCTAGTATCAATCCAGTCGTGTACAGCTTCACCAGCGCACGTTTTCGGAAACACCTTATGAAGCTCTTAAATTGCAAGTACTCTACAAGGTGACAAACTGTTAGGAACTTGCTAAATTCGACTGGTCCTGAAATGAGTCCCAAGAGAACAAGGCATGGAAACTGCTTGCAATAGTACCCACCTACCTTAACTCGAGGTTTTCCCTAATTTTTCCACTGTGCAAGAAACCCGGTTTGTCCAACCTGAGCCGGGTTCTCATCTTGAAATTGCGCATGATACAACTGGGCTAAAACAAATGAAGAAGCGTTCTCAAGTCGAATACTCAGAATAAAAGATTTTCTGAGTTTCCTAACGGGAGTCGAACCTATGACCTTCCAGATACCGGTTGGACGCTCTAACCGCTGAGCTATGGGGGACTCGAGGTGAGCGAGCTCATTTACTAGGTTGTTATGTGACACATGTCCTGTCGTCTGCACGGCTCGATATGTCGAAATGATAAATGTGGATAAATCACCACGAGTCCCAAAAGCTAAGTGGTTAGAGCGTTCCTCTGTGAGAGAATAGGCGCTTATGAATTTAAATTTATTGCCACAATTCGGCAAAAATGGCCAGCAACTACTCGAGCATCGAACAAACACCTACAGCTTTCGATAACTTTTCAAATCAATCGCTGTCTACTTCAAGCTTGTTTAGTCCGGTTAAATGTCTCGAAAGGTGAACATTGTTTGACAGACTGTTCCTCAATGTGGATTTATAATTAAGCTGAGCTTTCTCTTGTTGTCAGGGTATTCGCTGCAAGTTTTGAAAAACTTTCCCGAGAAGACTGACTTGGCTATGAACTCTGATCTCGCGCGCGAGTCACACCACGCAGTGACGTCATCTGTGTGTCTGTACTTAAATAGATGACGGGCATCAGTCAATCACAACGCGCGCAGTATCTCGGTTATAGTATAAAACTCGATAGAAACATGGAAATGATATTCACAGGTAATTCAATTTCATCTTGGATATTTATTGACCTGGTTCTGAAAGCTTTGCCTTGTGGAAATTGACAAGTGCCCTCCAAATATAGGAATTAACAAACCCAACGGAATACGCTAAGTTTTTTTTTTTTATAAAAATCTGTTTTCACTTTCCAACTGAAAGTCTAGTATGTTTAAATTTAGTTTGTCTTCGACGCATTAATTGTGTTTTGTTTAATTCCACTTTTTATTTTGAACACTTTAGTAGCTTTTGTTGCGCATTTGATTATTATTAATACAATATTTTAACTTTGTGTATTACTCACTGGAGCTGATTGTGGCATTTTGTTTGGTTTTCAAGGCTAAACGCTCTATGTACTAAACATTTTGTATTTAATTTGGAAGCACATCGCTCATTCACTTTTCATATACACAAGGTATGAAAATAACTAATGGCTATTCGTTAAAATAAAACTGAACGCCTTTAATTTTTGAACCAGGCCCTTCTTGGCAAGAATAAAGAGAACATTGAGAACATTAACAAACCAAGTGTAATTTCCCCACGATTTATTTTAATTGCTTCACAACTACGACATTTATTTTTGAGCAATAAATTGCTTTTTCCCGCTTTAGTTAATCCCACTAAGAGAGCTCTCGTCTCTGGAACTTCTTTCCAATCATGCTACTTTCCGCATTATGGTGGGGAACTTTGTGCTGTCACTAGACATGCTAGAAATAGAAAAAAAAGGATTGATATATGCATAAGTATTTATTACTGTCATAAAATTCGTCTTTGCCAATGCAGCAAAGAAAATATTTTTAGGCCTTGCTGGCTTAAAACAGCTTGGACCATTGTACCTAAAAAAATTTAATTAAAATTTAAAAATCCTTTATCCCCTCCCCCCAAAAAATGTTTATTGTGATGTTCTTTGAAGTAGTTTGGAGGCGCCTTTTCTGATATAATTAGTCCATGGGCCCAGACCCCAAAATTAGGCATTTGGTACCATTCGGAGGGACAAATGCTATCATATATTTTTCGAATCCTTGAACATTCTAGTTCATTTTGGTATGTGATAGCAATTCCAAAAGAGTAGCTTTCTTGCTTAAATCACGTGATTTCTGACGTCATCTTTACAAAATCAATGTTGCATTTTAATACTCGAAGGGTAATGAAAAATCACTTTATCGAAACTTCAAACACGTAAATGTTGTGAGAGAGGCCTGACAAAGTACACGAAAGGCAGCTGATGCTAGCCAAGGGCTTTTGCCGCACTTAAGGGTTTTTCTCTGTATGGTTTCCATGGCAACAAAGCCGGATTGCAATGTAGACCTCTTATATATCGAGACTGTTGATAGAATTTCAAAATGTGGACCGAGTTTTTAAATGAATCAGGTAGAAAAAAACAAGGATTTGTATTTTACAGTACGGACAGATTATTTGAGGTTAATGAGAGTTATACTGGTCTCTCTTTCTTATAAAAATAAAAGCATTTCGACCCAACAGATGCGCGTGGGAGGCGGCCTCATTTGACTAAAGCACGTGGAGGTTTTTATCTAACGTCATTGAAATTACAAATCTTTCCAGTGTATCTTATAAACTTTTTCTTTTTTACATATTCTTGCCACAAAGAACATAAAAATCTTGTAAATTTGATATCGATTCAGTGCTTTGTATAGAGGATAAAGCATTTGATATTTGCGATGTCCCGGATGAACGTGTTCCTTAATTGTCACAAAAACGTGTATTCCGGCTTCATTATTTTGTTCAATTACAGACGCGACATCAATTACAAAGTAGCATCTAAAATAATGTCAAGGGAACATGAATAATATTAATGGAAGAGTTTTCTCGACTGATTATACATTTCTTTGGCCCAAATTAAAGAGGGAAACAAAAATTGTGGCTGCATACTCGAGACTGTTTTGTCGCACAATTATTTTCTTAAGAACTCGGTTGTAAAGAATGACAGAGCTTTAATTTGGCCTGCTCTATTAACCAATTCCTCTCTACACCCAGTTGCATAAATGGTACTAGCGAAGTTACTGCAGGGGGGGGTGGGGGGGTGGGGGGGTGGGAGGGGGGGAGGAGCCCTGCGATGGATTAGCATCCCATCTAGGAGGATTAGCAATAGCGCTAGTCGCTTCATGCAATAGATACCGGGAAAAGCTCCGGCCAAAAGGGTCACTTGGCTCCACCACAAAATTTTTCTTCTTGCCATAAACCCATGGTTTTCAAGGACGTTTTTCATACGAACAAATGTTATGACCATGTTATGACGGGTCTATTAGTTCGACGAGAAATGATAAAAGTTGTTTTCAGTGAAAGCAAGGAAACTGGATACAACTCGAGATCATTATTAGATAAAATCCTAGTTCTTTAGACAGAAGAAGTCGACACGAGCAACTTACAGCGTGTTTGTCAAACTTTCAAAACCTGTGAAATGTGGTAGTGTAACCCACAAAATATTCGGAACGAGACGGCATTTAGGCTTGAATGCTAATTAACGGTTCCCTTTCTAAAAAAATAGAACATCCTAGTCTGTTCGAGCTCAACTTCATTCCGTTCTTAAAATATATAAATTGACGTCTTTTAGCTTCTTTTAAAAGAAATCTTCCGAAGAGCTCGTGCAGAACAGGAACTTCGAAAATTGTAGCCTATCAGCGACGGCACATTGACCACATTGTTTCTGATATATCAGTCAACCCAGTCCAACTAGTTACGTTCTGCTTTTTTCACTTCTTCTATGCGTGCTCTATCGTCTGTTCAAATATTATTCCATAATTTTCTTCCTCGAGGGTTACAGCACTTAACCAGCATTGTTAAAGTGCCAACAATGCTCTGTTTTGTTCTTGCTACTTTAGCCACTGTCGCTGGGGGGGAGTTGGGTTCCAAAGTGTCAGACTTGGACAGCGATGCCACTGGCCCTGTGGGACATTTCAGAACGGCAAGGGAGGTGTTACTCTGAGATAGTGGCTTTTCATTTTCTTGGTTCGAACAGGACCAGATTTGTAGAGACAAAGTGCCATTTTAATTTCCTAATTGCGAGAAGGACTTCTAACTCCCTCCTGGGCGGTTTACACTTCTAATTACCACAATGTATCTCAAGTTCTTCTAAAACATTTACTGCGTTTTTGCACAGTTCTCACGGCTAGGGTGACCACCAACCTTTTCCCCGAGCGTTCTTTAAAGGTGTCACTGCGAATGAGCTGAGAATGCTAGTGAATAGGCTGTGTGGTCATGTTATTTGAACAGCTTCTTGTGAAATAATTGAGTATCAAATGTATTAACTAGCTTCCTTAATTTCGTCGATACTGTTGCATTACGTGGTGCTCACTTATATGTTATATTTCTGGCCAGCTGTAGTCAATTACAAACAGTTCGAGGAGAGTTTGAGGCCTTTTGCGTCGCAAAAGGACAGATAAAGTAGATAATGTTGTAATAATGTCGATTGTTTCGTCTGCTCGAAAATTTAAATGGCTCTATATTTTTGGCACGCATCATATATATATATATGCTTTTCTAATTACATTTTTTTTTCAAAACGTAGATCGTGTTTTCGCATTTGAACATCTTTTTTGGCAGGGTTTTAACCACCTCGCGTCTGTTTCGTCTAATTCCCGCTTTAACGGCAACATTTGCGGTGATAAAACATAGACGGAATTTCCCTTTCTCCAGCAATGTTGAGGACTGATTTCAATTCTCCATCTATTGTGGTGCTTTTAAATCGTCGCTGTTATCATCACTGCAATAAATGACATGAAAGGGGTTGATTTTTCACCCAACTGAACTGAAGCTGAATGGTGTTTCTCCGATGTACAGAGAACTGATCGTTTTAAGGTAAAAGTTGAGATGCGGTGATTACCGCCTACAAAGAACGTATTTGTCTCTCATATTTCCATGGTTATTTTGACACTCTTTGAGCTCGCCTTCCTTTCCCTGTTTTTCGCACCTGTCCTCGCATTAGCCAATCTCAAACTTTAGGATTACAGGAAATATCATCTATATGTTACATCTTCTGCCGTAAATACCCCAAAGAAGTTTTCATGAGTAATGCAGGAGACATATTGACTGAATCCTTTAGGAAACATCGCCTCGAGGTGCGATACCACAACAGAGACTCCAAGTACATCTGATGCAACATTTCGATGATAACGAATGCCTCAGCCCATTCAAGAGGGTCCCCTATACTTTTTACGTGAAGCGTGATTGGAGTAATTTATTCTTCCGTGAAACGTGATTGAAGCTTTTATTTTTTCGTGATTCGTGATTGCAAATTTCAAGATCTTTTCATGTGCACGTGAAAGCAATTTTTAACTTAAACGTGACCCGTGAACGAAGAGTTGAATTACCCGTGATTGGTGAATCATATCTTGTTCGTGGCTTAATTATCAATTCTTTCAGTGTTCTAGTAAATGTACGTCTTTGTTTTCAGCTCTGTGGTTAGGTTTTGAACAGATGAAACTTTGTAAGCTATCGAGACGTCGACGTGATATGCAACACTCAAATCAAATTTTTGCGGTTTTACGCCTTCCGAGCGCTTAAGTCTAAACTGGGATCGCCTTGATTTTTGCGTGAACGTGAAAACATTTTGGTAATTATTCGCGACGCGTGAAAAGGCCAAATATTTTTACGTGATTCAGTTTTGCAAAGGGGTACAGGGGACCCTCATTCAATTCAAGACGTCGTTGTTTCACGGTGCAATCAGGTTTAGTAATGAAGTATTTCCGTACAGCGCAATGCAATATCTTTTAATTTAGAACACTTGTTTCTCTTGGCAACAGCCACGATTCCTTTTTTTCTGTCATCTTTCTGTTGAACACGCGCACGTGCCATCTTGCCAGGCATCTTGGCGCGCGCAAAATTTTTTGCGTATGACTGTAAAGAACAAACTGTGTTTTTCAACATAGTTGTTAGCTTTTCCGAAAAAAGGCAGCAGTGCACAAACATCGGGAAACCAGTAGCGAGCTAAATAACGTCTACGAAACAAATGTTTATTTCAAAAATCAGACCATTATTGATACCCTTTTGCGCTTTGTGAAAATATTTCTGGACTGATATTGTAGGTTAATTAAATAAATAATTCTCTTTTAGATTCCGTCAAAATTGCCAAAAGTAGTTTTCTAAAGTTTTTAATACAATCTTAATCTTTTTTAGAGATTTCTTTGTCCTTTGCTGGGGATTTAAATCGATAAATTAAGACCAAATTAACCGCACAGCTTAGTATGGCCGCCATCTTGGATTTACCCAGAATGCAATTCAGGACCTTCAAACAGTAGTTTGATTTGTTTTAGTACTTAATTCAAACTTTTACCATTTTATTGAGTGAACTAGTTAATAATCACGTTTCCAATACTGCAAGATGGAATTGAGCAAAAATAGACCATAATAGGAGTTGTAAATTCTGTCTCAATTTCAGCCTCGTTTTCATGCATAAGGAGAATTTTATACCCTTAATAAATCCTACTAAGCTACTCTTTCGTGATTGCTATCAGCTCAATTTTGAAACTCCTTCAGATGAACTTTAATCTGATACCACTCACAATTTGTCCCTTTGAATGGTACCGAAATCTGCTCGGGCCCATGGACTAAATTAATAGACTCGATAAACGTGCAGGTCGGATGAACATTAGACTCAGTAGACTCAGTGTGAGGATATTTTGAGGATTATGCAGTGGGACACATTTTGCGTTCGGCGTCAACATGGTATACAGCTGTATCTAGAAGGAGGTTGTCGGAAAAAGCACCAAAGTGCACGCGACATTAGACCGAAAGGTGGTCTGGGTATTCACTGGAATTTTGCATATTGGCCTGGAGGAAATGAACAAGTTTGTATTTTTGCACCGAAAAATTTTGTTTTCCTCTCTCGAGGCCTTTATCTGCAGCTTTACTTTTAGTGCTGCATGTCTTTGAGTTAGGAACATTATTGTAGAATACAGCGTGGCAAAACGTATCTTGTTTCTACAGGTCTGAAGAGAAAGAAAGCGCGTGAATTCGCGTTTATTATGTCGTTTTAATTATTACATTAGTATTTAGAACGTGCAGTAGCTCTCTACTTCTACCCCTTACTACCTTTCGGTCTTCTCGCGTGTACTTGAGTGCCTTTTTTCCGACAACCTTTTTGGAAATAGCTGTCGAAATAAATATAACCCTAAAAGAAATCAGTATATTCCGACTTTTTGTTAAATCAAATTATTGTTGACATGGAGGATTATAACAAAAAGAAATGGACTTTCTTAGTGCCGATGATAGGTGCGATTTAAAAACGAAACAATATCAGATTCTCACGAAAAGTTATTGTCCTAGCCGAAAAGTACTTATTCGGGTATTTTCTTTGTTTATGTATAAACATTGTTCTAGCAGCGCATTGACAGTAATAGACGAATTTCAAAAAATACAGTCAGTTAGGTTTGGTAAGGTTTGGGAAACATCATCAGCATGAACACTATATGTTCTGCCTGCTAGCGCTGCCCCTTCTTTTCGTAACCAGGATAAGTGTATAATGAACTGGTACGTAAGAAAGCGAGGCAACAGACCTGATAAGAAAGTGGGATAATGGTTTTCCACGTGGTCCCAGCATTGCGTACAAGAGTATTGCAAAGAGATTTATTTATTTCTACAGTGAGGTAGCGTAACGGATTTTCAAATTCACGCCATGTTAACTACTGTCGGGGGTGGAAGCGGAATCATGAATCATGAATCATAGCTGTAAAATTGGTAGGAATCATGAATCTTCGTGTTTAAAACTTAGGAATCATGAATAACGAGAGATGGCTAAAAGAATAATGAATAACAAATGAATATGCTTCCATCGATATTGTAGGCGTGTGAATATAGAATACAAACTACGAAACTTCTTAATAGTTATATCACAGAAATGGCCGAAAATAGCGTTTCCGAGCGTCTAATTTTCAAAATTTTCTGGGGAGCATGCCCCCAGACCCCCTACAGAAAAACACTGAAAATGCCATTCAAATCTTCATCCCTTACCTATCAACTTGACTTTGATTCAGTGTTACACGCAGTGAAGTTATTTTCAAAACTGGATGAAAAACAATGACAAATGAATCATGAATATGGAATGAATTTTTTAAATGAATCACGAATCATTTAGGTAAAACAAGACAGGAATCATGAATATCCAAAGTCCAATGATTCCGCTTCCATCCCCGAAACTACTGAATATCTGACAAAATAGTCCTTGCGAGAAAAGTAGCTCACTTGCGTTTTATCGACTAATAATTATGTCTTGGCAAGAAGCTGATGAAAGTAATCGTTCCTGTTGCTTTGTTCTTTCTAGAACCTGGGAAAGTTTACATACAGCAATTGCACATTTCTGCCAAGCACACTGTAGTTGACTTAACATTTAAAGGCTTTTTGTCAATGGGGGTAAAAAAGGTCCAGAAAAACAACCCTTCCTGAAAAGAAGAAAGCTATTTTCAATTATAGAATCGACTAAGTATTTTGCCTGGTATAAATAAAAAATATATGAAAATGAAAACCAACAAATGACCACAAAGGGAAACGAATATATTCCGCGTTCTTTTACATTGGATCACCAAAAAAAGATAAAATCACTTTTGTGACTATGTTTTGCGCTTTTTGTACTTAATAACTGGTGCACATATCAGGTGGTAATTGCGCGAATTCGAAATTTTGAAGATTATTTATCTTATTAGCTACTCGCTAAGCAAACAGAATGCTAAACTATATTGCATTTAAGTCGAGTAGTTATTAAATTTGTTGAGCATGTAAACTGAAGCCTGAAATAAATACCGACTCAAATATAACAAGCAATAATGCGAACCTCAATAAAACGCAAACATAAACAGCCACGACCGAAACAAAGACTTCGGACAGCTATACCTGGCGCGTTTTTGGACACTCAATTTTCCGTAGAATTTTTCGTAGATGTCTACGCCATTGTGTAGATGTCTAAAGTTAGATGTCCACGCCATATAGCCGTATAGCTGTATAGCCGTACATCCTTATGATCCTTTATATATAGGTTACATTTAATTCCAACCTCTACGCCTCTACGTTCTTTTCTACGCCTCGACGGTTATATTTCTTAATTCCAACCTCTACGCCTCTACGTTCTTTTCTACGCCTCGACGATTCTATTTCTTAATTCCAACCTCTACGCCTCTACGTTCTTTTCTACGCCTCGACGGTTATATTTCTTAATTCCAACCTCTACGCCTCTACGCTCGTTAATACACTATGCCAGATTCCGTAACTTCTGGAATTCTTGCCCTATAATATTCTCCGCATGATTCCCCACAGTTTGGTTTTCGCATGTTATTCTCCACTATAAAGTATTGTTAAGATATTTTATGATGCTGCGTTTGAAGAAACCAAAATGGTTGCATTAAATGTTGGCAAATACGGCTGTCTTGCTCTTTCTAGAACACAAGTAAATTTGCATACAGAATATTACAGCGTAACCAAGCACAATGAAGGTGTGACCCATCATTAAAAATCTTTGCTCAATGGCCGTCAAATTTAGGTTAATTCCCGAGGAACTGTTAAGTTTCTGGTAACAAGAGAGTTATTTTCAGCTCTTAAAATAAAAGGAGATTTTGTCTGGGAATTAAAAAGGGATGAAAATAAAAGATTCCAAATGATACAAAAGAAAGCAAACGCAATGTTATTCCGGCTTCTTATAAATTTAATATTGTTGACATCCAAAGGTATTGGCAAAAATATGAAAACAAGTTATAAGCAAAAAGCATACCGACAATAATCGCAAAAATCATTTCAGTGTGTTTGGTTATGCTGTAAAATTCTGTATGCAAATTTACTCATGTTCTAGAAGGACCAAGATTGATAAGGACAATAAACAACTGATAACATCAGCAACTGATAAACAACTGATAAATTTATATTAGTTACGTACTGACAAGTTTGTTGATGTGTTTAAAAGACTAAATTATAGCTTTGGTTAATTTTTTCCTGTCGCTTTAAATAAACACCGACACAAATATAACAAGCAATAATTCGAGTCTCTATTAACACACAAAATTAATGACTGAAATGAATTTAAGACTTAGAAAAGCGTTTATACCAGTTCACAGTCACTTCTGAGTCTCTGTATGTTTCTTAAATTTTCTTTATATATGTTACTCACCATTATAAAGAATTATATTTTCCCTCTTTATTGCTTTTACAGCAACCTACAACTGAGTACCTCCAAATACTAATTTCCAATTCTTAAATTGAGTTGACATTTTTCTTGGTAGAAATATAGAACAAAAGTAAACTTGCATACAGAAAAGGCAGAAATGTATAACAAGTCAATTTGCATACAGAATTTTACAGTATAACCAAGCACATAACAACATGGAAATAAAAATGAATGCAAAAGAACAGAATGCCTTTGGATTTGTTGTAAAAGCAACTGTGGTAAAATAACAAAGAATTAGAAAACATATTCCTCTTTTTTAGTGGGCTTTTTGCGGATTCGCTTTGAAGCACAAAAACGGAAAAATATTATTTTCCCGCTACATTATTGATCTTTTCTTTATTCACAATTTACAGCTTATTGAAAGTGTTGGGCCGAGCGTTTAAAAAAAGCATAATCAGTTAGCTTTAATAATAATCAGATAACATCGACATGATCACAGAATGTCATTTTTTTGCCTTCAGTATTCTGCCTGCTCCCCTTTCTTTTCGTAACTAGGATAAGTGCATGAAGTACAAGTATGTAAGATGCTAATCAGAAAGCGGGATAATGGTTTCCCACGTGGTCCGAGAATCGCGTGCATGAGTATTACTGAAAAGATTTATTTTATTTTCAAAGGTAGTAAACAGCTTTTTCACACACATGTCATAGTGCCGTGTAATTGGATATCAGACACAAGTCTTTGAATGTTCAAAAATTAGTTCACTTGTGGTTTTATGACTGATGATAATTATATGTCTCGGCCAAGAACGTGATGCAAATATGGCAGTCTTGCTCTTTCTTGAACATAATAAAATTTTACAGCATAACAAAGCACAATGTAGGCGTGACGCAACATTAAAAGCCTTTATTCAATGGCCGTCAAATTTAGGTTTCCGAAGAACTGTTAAGTTTCTGATAACAAGGGAGTTATTCTCAGCTCTTAAGATAAAAGGAGATTTTGTCTGGGAATTAAAAAGGGATGAAAATAAAAGAACAAAGCAACAGGAACGATTATTTTCATCTGAGCTTCGTCCCCAGAAATAATTATCAGTCAGTAAACGCAAGTGAGGTACTTTTCACGCAAGGACTATTTTGTCAGATATCCAGTACTTAACTATGGCCGGCGTGCGTGTGAAAATCCGTTACGTTACCTCACTGTAAAATAAATATATCTCTTTGCAATACTCTTGTACCCAATGCAGGGACCACGTGGGAAACCATTATCCCGCTTTCTTATCAGGTCTGTTGCCTCGCTTTCTTACGTACCAGTTCATTATACACTTATCCTGGTTACGAAAAGAAGGGGCAGCGCTAGCAGGCAGAACATACAGTGACCATGCTGATGATGTTTCCCAAACCTCACTGAACCTAACTGACTGTCTTTTTTGAAATCCGTCTATTACTGTCAATGCTCTGCTAGAACAATGTTTATACGTAAACGAACAAAATACCTTAATAAGTACTTTTCTGTAGGACAATAACTTTTCGTGAGAATCTGATATTGTTTCGTTTTTAAATCGCACCCATCATCGGCATAAAGAAACTTTCATTTCTTCTTGTTACAATCCTCCATGTCAACAATTTAAACTAAATTTGCTTTAACAAAAAGTCGGAATACACTGATAACTTTTAGGGTTATGTTTATTTCGACAGCTATTTCCAAAAAGGTTGTCGGAAAAAGAGCACCCTAGTGCACACGACAAGACCGAAAGGTAGTAAGGGGTAGAAGTAGAGAGCTACTTCAAGTTCTGAATACTAATGTAATAAAACGTCATAATAAACGCGAATTCACACGTTTTCTTTCTCTTCAGACATGTGAAAACAAGCAACGCTGAATTCTAGAAGAATGTTTCTAAGGGCCAATTCGCACTAGCGGAAAAAAATTGTAACAATTGGTAGATTTCATCACTTTTGTGTCACTTGTTACAGAAAACAAGTGCGAATACGTTTTTTGAAACCTACAACTTGTCCAACAATGCAGGAAAACAAAGAAGCAGTTGTCTTATGATTGGTCCGCGTTGCACGCGCGATACATTTTGTCAAACAATCGTAAAAACAAGTGCGAACGACTTGTTGGACAAGTGTAAATTTTTGTCAACACGGACAAATCTTCAAAGGGGCCGATGTCCTGCCTCAAGGCAGGACAAGTCATGACAAGTCGCATTCCAACGCCCCTCGTAATGCCAGATAACAATACGTTGTTGATTGGCTATTGTGATTGGTCTGGATTGTACTAAAAAACAACACGCGAAATTTTTCCGCGATAGGCGGCAAAACATGTTTGTGTGCCGAGGTGAGGTCGTGGAAGGATGGTAATACCGGGGTTGGAACAAATGAATGCGGAGGGAACCAGTTTGTACCGATAAATGGGGGGGAAAAGAAATAGTTTACTTGCGACATTATCCCCGCACGAGCACAAAAACATCACAACACGCGCACTTCAAATGCAAATCGTTTTAAAATTTTTCACCACGTGGACCTGCCTGATTATTTGATGTTTGCACAAGACGACCGTGCCGAGATATGTACCAGGATGACAGAAACACGTGCAGAGCTATTGTAATAATAATTACACCTTTTGTTTTCTTCAAAATGTCTCTGACTTGTCGCGACAATTTTTTTGTTGTCAAAAATGTCATGACATCTAAAACTTGTCCGCTAGTGCGAATTGGCCCTAACTCAAAGACATGCAGCAGTAAAAGTAAAGCTACAGATAAAGGCCTCGTGAGAGGAGAAACAAAATTTTCACGTGCAAAAATACAGGGCGCGATCCATTGGACCAAAATTTCCGGAAATTCCGGTACAAAATCGAATGGAACAGAACGTTTCTGGAAACTCATTTCGAAAATTTTAAACAACCTCCAGAGGTTGTCCTTTTTTTCGGGAATTTCCTGTTCCATTGGGCATTATCACTCCGTTTCGTCCTCTTCAAGACCTAAAAGATGGCGGCGGCAGGTGTTTTTCACCAGCCATACGTATGTTTCTTCGTTTTACGCGACATAGAATAATTCCCATGACACATTTCAATGTCAGCGACTCGACGACACCGTTCGCACAATTCTTGGAAGAGAAGTTTCTTGATCTCGTCAAGTGCAATGTCATGTAATCGCATCGTAAATGAAAATAAATCGTACAGCGGGCGTACAGACAGATAACTCGAAAGATTGAGTTCAAAATAGTCATAGATGTAACTACGGGTAAATTTACCTCTTCTCAGGAACAAGTCAACAGGTAATTATCATCTTCTTTTTGCTTCGCAAGATTAAAAATGTCTGTTTATTTGAAATCGTACTCGAGTAACAAACAACTCGAATCGGGGATGGAAGCGGAATCATTGGACTTTGGATATTCATGATTCCTGTCTTGTTTTACCTAAATGATTCGTGATTCATTTAAAAAATTCATTCCATATTCATGATTCATTTGTCATTGTTTTTCATCCAGTTTTGAAAATAACTTCACTGCGTGTAACACTGAATCAAAGTCAAGTTGATAGGTAAGGGATGAAGATTTGAATGGCATTTTCAGTGTTTTTCTGTAGGGGGTCTGGGGGCATGCTCCCCAGAAAATTTTGAAAATTAGACGCTCGGAAACGCTATTTTCGGCCATTTCTGTGATATAACTATTAACAAGTTTCATAGTTTGTATTCTATATTCACACGCCTACAATATCGATGGAAGCATATTCATTTGTTATTCATTATTCTTTTAGCCATCTCTCTTTATTCATGATTCCTAAGTTTTAAACACGAAGATTCATGATTCCTACCAATTTTACAGCTATGATTCATGATTCATGATTCCGCTTCCACCCCCGAAACTCGAACGGCAAACCCGTCATTTTGACGTGACCGGTTCAGTCAAGTGGAAAATACCGTTCCTTTCGGCGCGGGAAAATTTCGGAAACCCAAACCGAAATTTTTGGTTGAATGGATCGCGCCCACAAACTTGTTCATTTCCTCCAGGCATATATGCAAAATTCCAGTGAATACACAGACCACCTTTCAGTCTAATGTCGCGTGCACTTTGGCGCTTTTTCCGACAATCTTTCTCTAAACATAGCTATATACCTTTTTAAATTACAAAACAAGGTAACTAAAAAGTCTTATTTTGCCTATGGGAAGCGGCAGGATCAAGTTATACTTCTGCGTGAAGAGGCCTCCAAGGAAACCATTTCAGTCCTTGCTTATTACGTATAGAAATTGGCAATTATCGTCGGCAGCTTTGAAAAATTTCCCACGCAACATTATGCCGAACCAATCATTGCACGGCACGATTTCATTGCCAGTGATAAAACGCTATGTTTACAGTCAAGCTAAGTATTCGTTCGAGAGGTACTGAGCGAGGTGAGTAAACCGAACTGTAAGTTGCCTTTTTGTCACTAGTCAAGATGATGATGTACCGTTTTCCTTATCTTACAGAATTTCAATTTCTTCTTTTTCTTACGTGGGATACCATTGAAGTCGTGAAGGTAAGAATTTTTTCATTTTCACGTCTTAAAAATTATTGTTAATAAGTTGTATGTATGGTGGTTTTGGAGTGGGTTGAGAAACTCGATCGTGCTTAAGTGTATTGCCTCACGCAGACACTTGGGCTTATGCGGGTTTCTTTGTGATGACTCAGAAATAAAAGTTCTAGTTAAAATGATCGGAGAGGTTCATAAAATTCTGGAATATACACTTTACGATCCTTCCATTGTTCGAACTTCCTTTAACTCGAACCAAAAATCGATTCCTTTGGATTTGCCGCCAAGACTAACACTGCAGATATACCCTCGATTCCTAGAGACAATTTTAGTCTTCTTTGGAGGGTTTTCTCTGGTAGTCTCTAGCTTGCTTATTCGGTCACTTTTGTTACGTTAGTTCACTTTGATTGTATAAACCCATGGAGTCAATCCCTGCCCTTAGCTTAAGCTTATTTCTTAGAGATTGAAGTTATGTGTGATGGCAAAACATTCAGTTTCATTTTTAGCTAACACCATAGCTAGTCTTGTTTCCTCCACATTTTCTTAAAACAGTCACTTTCTTTCACTTTCTTTTTTCTGCCTTCTTCACAACAATGCCGAACAGAAAGAGTGTCGATCATGAAGACTATTTGCTTCTTTCTCTTGTTATCCGTGGTGATGCTGGAGGCAGCTCCTGGACGCAAACACGATGACGGTACTTCCATAAATTCTCGCTTACTTAGCATTATTGTTTGAAATGACTGGAGTACTTCAGTGTATCAATTCCCAAGGAAAGTGATCAGCATGTACTCTCCCCTAAGAGTATCATCAATACATTTTCAAGCAATCAGGTGAAGAGAATAATCGATGCTGAATCGCCAATTAGGAGACATTTTATAGAGTCTTTATATGGACCACGGTATTCTAGAGAAAACGTGAAAAGGACAATGTTTCTGTGTGTTTTTTTGACGATCTTGAGTTCTTTCGATATCTTTACGATTTTCTGCATTTTTAGGGGTACTATCTTGTTAATCTGCATTGTCAAAGTTGTGCTTATGGCGTTCTTGCGTGTACGCAGCGTGCAAGTCTGTTTTGGAATTTAAGCTGGACATTTCTTGAGCTACCCAATGTCTTGCTGGACGTTTGTTTGATACGAATTGACATATTTATCCATATCTGATGTTTAACAGGTGACATAAGTGAAACATTCAGGTATAACCCCGCCCATTCAAAATGCAACTATTACCTGGCTAATTGTCAAACTGGCAATTCTTTTTGCTCTGGCAAATGGATACACGACCTTTGTCCATCCGGTACAAGCTGTTGTGTGCCAAAGTGGGAGTTGGAGGTAAATATGTAAATGTAATCTCTTTTGTTTCCTAGAAAAAGAACTTTTACAGAGACAGGTGGGGCTGGAGGGGTGGTGATGGAAGGATAAAATTAAAAAAGCCAGGCACCCAGCTAGAAAGACCGATTATTTCAACACGGAATCTCTTCAGTTGCAATGTACTTATTTTCAAGACGGCTGTGCTACAAAATATTAAAGGAAAGAATATTACAATTAAAGCAAGTATTACAGTACTGAATAACAGTGTTAGCCGAGTAGCCATTGTATGGACTGAGTGTGTGTTCAGATTTCTAAAAGATTCAAGAGACCATGCTGATTTCATCAGATTTGAAAGAGAGTTCCATAATTTGGTGTTATGACTTGAAAAGCGCCTTGTTATACTTTCATTTTTGGGTTCTTGGAATGCGAAATTATAGCCGAGTCCCTAAGCTTGTACGAAGTACCTTCGCTAATTAGACCCAATTCAGCGAGGTTCTCTAAAGCTAGAGCTTTATTCTTTAAAAAGAAAATCTTATGCATGTTATAAATGCGGTATCATGTGTACGCCGAACCCCAAATGCATCCCACTGTATCACCCTCAAAATATCCTTACACCGACTTTACTATTCGCTTTGAATATTGATTCGACCTGCACGTTTATCGAGTCTATCAATTCTGTCGGGAAGGCCCTTACTCAAACTACTTCAAGAACATCACAATAAAAATCTTTGGGGGAGGGGACAAATGACTTTTAAATTTTAATTAAAATTTATTTTGTTGTTCCGTTGAACCAAAGACAAGCCAACAGGAAGGAAGAATCGTATTTAATGCCGATAAACAACCACAATTCAATCTAAAATACAAAACACAAGAAGAAAAAGAAACTACGTTGGCAATAGCTTACAACGTGAAGAACGTATACAACTTGACATGTAGAACCTTATAACTAGAAACCAACTGTAAACTTACTTTTATGCTGCCTCCGTTATTAGCGTAAATACTATGAATACTGGCCTGGTTAGCAAATACTATTTAATACTGTGATTCCGGTTAGCAACTGGTTAACAAATACTGGTGAACTACAGGTTAGCAAACAACTGAAAGTCAAACGTTTAATTGCGCCACTCTCGCGAGTTACGCGACTGTTGAATTTGAAACAAGTTCGCGCGCTAACAGCATTAACAAGTAACAGCGCGCGAGTCCAACATAATGAAATTGTCATGGAAACAAATGGTCTAAGCTGTTTTAAACCAGCAAGGCCAAAAAATACTTTATTTGCTATGGCAAAGAAAAATTTTATGACAGCAGTAACTACTTATGGCTGTATTAACACCTTTTTTTTCTGTTTCTAGTATATGCCGCCAGGGACACCATTAAGTTCCACACCATACCGTAAAAAGTAGCATACTTGGAAAGAAGTTCCAGGGACGAGAGCTCTCATAGCGGGATTAAATAAAGCGGGAAAAAGCAATTTATTGCTCACAAATGAAGTTATGTAGCAGTTATGTAGCAATTAAATCGCAGGGAAATTACACTTGGTGTGTTCATGTTCTCTATGTTCTCTTCATTCTTGCCAAGAATGGCCTTGTTCCAAAAAGGCTTTCGGTTTTATCTCAACGAATAGCCATTGTTTTCATACCTTATATGAAAAATTAACGGGCGATGTGTTTGCAATTTAGATACAAAATGTTTAGTACAGAGAGAGTTTCGGGGTCCCGCTTTTTTTAACACAAGAAAAGGAATTATGCTACCCATGTGAATATTTGTTTGATTTACCTAGGGGTGGGATGCGACGGGGGCGTTTGCGCCTTTCCGCCTTATGAATGTAAAAAAGGAAGTGAACATTTATATATTTTTTTAATACTGCCTGTGCTCCAATTCGCTAAGTGGTGTAGTTTAAAATTGAAGTCTGTCGTTTATAACATCAATCCACCATTTGTAGATTTGTTAGGCGACACATTTGGACTTTTTGGTGATTTTTACAATAATGTTTCATAGGTGTGACGCAAACATAAGCGGTAATGCAAGCAAACAAAAAAGGGTTAGTGCCTCACCCACGTCATGCCACGTGGCTATATCTCACCTAGCATGACTTCTCGTCAACTATCTTATTGTGTTTGCGTTGACAAGTAAACTAGCTTGTCACCTACGCCAACATTTGCGTCGCATATTTGAAGCAGCCATGAGTTATTTGCATTTATATTAGAAGTGAATCCAGAGGAGGGGTGCTGGTGTCCCGGAACCACCTTTTCGGCTAAAACGATTTTTGGAAGAGCTGTTAATATGACGTTTTACCCGGGGTCTATACCTTGTTTCGCCACGTCTAGATTCGCCACGGCAGTTAACCGCTGCTTGTAATACCTAATCTCCCCTTTCTGTGCCATTGCCTGTGACAGGAAGCATGCCAAAGTCATTTCTTGCAAATGCTAACGTTCAGCTGCAAACCCTCCCGGCCAGCCGCTCGTGTTTTATGCCGCATAACGTTCCAGTTGAAGCTTTTGAGCACTGCTTTCAAAAGGGAAAGGGGCTAGGTCACGGTCTAAAGAAAAATGGGCCTTGCTGAGCTCGGATATGGGATATGAATCTTCACATTCAAGCAAGGAGAAACAATTCGCTAGTAACAGCGTGAACTAGCCTCTTCAATTGGTCTTTGCATCAGCTATATGGAGAAGTGTTGTTCAACTCTTCAAAAACTCATTAATATAAATAGTAACGTTTAATAAATGAGCAGCAGTGTTTTATCAAGTTTAAAACACGAGGTGCAGCCGACTGTTTTAAACTTGATAAAACACGAACTGCGAATTTATTGAACGGTTTCAAAATATTCGGATGTAGATCTACTCATTCTAGCACGTAAAGACACGGCTAAACTTTACGTCCAATTTTCTAGGCCATTCTCTAGGCCCCAAATTAAAATATTAGTGCCACAATGAGTTGATCTACATCAGAAGATCTTGAAGCCGTTCAATCAATTTGCAGTTCGTGTTTTATCAAGTAAAACACTGCTGCTCATTTATTAAACATTACATAAATAACAGTCAACGTTGTTATGTTGATAACAATCATACCTTAAGTTAAGGGCAATGTTTTTCACTTGCCGCGCAACCCATCGTTTTAATTTAGAGGTTGCTATATCAAGATCTATCAATGTGTTTTAATTACTACGTCAGTCGATTTAAGCGTTAATAATTGTTTCTAAAACCCTGCAATTGATTTGCAATTTAATGACAGTTCAATACAATATAAGGTAAGATGCTTCATTCCTTTCCTTTAGAAGTCAGAGAACTGATAACCATTTTCTTTAATTCAAAATGCATATAGGCCCATAGCCAGGACTGAGGGGGAAGGGGTGCACTAGAGCGACATAGATCGCAGGCGTTGGCTAAATGGTGGCCCGTTGATATCCCTCCACAGGACAATTTGAAAACTTTGGTCCTCTCAGACAGCATTGAGTTCGTTTTGAAGGTAGTTAGATATAGGACCAGGCAGCCAAAAGCAAACGTATTAACATGAATACTTCTGGACTGTTATATACCAATTTTAAATGGAGTTTTTTAAAAAAAAAAAACAGAAACGCCTGTGAAATAAAATTTACAATTTCGAACTTCGATGACAGAATCACATCAACACTTACAAGGTATATAGCACATAAATAACCTCAAATCGTTATTGCAAATGTGTCGTGTGACAAATCTACAAATGGTTGATTGATGTTATAAACGACAAACTTCAATTTTCAACTACGCCACTTAGCGAATTGGAGCACAGGCATTATTAAAAAAATATAAATGTTCACTTCCTTTTTTACATTCATAAGGCGGAAAGGCGCAAACGCACCCGTCGCATCCCACCCCTTGGTAAATCAAACAAAAATTCACATGGGTAGCATAATTCCTTTCTTGTGTAAAAAAAGCGGGACCCCATGTTTTCTACAGACCCCGTATTTTCACACCCCGCGTTTGTCGTCCCGCGTGTGTTTTCCACACCCGGGACCCCGTACCCCAGGACCCCGGCCCCACGTTATCCACTAATCCGTTGGTGACCCCCACTTTTTTGCATTAACTTTTTTGGCGCAAATAACTCATTATCCGACCTCAGAAAAAATTTTAGAAAAATGTTAGATATAAAATGCAGATTTTTTTGGTGAATTGAATTTTATACTGACACAAAAGTAGCAAAAATGCTTACCTATTACTTTTTCAAAGGTATCATGAGGAAAAAAGAAGCAAAAATTACTTGAAACAGTGTGACCTACAATCTTATTTCAAAATTCTCCACTTTAGAAATGCGAGTCTCTTGTGGGACTGTTACTGGAGACAAAAGAGAAGATTCGAAGCCATAATATTTATTGTCCCCATTGATAACCCACAAGTGACTGCAACAAATGCCTCTAAAAACACAAGAAATTATAAGATGGCAGTTGTACGCCAATAGGCCACGTTCAATATATCAAAATGACTCCAAGGCTTTCTGGTAAAAATGCAATTTTTTTTTTATTTTTCCTTTGTCTGTTAATTCCCACAAGAGGCTTAATACAAAGAAAACAAAACCAAATATGGTCAAATATGGAAGTTTGACCAGAAAACCTCGGTGCTATGTTTGAATTTTGTTATATTAATTGTGGGCTATTAAGGGGGTGACTCTTAACTACCAATTTGTTTCTAAGGCAGGTTTCTAATTGCTATATTTTGGAAACAAAACCTCATACAGCTAAGCTTTTTGCATGAGTTTGTTCTATTGAAGATTCCTCCAAGAGTTTCAAGTCACGGTCATATTTAACGCGTCACGTGACCAGAACAAAATAAACCCTAAAACTCAAACGGCGGATAGATTTTAAAATTAAAATGAGCGTCAATAGGTAAAGAACGTCCACATGCGTAATGTGACGTATCGTTTTCATGAAATTCGCATTGTTATAAGAGTTATGGGCTAACGTACACTCATATTTACAGACTTTCATCAGTAGCGTTTCCTTTTTTCGTGTAAACGGTAAAAGCATACGTCAGATTATAAAGACGGCTACGTTATCTCTGATTCGTAAGAGAAATCGGAACTTTGCCTTGTTTCCGTGGAGTTTTAGGAATTTTAAATTCTAACGCGCGGTTTGGGACTGGCACTAGTTTCGCACGCGCAATATTATATTTTTCAAAGCAGGTGTACACCCAAACAAAATTCACCATTTAGCGTCACAAAAAGCTTCAAAATCGCTTTTTTCAAAGTACAGTCTTCAGCCATTCCTTAGCAACTGCTCCAGATCTGTAGTTAAGAGTCTCCTCCCTTAAGAATACTTTTGATTTGTTTCTGGCATCCTTTTGGCATCTCTGCACAGCTTTTTATAGGGTAATTTGAATATGCAAAAAAAAAGGATGTGTGGGGAAGGAGTTGTCATGGCAGCATACCCCTAGCAAGGAATCTAAACCTTGCTAATGTGAACTTCCTTTGTTTGTACCTTCCGAGACTTTGAAAGACACTAAATATTAATCAAGACCTTTGTTGAGTAACTGGTTCATTCATAACTGGTTATGTATTTAATTTGCTGAGCTCTGTAAACAATCAGAAATTATGACAACGTGTATAAGTATATACCACACAAGTGAATAGTGCTTTCTGCGTGCACTGATTGGTTAACTCGGAGGTGATTAGCAAGGTACTATTCACCTCCGAGCAGCCAAAGAGAAACAAAATGGCTTCGCATGTCGCTTTGGGTACCAAAAGTAATGTTTTGGTCCACTAGTTATTCAACTTGTGTGGTATATACTAAAACAATTATTCACCTCAGTGTCACCACCATTCAACTCCACTTCGGTGAATAATTGTTAAATATCGTCTTCTTGACTTTATCCATAACAAGAACCACTATAAGAACCACTTTCAAGTTTTAAGGCCTTAAGTGTATTTTCAGCTTTGCAAACTGCAATAATGTCAACTAAATTGAGAAATGCCAACATTTCATCATAGAGTATGTACAAGTACAGTTGAAACCCGATATAACAGAGCCCTTTAGAACAAAGTTCTCAGTAAAATGATCAGCCTAACCAAAGCTATTGACAGTAAGATGAATTGAACAGAAGCTGCTAGGCTATTCATAACAAGCCTCTGTATAACAAAGACATTTTCTTAGTCTGTTGGCATCAATGTTATATCAGTCTTATGCGACAACCTGCATTGAGAATGCGCACACAAATTAAGATTTAAAGATGGCTTGTACTCTTTGGAAGGGCAGGAAAATGTAAACGACAATTTCTTTATGAGAAACTGTGATGACATTGAATGGAGGCAACAGGAGAAAAAATCTGACGAGAATCTTAGCACACAGTAGAATATCCAATGTCCCCTCTCATCCCTTTCCCCAATCCTAAAATTATTACAGAGACAAGAGACTTATCAGAAATTGTTTGCCACTCATCCCGGGCCGCAAATGACTCCTAGCGGGCTGTTAATGCATTAACGGCCCTGCAGCTGATTGGTTCTATTAACCAATATTAACCAATCAGGTCACATTTAATGACGCGGGAAAACCATTTAGGTGCGTACGGTGCGTACAGCAAGTTTTAAAGTAAAAAAAGTCTCGAACAGTTTCTCGCTGAGCGAATAGTGTTTGAAAAGAAAAATCAAAGCCTATTTGTTATGAATGGGACAAAATGCAGCTAAAAAATTCAGATGTAGAAGCAAAAGCACAAGGGGAAGATATAAAGAGAGCAACTTCTTGTTGTCTTACGAGAAACGAAACACAACAAAACAACGGTTCACTTCATTTTGTGTTTTTCGGGTCGAGCTAAATTAGCTGAAGCATTGCGGGGATTTTACGCAGAGGCTCAACTGGAAAATGTAAGTTCGTAAATTATTATTATCCACTCATTTTCAGAGACACAGCAGCTCTTTTTAACTACACCTATACAATACATGGGCCTCAGTGTAGCATAGCACAAAATTTTAAACGCGAAGTACTTGTATTATTGAACATGTAAAGCTCATTAAATGTGTTAGTTTAAGCTGATATATGGATGTTCAGGGATGTTATTTGGCCTTGTATATTGATAATAATGATAATTAAATGACTTTTTTCGGGAATATTGTTTATTTGCTCCCTTGTAGTGTCATTTGCGGCCCGAGCGCAAAGCGTGGGCGCAAATAAACAATATTCCCTCAAAAAGTCATTTTATTGTCCCATTGTCATTGTTTCATAATGGTCTTATAATAAGGAACAAAATATTACCGGCATGGGTAATTTGCTGAATGCAGAATGCAGAATGCAGAATGCTGAATGCAGAACGCTGAACCCCAACTGCCGTACGCAGAATGCCCAACACGAAACAAAATCAATGAAACAAACAGAACCCATAAAACCCTATTATTGAGGTTAACGTGGTTACGGTTAGCTCTCAGTAAAATTATGGTGATGGGTTTTGCATGTTTTGGTGATTTTCTTTTGCGTGCGTTATTCTGCATTCGGCTTTTCGGCATTCTGCATTTGGCAAATTACCCCTGCTGGTAATACAACATTACTTTTCTGTTGCCTGCTTGCTTATTCTTCTATTTCATTTGTGTAATTTCGCTACTTTAGGGAGATGTTGCTTGTTGGTATTTACCCTGCAGGCCCCGGTTGCTCAAAGCGTGGATAACACTATCCACCGGACAAATCACCATCCAGTGGATAACGTGGTTTGTTTTGTCAACACTTATCCGCTGGATAGCGATTTATCCGGTGGATAGTGTTATCCACCCTTTGAACAACTGGGGTCAGGGCCTTATATGTGGTGTCAATTACAAACACTGATAATGACAGCAAAACAGCAGTATCCAATGAACAATCATGCAACCTTTGCTCTCTTGTCTTTGGGTTCATAATCCTCATCTCCATTGCTATCATTTCCAGTAGCTTCACCTCTGGCCTTGTTGATATTCGCTGCCCTCTCATTGGCAAGTGAAGGCAGCAGTTTACCTGACATGACTGATCTTTCTGTTCCCTTCCTGGCCTCGGCATGAAACAGAACAGCTCTACAGTTCTTGGTAGTGGCTGCTTTTGATTGTTCTTCTTTGAATTTAAACAAAAGCCCCAGATTAACTAAATCATAGGGTCCTCGAAAGTCAAGTTCCTGCTTTGCTCCACTGGATATAATGATGTTCTTTCCTTTCGTTTTATCTACCAAGTCAATAGCAATGGCCAATAATTGTGTTCTCTCAGTCGTTCCGCCAAACCCGGTCGAATAATTAACCTCGAAATGCACTCCTCGTTCGACGGCTTCATGAACTGTGGGGCGCTTCATGTAAAATGGAAGGCGACCGCTCATGTCCAGAGAAATTATATCGACTTCTAGCGATTTACATGCTTGCCGGTAAAGCTGTTCTGTAGTCGGTTGAACGGCTAAAATATCAAAAGACTGAACAACTTCGCTGGAAAGTTGATGTACTTGGTTTTGGTCGTCTAGAACGACAGTTATTCGCGAATAAAACTTTAATCTTGTGTTCTTTTTCCGCATGCCTTGGATCGCTGGGAAGGCAGTCCAGTCCATGGGCGTTAGGCGATCACTGTCCTCCTTTTTCTTCTTCTTTCCTTTTTCCGTCTCATTCTTGAATCTGTGGGTTTTGCAAATAGCAATAGTCTCAAAACCGAGTTGGACAGCTTTGGACACAAGTTTTTCAGTTACACGTGAGTCATTGTGGTGCGGGACATTTAGATCCGCAAAAGCCGCCATATTGGAAATGAATAACCGCTGACTGGCTCCTTCTGTGAAATGTCAACACAATCGTTTCCAAGCCTTTCCGTCACTGGTTGACGTACGGATAGCCGGATACTGGGTTAGGGGTTGACACATTATGCCGGCATAATTTCCAGCTAACACTATAGGTGGAGCATCGAGCATAATGCCGGCACAATAGTGCTATTTTGCTGGTATAATAATGTCATTTTGTGGCATAACAGTTATTTCTTTTTTTAGAGCTACTATTGTCCATAACTAAGTCCATAAAAATTTGTTCAACCAATTAAAGGCGCGAATTGAAAAATACTTCAACATGATTGGCTACTTTTCGCGGGAAAGCTGTTCTAAAAATAGCCTACACGCGAAAGACATATCTCAAGGCCTATTACCAGAGATGTAGACTTCTAGTTATGGACTTCTGGTTAAAACTACAAATTGCAAGCTATTTTAATGTTCTACGTGGTTTCCGTTACTATTGAGCACTGCTGGCTTGTTCCCAGTGCATCCTCAAGTGGATTTAGCTCTTTAGTTCGTTAGTTCATATTGCGTTACGTGTTTCACGGGATCCTAGACTGGGTATGAAGTTGCGGTCTAACAAGAAAAAGGGGACACAAAGAATGCAAAAGCGATGACGTTTAAAAATGGGATCTTTCAGTAAAATTAGGAAAAATAAAATAATTTCATGTACAATTGTTACTGCTTCTGTTTTAGGCCACTAGCTATTCTGTATAGTTATGGGGTATTATTGGTTTCTAACTGTCTGGGTGTAATTTGCCCTTTTTCTACGCAGCTTCTTGTTGAGATATACTGAATTGATTTTCAATGCCTGTAATGAAATGTAGACCCTTGACTTGTCGCGTATGCCTGTACATGCTGTATGTCGAATTTCAAGTGTGTGCCATGGCATGACTTTTTTATGTGTTTGTAAGTGAGCCCAAACAATAGCGGCTACAAAACAAGACAGAAGCTGCGAAATGATCAAAATCGCCACAACCAAAATAGCGATCGAGAATTGAGTCACCACGAAGCTCTCGGAAGGTCTCTTCCCATTGGTTAACAACTACACTTCCGTTGCAGCAGTTGCAAGCTTTTGATTGGTTTGTTACCTAATTGGATTAACCATTTATATCTTTTTTTTTTGTAGGATTAGGATGTGCAACGTAGGTAAACATGTTGGGATATTTGGTCACATAGAGATATACATGTACAGGGGAACAGGTGGTTGCAGTGGTTGTGAGGGTAGCATAGAGATATACATGTACAGGGGAACAGGTGGTTGCAGTGGTTGCAATGGTAGCATAGAGATATACATGTACAGGGGAACAGGTGGTTGCAGTGGTTGCAGTGGTTGCAAGGGTAGCATAGAGATATACATGTACAGGGGAACTGGTGGTTGCAGTGGTTGTGAGGGTAGCATAGAGATAAACATGTACAGGGGAACAGCTGGTTGCAGTGGTTGCAGTGGTTGCAAGGGTAGCATAGAGATATACATGTACAGGGGAACAGGTGGTTGCAGTGGTTGCAGTGGTTGCAAGGGTAGCATAGAGATATACATGTACAGGGGAACAGGTGGTTGCAGTGGTTGCAGTGGTTGCGAGGGTAGCATAGAGATAAACATGTACAGGGGAACAGGTGGTTGCAGTGGTTGCGGTGGTTGCGGTGGTAGCATAGAGATATACATGTACAGGGGAACAGGTGGTTGCAGTGGTTGCGGTGGTAGCATAGAGATATACATGTACAGGGGAACAGGTGGTTGCGGTGGTAGCATAGAGATGTACAGGGGAACAGGTGGTTGCAGTGGTTGCGTGTCGCGAAAAAAAAAGTCAATAATAATGATAATAAAATACACAAAGTTTAATAAACTCTAGCGGACTTAGGAAGGACAGCTGACACATTGCTCCGTAAATGCCTCAACCGGGGATAGAGTTCCACGCCTTAGTGGCGTTATACCTTACAGATTTTAGTCCATACGTAGTGGTGTTTACCTTAGGGATACCCAACTTATTTATCCCTTGGACGTTCTTTATCTAAGGAATTCAGGTGCCACACCGTTCGTTGACTTAAATACTATATTAAGCATATCTTGTATCCGGCCGTCTTCTAGAGTACAGCCAATGCGATTTACCACATCATTCAGGATTGTTCCCTTTTGACATAACGTAACGCCCGTTCATGAAGTTTGTTAAGCTTTTCTGCTGTCCGACTTGAGGCATTGATGCCAGATGGACAAGCAATATCAAAAGTAGGAGATTTAAATGAGTTGTCACACAAATGTTTTGTAAATTTACTTGGTTGCGATAGTTACAGATGTACACGGACGGAGACAGATTATATTGTTGCAGGTGGTTGCATTGAGGAGCCGCTGCAAACAAATCATTGCAACCTGTCATTGAAATTTTTATTTGACAAAACTTTTAAAAAATATATATACGTCATAAAAAGGGTTTGAAATTAAAGATCCAATACTGCTGATTCACATTTCCCCGTTGATGAACTGTTTAAACATGTCCAACAATTATACTCATCTGCAAGTAATGATTCATTTTCCAAACCTTACGAAATTATCATGGACTTTAGAACTAAATCAGGTGAAAGTCAAACTCGACTTATTATTTTCCTTTCAAAGATGATTTCCTAAAAATCGGGTGGATGCTTCCATCAATTAAGGCGAGAAGGAAGAGAAGAAAGAAACTGATTTTTTTTTATTGTGGGAGGACTATCGTATCCAACCTTTTGAATCACAGTTTTGTAAATCCATCTTAGTCTTAACAGAAGAGCACCAAACTTCCCAACGTCACAGAAAGAAATGAAGCAGGAACACGGACATCAATCAACATCGCCAAACAGAAGCAGTATTTCAACTTTCAACCATACATTAAAGAGATGAAAATACTACCGGTCAGACTTCCTTTCATTGCACCCGTCGGATGCAGAGAGGGTATTAGGATCTCTTCTAAAGCTTGCTGGAGTTTTATGTGACTTCTATGTGGCCTGTCGCACGAAACTATTTTTTTCCCTTCCATTTATCGGCACAAACTGGTTCCCTCCGCGTTCTTTTGTTCCAACCCCGGTATTACCATCCTTCCACGACCTCACCTCGACACACAAACGTGTTTTGCCGCCTATCGTCGAAAAATTTTGCGTGTTGTTTTTAAGTACATTCGAGACCAAACACAATAGCCTACCAAAAACGTATTGTTATCTGCCATTACGAGGGGCATTGGAATGCGACTTGTCATGAATTGTCCTTCCTTGAGGCAGGACACCGCCCTTGAAGATTTGTCCGTTTTGAGAAAATTTGTCCTTGTCCAACAAGTCGTTCGCTCTTATTTTTGCGATTGTTTGACAAAATGTATCGTGCATGCAACGCGGAACAATCAAAAGACAACTGCTCCTTTGTTTTCCTGAATTGTTGGACAAGTTCCCACAAGTTCTAGGTCTCAAAAAACATATTCGCACTTGTTTTCTGTAACAAGTGACAAACAAGTGATGAAATCTACCAATTGTTACAGAATTTGTCCGCTAGTGCGAATTGGCCCTAAAACAATTAGATTATTCGCCCTCGATTTCTATGCGTGATAGTTGACTCGGGCTACGCCCTCGTCAACTGTCACGCGATAGAAATCCTAATTGTTAAATAGAAATCTCTATTCCATAATTAAATTGTTTAATAGTATTAACTTTCACACTGATTTCTAAACTATGATTGTCTTGACCTGATATGTTTTTACTTCAACCACTTCTCTTAATTGTGAGAAATTTCCATCCAAAACGGACCTGTCAAACTCAAAGAGGCAAAAAGAACAGAGCAAATGGAAACCGAATTTACTGTTGACGAACAGTCAGTCCGCGACATGGTACAACGTGTCGTTCGACAGGAAGTTTCCAAGCTCAGCCCAGTGTCTCCTTCAGGAAAAGTAACTCCACCGCCCCGAAAAAATTCCAAGAGCCGTGGTAAAGGTAGATCTGACTCCAAAGAAAGATCTAACTCCAAAAATCGGAAACAGCAACGCCGTCGAGATTCCAGCCAAGATGCCCGTAACCAGCGTAGGTCCTCGCCCGCTGCCACGAATGCACAAGGGAGACGAAGTCGACCAAAACAGCGGAGACAGCCCAAGAAACCGAATGTAAGGTTTTCCGCGAAAGCCGCTCTCCCTCTGTTTCTCGTCGCCAGCATTCAAAAAACGGAAGAGGCCGCGGAAACGGCGTCGTAAAGTAGATACAAGAGACAGTTACTCTAAATGGCTTGACAAAATGGCGAGAAAACCGATTATGGACCTTTTCACACGTCACTCTCACCCGAGATCAGTCACGAACTCTTGGCTTGGGTCTTAAATTTAGACCCACGCTTAGACCGCCTACCGCTCGTGTTTTTGACAATCAAATAGAGGATTTCTGTCGTAGCGTCCGTCTGCATTAAAAATTTGCCGATCAACCTGATGACCCGGACTTCAATCCTAAACTGTACGTTAAAACAGGATGGAATCCTCCTCGGGAAGATCCTGACCTCGAAGAAAACCTGTACAAAATCCGTCAAGAGCTACTGGAGAACTTTAACCAGACCCCACCTCGTTGGACTAACAATTTGACGTTTGACGAAAGGAGTGGATTGCGTGAGCTCAAGGAAAACCCCACGGTTCGCGTCTTAGCCACAGACAAAAACCTCGGACCTGCTCTCGTCTCTACAGAATGGGTAGAAAAAGAGACTCTTAAACACCTTAATGACATTCAATCGTATGCTCAAGTCACGAAAGATGACTGGACATTTAGACGTCTTAAGGTAATTGAAACCAGAGATAAACTTGTCAATAGTTACTCTAGATTTCTACCACCCAATTCTGTAAAGTTCCTCCGTAGCCTAGACGACAGTCCTAGGAGTATCGATCCCGCTAAATTTTATATTCTTCCCAAGATTCATAAGTCACCTATAGCTGGGAGGCCTATCGCGGCTTCTCACTCTTACATCACCAGGCCCATTAGTATTTTTGTTGACGAATTAGTCAAACCTAACATCACTATGCCTACGGTGTTGCGTGATTCGGGTGAACTGATCCAATGTCTAGAGAAAGTTGAGCTACCCGCAAATTGCTTTCTTGTTACGGCGGATGTGTCGTCACTCTATCCTGACATTGACACAAAGAAAGCAATTATTGCTCTTGACCTCTTGCTTAGAGAGGGCAAGGTGGCACAAACACCTCTCCTGGTCCAGTTAGCTCGGTTAATCTTTGAGAATAATTTCCTTAAATCGGAATTTAGTAGCGATGTATACCATCAAACGTTTGGTATCGCCATGGGTACTCCCTTCGCGGTTACAGCCACTAACGCGTTCATGTATTATCATGAAAGGGATATTATTGAATTGTATTCTCGCAATTTAACCCTTTACAAGCGTTTTATCGATGATATCTTTGTTATCTGGGAAGGCCCTCGGGATACCCTCCTACAATTTCTCAGTGCCATTGATGCTAAGGATGAACGCATTAAGATAACTTATGAAATTAGCGATTCTAAGATTTCCTTTCTGGACTTGCTACTTTTTAAAGATCCTGCCAACAATAAGTTGCAATACTCTACCTTTCAGAAACCGCTTAATAAGTATTTGAGTCATTTCACCCCGCTAGTAACAAAAAAGCTTTTATCAAAGGTGAGCTCCTGCGTTATGCCAGAAATAGCTCGACTTTTCGCTCATTCAGTCAGACACGTCAATTATTCTGGAAGCGCTTACGCCTTCGGGGTTATCCAGCTAGGTTTTTACTTCCCGTTTTTAGGGAGATAAACTATAGCAGGAGTAAATGGTTCTCTAAGCCTAAGCGGTTATCTAGACATAGGACAGTGGTGTTTAAATCCACGTACAATTGCAGTCATGTTGGAATCAAAAAAAGTTATTCTTAAGCATTTACCGAACCTTAGTTCTATTGTTAGTTATAAATCTACCAATACGTTAGCACATCTATGTAAATAAACGTTTTTTGGGGCTCACGGATTTAACGTTAAATCCGTGAGCCCCAAAATTAAACATTGCACATTCGCAGGATTTTAGTCATATCCTGCACGCAAATTTGTAGGTGTTTCAGTTTTGCTGTTCACACCTTTATAGGAACGTGACCTGTATTCTTTAGCATAGGTATAAAATAAGTTCCTTTATGTATCTTGTTCAAACTCCCTGATGAAGTCTGCATGATCAGACGAAACCGGTCGGAGAAAATAAAGCAAGTTGACAAGATCTGTTGCTGTGTGCTGTTCACTAGTATTTTTAAAAAAAAAAATTTAAAAAAATTAATTTGAACCGCTACCGGGCAGGATAGTTTCGGCGCCTTGGCGGGTGCAGAGCCTCCAAGTTCGTAACCACATTTTGAACAGACGGCAGGCTTCCAACGACTGGAGTAAGTCAAACCACAACTCGGACAGGAACCTTGTCCCCTCGCATTCCAAGACGCCATCAACAACACTAACACGACGAACTTATCGAACTTATCTCAATTCTGCACAAGAATAACTATTTACAATGAAACTAGACACAAAGCTTAATAGAAGTATACAATATTTACAAAGATATCAGCCTGAATTGATAAGAACAACTGCCAAATCTGCCAAAGGTAACAACGAGCCGAAAACAACGAGAAGAGTTGGCTTCGCGTCGGTAAACTGACAGAGTTGTCGTCGGCGTCGCGTCGGTAAACTGACAGATAAAAAGCTATTGTTAATGGACCAATGAAATGCCTGGGATGTTTGCAACCGCTGCAACGGAAGTGACAAGGCTGACCAATCAGCGACGACGTTCCGAGGGCTTCGTGCTTACTGCGAGAATTACACCCACACCTCACGTGACCTTATCCTTATTGTACTATTCGGTTCTCAGGGAAATCGTAAAAACGTCCAAAGGAATGACGTCATCGCTTAAAAAGGATAATATTTGTACCAAACATGGACCGAGAAATCTCGGTCACAAAGACTCCTCTTATCTGGACCACGTTAGGGGTTAAAAGACGGGTAGACCGCGAGTGACCTGGAGGAGAAGTGTGGGACATAGAGCTTTTTTGAATGGCTTTAAGCGTCCTCCGGGGCTCCAAAAGGATAAAAGAATTAGTACGTTACGGGCTGAAATATTATGTTCCTAAAATTGACTATTATGCTCCATGGTGTCTCCCACGAAAACGGAGTATTATACACAAAGTTTTATGTTCCTAATTATGTCGGAAAAATTGCTGTCCCATCCCCCTCCCCCGTCCTCCTACAAAAGTGGTAAAAATGGCCACTTCCGGTCTTGCGTCTCCCCACTTTTGCTGGAAATCCAAGAAAACGCACTGAAATCGAGACTTACAGAGTTGTACATTGTAATACAAACAGTATTACTAACAACGGCTATAGCCAATATCGAAATTTCACAACATGTTCACTGCATGCACTGAACCATCAATTTTTAATTTACATTTTTTAAATTATTTTTATTAGATATTTTTTAACTATTTTTTGCTGAAAAATCCGAAAATTATGCGGCAAAATCGGTCTAATATGCCGGCATAGTTTTATGCCCTAAAGTTTGCCGTCATAATGTGTCAACACCTAGACGACGTGTTGAACAGACCGCAGATAGGGCACCGAATTTGGTTATTTTATTTTTAATAACCGGTACAAGCTTCGAATGGGATCGTACATATCCTTTTTTTTCAGGTCAACTATATTGTTAGAATTTGTTCATCTGATTCTCTTGCATCATAGAAATATTTTCTTTTTCCTGTGTTATTTGAGCATCTGTATCGCACAAGAATTTTTCATTCAAAGACCTTATTGGATACTTAGAAATGTCAGCGTTGAACGTGACATTCTCCCACGTCCAATGTTTTCAGCTTGACCAGGTGTGATAACCACCACAACAGCATTAGTAGAGGCTAGCTTACAACACGTGAGCGCAGAACAGCAAAATCAGTTTAGTGAAGAAAATATATATAAGAACGAAGAAAATATGAAGAATCAGATCCTGTTTGCCAGCATCTTACTTCTCTTTGGTCCAGGTAAAGTACAAGGAAGTATAATTGTTTCTTTTGGATTTATATATTGTTTTGCTGTGCGTTGTAAAACATATATTAGCCCACGAAAACGATTTCATGTGAGAAATACGGTGTCCTTTCATGGCTCGGGGACCAGAAACTCAATCTAGTGTTTGGTTTTTAAGGCTTAGAAGATTTAAGCTAACCTGCTTTATATTTTGTGTAATGAAAATTGGAATTATACTATGATATCTTCCTCCATATGTGTAAAAAGCTGAACAACTAAAGAATTTGTAAAGAAAGAACATAAAAAAATTACATCTAAAACATCCCGACACTAAATGCAGGTGATTTTAAAGTTTCAGTTCTCATCAAAAAGGGATATAGTTCTAGTACGAAAACTGACCTAGAGATATATTACGGCTTCCGTTTTGCTTAACAGACCAGAGTGCAGCAAAGAAAATTCACTTCGTAAAAGCTCTATTAGCCCACCCCTCACCCGTGGGTATGGGATGGGGAGCTTAATAGAAAGAGGGGCTAATTGTAGACGGGGGTGTAACTAACATGTTATGGTGGTGGGTTAATACCAGCCTACAGCGTAACGTTGTCCTGTGTCCGGGTATGTGCATTGTCATGATCTACCATCCAGGGAGGTCTGGATCTTAATAGAGAGTGGTAGAGAGAGTACGGAAAAATTGAGCTTCCAGAGGGGGCTTTAATCTCAGAGGGAGAAGGCTTAACAGAGCTCCTACAGTATTCCGCAACTTGAAATATTCTCATGTGTTTTGACACACAGCTGCATTATCAAGAGTGTTGGAGAAAAGAGATTCAGGTAAGGAAAGACTTTTTCGTAAATCAAGCAGTCAATTGTTGTGCCTATTTTTAAATTGAATAAAAATAACGGCTGCTCTTGGAGGTAAGCGTTTAACGTTTTATGATAACACTTTTCCAGTATTTTATTCAAACATTTAGTTTATATAATAAACACATTAGTACATTTCTTTCCGCAATACCGGGCGGGTGTGATGAGAGGCGGCTGTATTTGCAGGCGAAAAGCTCTTCCCTGATAGCTTTGAGTTTATGGCCATGTGTTCACTTATTGAAGGCCACCCTCGGGCAGAAAATAATATACGTGGCCGTTATGGAGAAGTTCAGTGAAGTATATGGTCTGTGCATGGTCGGGACGAAAAGAAAAGTAGCCGTTAGAGGTTCGACTGTAGTATAAGCGGACATCCATTGACTGATAAAACTTTTTTCCCCATGCAGGGCCCTCGGGTATTCGACACGCACTACAATGATTGTTGTGACTCTAGAAAAAAGACTGTAGCCAAGTTTTATTTTTATTCTATAGATTTCTGTGAAACTAACGCAGCCGGCGTGCACGCCAACCCTGATGACTGCTATGGCTACATAATGTGTGACATGTCTGGTAACACACACGAGATGGATTGTCCCGCGGGACTTAAATTTAATCCCTCCCTACTAGTCTGTGATTGGCCACGCAACGTTGAGTGCGAGAGTGGTAGTGGAGAGGCCGCCGGGTACTGAGAGCCCTTATTGAAGACCTACACAACTGGACGATTCATTAAATTAAGAAGAATCAAAGCGAATTGTAATTTGTAACTAAAGATGTTGTTCGTATACACGGTTATGGGCTCAGCAATTAAAGAAATGAGCTAAAAGCTGCCGTGTTTGTATGCTGTCTCCATATATAATGTACGGTTTTGATTCTTGCCAAGCAGACAACCAAAAGAGTCGGTCCTTACAAGCGAACCAATCACAGTTTGACAACGTGCATCTAGTTTCACTCCTCATCACCATTATCATTTCTGTGAAGCGTTACCCTTTCTTGACGCTACCTTCGCCATCTTCTAACATGAAGCTACCTGTTATTTTGCTAGTGATTCAGTATTAGAATTTTCTGATCCTAGAGACTCGGGGGTGGAAGCGGAATCACTAGACTTTGGATATTCATGATTCCTGTCTTGTTTTACCTCAGTGATTCATGATTCATTGATAAATTTTACTCGATATTCATTTTTCATTGTTCTTATCAGTTTTTGTTGCTTTCCACTTATATTCTTGTGTTTACGCTGGTTCCCTGCAACTGCGAAGCCTACTTTACCAAATTGAGACTTTGCTAGTACGGAAATATTATGCCGGAAACCCGAAGTAAAATATTTTCTCTGATTTCTGTCCTAAAATTATTTCCAAAATATTTAATGTGGGTAACATATCTAGTCACAGTCAAGTTGGTAAGGGACAAAGATGTGAAGCCAAGGATGCATTGGCATTTTCGGTGTTTTCCTTTAGGGAGTGTCTGGGGGAATGCTGCCCCAGAAAATTTTGAAAATTAGATGCTCAGAAATGCTATTTCTGGCCATTTCTGTAACATATTTGTTAAGAAGTTTAGTAGTTTACTTCACACGCCTCCAATATCGATGGTTTCGTACATTTCATTAACGACCTGATTTGGCCAAGCAGAAAGGTATAAATTTGACGTAATTTCCCCCACTGCGACCCCAACATCAGACTAAAAAGCAAAAATGGAACCCTATCACAGATGAAGAAGGTCAAAATGGAGCCCCATCCAGTGGCACATACCCTTGCGGTTAGTTAGTTGTTATTAACTTTTATTGTAAGTTATTGTTTAAACCACGGCTCGATATAGTGTTTATTTGCTCCTCTTTAGAACGGAATCGGCTATTTTCCGAGTTAGAGGTTGAGTTGAGTTTGAGTTGAGTTAATATTGAGTTACCGTTTTTACTAAAAAAAGTGTTTAATTTAAGATGCGAATCACTTTTGCCCGAGTCAACCGCGAGTCACGAGTCAACCTCGAGTCACAAGTCAACCTCGAGTCACGAGTCAACCTCGATTCAAGAGTCAACCTCGATTCAAGAGTCAACCTCAAGTCACGAGTAAACCTCGAGTCACGAGTCACCCTCGAGTCAAGCCAGAGATGTTTGTACCGAGCAGGAGGTCTGTATGGGAGAATCTTGACCGAGGTCGTGAGTACAGACCGAACGCAGTGAGGTCTGTACTCATGACCGAGGTCAAGATTCTCCCATACAGACCGACCATGCTCGGTTAATAAGGTGTTTATTATATGGCCAAACTAAAAAACTTTTCAGCTTAAAAATTCGCCTCGGTTCGCCGTACTACAGCGATCACGGAAAAGTTAGAACAAGAGAAGGTCGATATTATCGGCAGGTATGTTTTCAACTTCTCTAGCCTCTTTAATCGACTGATAGAATATTCTTACGTGTATTTTAGTCCCTTTTAATTGTGTTTAGTGCTTTTATCTTCTGACCTTGCAATACCTCGCAAATTCGTTTCTAGCTGGTGTTTTGATTTCGTGCCTGAGAACTGAACGAAAATTTGCCAAATTTTGCTCGTTCTTGTTACCTTTTTTCGCCTCAAGCTTTTGGTTCTTCCATTAATTATTTTTTAGCAGAAACAAGTCAACGATTTTTCATTTTTGTTTGTAAACTTTTCAACGTAAGTGCAACCGGTCTAGATGCCGGTCTAGATGAGAAAATCTAGACCGCGGTCAATATCGATTTTAGCCAATCAAATTCGCGAATTTGGTAGTTCCCAGTCCCTGTGAGACACGAAAATATAGAAATAAAATATAGAACTGTTACATACTTACATGGTAACAGACAAAAAATTTTGCTTTCATGACATTGCCAGTTTGAATTTCATTTTCGCTTTTCATAGCAAGACGTAATTCCCTTGTTTCATGACTTTTAACCTTTATACATGTTATATCGTCTGCGAGGATTTGCCTGTTAGGATCCCGTGTCCATTTCACAATATAGTTTCTTATAGATTCATGATTTTTTCCTACAATATATATTCAAATATTTTTCCTACCAAAAAAAACATTTTTGGCTTGACTGAAGGTTAACTCGTGACTTAAGGTTGACTCGGGCTCCGAGGTGGCTCGTGTAATGCTTAACAGCACAAAATGAAGATAACATCAGTAATTCTCTAAAATACAAAAGTATCAGTTTTCCTGCCTTACAATGTTAAATTATCTACTTATTTGGTCGTAAAAAGTGATTCGCATCTTAAATTAAACACTTTTAGTAAAAACGGTAACTCAATCTTAACTCAATTGCAACTCAAACTCAACTCAACCCCTAACTCGGTCATTATCTTATCTCCTTTAGAACATTGTTACATCCAAAACGATGCGATTGAAAAGTCAAACGTGTAAATTTCTTTATCTTACCTTAATTTTTAATCCTCGGGCGGAATCATGAATCATGAATCATAGCTGTAAAATTGGTAGGAATCATGAATCTTCGTGTTTAAAACTTGGGAATCATGAATAACGAGAGATGGGTAAAAGAATTATTAATAACAAATGAATATGCTTCCATCGATATTGGAGGCGTGTGAATATAGAATGCAAACTACGAAACTTCTTAACAGTTATATCACAGAAATGGCCGAAAACAGCATTTCCGAGCGTCTAACTTTCAAAATTTTCTGGGAGAGTATGCCCCCAGACGCCCCTACAGGAAAACACTGAAAACGCGATTCAAATTTTCATCCCCAACCTATCAACTTGACCGTGGTAAGGTATGTTACAGACAGTGAAGTATGTTACACACAGTGAAGTTATTTTCAAACCTGGATGAAAACAATGACAAATGAATCATGAATATCGAATGAAATTTTTAAATGAATTACGAATCATTGAGGTAAAACAAGACAGGCATCATGAATATCCAAAGTCCAATGATTCCGCTTCCACCCCCGATAATCCGTGCCTTGTAAAAGCACGATATTACATGTAATACTGGCGTTGTGTGACATAAGTTCTCATGAGCCGAATACAATAGTTTTTGTCAGTTGATCGTTATCTATTATTATGTAATGTGTGAATTGTAAATATTTCGTAATCGGTTACTGGGCGCGAGAAATTTCGCTAGTCCATAGTTCATCGATATTTTCAGGATACCACAATCTACGCTCAGCCGAATTGCGACCTACCTTCGGCCGGGTATTTCAAGTAAGTTCTTCGTGTTACTTATTTTGTGTTGTAATTCGGCTGTTATCGAACATGGGTGACTAAAATTTATTCCGATCAAATGTTTCTCTATCTGTTGCAAAATTGTGCATAAACAGAATCCAAAGCAATAGTTTTAATATTCGCCTTTCGATTTTACAGGATATGATCATTTCAATACAGGCATAAAGCACTTATCTGTACTGCATATCTGTTACCATAGCTCACATTGGCAATGTTTTCTCTCGCGTTTTGATTATGAATTCTCTGACTACGTTCTCCTATGAATAAGCAAAGCGTCACGGATGGTTGTAATACCGCTTGCCGAATTGATGTCGGTCTACAGAAATAGCTTTTACATTAAAATTCAGACAGATCTCTTTTCTATCAGTCTTTTTCACCGTTCAAAGTGTATTACCTTCTCGAAAGTATGAAGCCATTCAGAAGAACGTGAATAACAACACAGCGACAGGACTTAGCACGATGAATGACCATGCGATCTTTCTGCCCAGTGTATTTGTCGGCGTTCATTTGGAAAACGTGTTTCTATCTAGTTCGATTATTTTAGCATTCACAGTAGCATGAGAATTGTGGCGTACGTATATTCCCAGCTGTAGTTCAGGAAATACGTGTTTATTGATCGAAGCTCAGACGTGTACAAACATGGACGCACGTACAAGGTTGTGTTCATCTCTCTCGCATTTCTCCTTCCTTCTTTCCACTCGGCGATCGTTAAAAAATGGGCTGTTTGAAGCCGTTGAGATATGGAACTTCCAGGTTATTTCAATGCTTGCGGAGAAACGCGTTAAGTTTTACAATATGTAAGCAAATGGCGAAATTAGCTGAAATTGTCACGAAGCCGTTCCAAAACAACTTCCGGTTGACTGAAACCGGAAGTTGCGTTCTTTTTCATAAATCGAGATCGAGGCAGTGTGTTATTCCTGCTCTTCCATGTATCAATGTCGTAAACAGGCCCTGTTGAATGCTGTTTTTGAACCGGAAAAGCCAAGTGCCTGAGGCGGTCCAAGGCAGTAGCTGTTTTAGTGCATGCACGCGAAATTTAATATTTTATACATTTCTTGAGCACGTCTTTTTGCGCCATGACTGGCTATCCATTCCAAGCAGATATTAGTTCAATGAATAATACCAGCAGTAGGAATGTGTCGCGGTAACTCTCCAGCCACACGTAAGACATCTTTTCAAAGGTAATTTATTTCAGTCGGAGCAATGAAGAGAAGAAGTCTTGGGAAGTCTTGCTTATGGACACCGCGTATACCTGTTTCTTTCCTTTTGTTTTTCGTGTTAGGATTTCTATCCCAATTATCTATTCTCTTTGTCAGATGTTTCGCGCTACTTTTTTTCCCAAAACTGTTTATCTCTTTTCTTTTTTCTTACAGAAAAGCATGACCGAGGGAAACGACATAAGTACATATGGAGCTGTTGCCGACACAAGACCACTCGGCGAAGACGAGCAACAAGAGAGAGTTCGGAGTGCTGACTCCTTTTACGAAGACCAGCCAGGTGGGAATGACGACAAGAGAACTTTACTAGGAACAGGTGCTGAAAAAAGGCATTTATACGAGAAGCAAGACGAAAAACAAGAGGAAAAACCGAATGAAGCAACCGGAGACGCTCAAAACCACCAGCAAAATAACAACGGAATAATATCAACGGAGAGATTACAGAGACCTACTCGTGTGTCATTAAGTAAAGAGCAACCAATAAACCAGAATAACGGGGCTGTAACTCCCGTCACGCCCAGTGGACGTCACGTGTCCTTTATAAAAGAAGCCAGTCAAAATGAACCAAGTGACGTAGGCGTTGCTTATGACAACCGTGGGTGCTCTGACACGCAGTCATCATCAGACTCGCTATCACGCGTGCGTATAATTACGAACTGCAGCGTACGCTATCACACTCATAGTGAAGGCGAGGAATGCAATGAAAGTGAAATCTCTATTGCTGCCAGCTATCGCCGTAGTTCACAGACTCGGCGGCGGAGGCGGTACACAAGACATGGTACCATGGTTTCGGATTCTTTTGTCAACGAATGCATTTGTTGTTGTGTGATTATTTAATGTGTCATAACTTCCGATGTATGTTTTAAATTTGATGTGACGACTAACTTACTCAACAATACATGATAGAGAATTATACATATACGGTATCGTTCTATTTATTTTATGAGAAAATATTTTTGATATGAGCGACATGCGGCAGCGAAAACAAATTGAAGTTTATCTTGAACCTTGAGCGTGGGTATAATTACATAGTTAATAATTCAACACATTGTGAAGTAAACGATAAGACATTTATTCCCCTTGGACGATTTGCTTGGTTGTTTCTTTTCTGTTGCTTCTTTCTTCTCTCTTTGCCGGTGATTCCGCCCCGGTACATTCTCATTCCAGAGCCCACTTTTCTTTTTGTCAGCGTCAAGAACGCCGGCTCTCGACTCTGACAGGCTCCATTTCCACCGCTCTCTCCAAGGTCGGTCTTTGTTTCTCCCAAGCAGGGGTAGGTAATCGCCCCAAGGACTCTGGCTAGTGCCATTATTTGAGCACATGCAGCGTTCTCATTTCAATCAGTCCAAAGGGAACGTGTGTTTTTCAGTTAGCCAATCAGATTTGGTCATAACCTGTTCCAGGCTCTCGGTAGTTGGGGGCGAGCTCGCCTTAGTCCCCCCTCGGTTTTTCCTCGCTCGCCCGCTCTTTTCGCTCCCCTCTAACTACCAAGAGCCTGGAACAGGCTATTTTGGGCAAAGCCCGTTAATCACAGAGCACTAAAATTGTAACGTGCCAGAGTCCGCGTTCATGATGCTGACCAAAAGAAAAGTGGGCAAAGAGTTAGGACTAACAGTGGGTATTGCAGATTTTTATTACAGTGGGTTGGGCAGTGGGTAGTTTGTTTGCCAGGCCAGCCGATCCCGTGACAATTACCGTACTACTCTCTCTTTCAATCAGGCGGGCGCCCTTGCGACCACCTCTAGCTGTGGAGGTTTTGGCTACTTTGCTTCCTGGGGAGCTTTATTTCCGAAGAGGTCAGGGACGAGGCTGGATTACCATTCTCGTCCCCATAGCCCTTCTCGCTTCTCTTAGCCGACAGGGCCTTGGCACGAGAAACGGAGCGCTCTGGAGTTGCCTGGATACAAAGGATTTCCAGTTCTATATTCTAGGATTTCCGGTTTTCATGTATGCAGTCGTGATGTTTCTGTACAGCTATTTCAATTAACACTGTCGGATAAAGCTTCAAGCCTACGAGTCAAGACCGAATGGTGGCATGGGTTTTTACTGGAATTTGCATAAAAGCGTTGACTGAAATCTATACAAGTTTGTATTTCTGCACGTGAAGTATTTGTTTTTCTTTACGTCAGACGTTTCTTGTATCTTTTCTTTTGCTGTGACGTGGTTTGGACCTGATTCATTTAAACGTAAATGCAGTGAAAAAGGATCTTTTCTTCACATATCTGAAGAGAAAGGAAACGCGTAAGTCTCGTTTGCAATATCGCCATATTTCATTAGTATTCAGCACGTGTGGAACACGCTATCTTCGCCCATAGTACCTGTCGGTTCTCCATCCGACAATGTTTATTCAAATAGCTGTATACTGTATAGGAGAGTCATGGCGTCTTTTACTTCCGCTCAAGACTTTTTTGTTTCAAACGGCCAATCAAAAAAAAAAAAATTCGAATGAATTCAAAAATCCCATGTTCCCAGAGCCCTTCCAAACTGTACAAATCAAAGAACTACTTTTGTTTTTAAACAATTGCCGCTGCATTCAAAAACGGAAACTTACTCTCGCGAGAGAAGTTTCTGCTCATCACGAGTGAGATAAACATTCGGATATACATGTTGCGCACTCGTTATAACGGCATATGACAACCCAAACGAGTAAAGAACGAATCCAGATCTAAAATTTATTTTTTCCAACCTCGACTAAAGAAAATCGTTTCTTCGAGTATTCCTTGCACGTGAGAATCCGGGCGAACGTAAAAGCACAGCATGACCCGAGAAATTCGAGTGCCGCAAATGTCTAAATTCAACGATCCAAGAAATGAAGGATAAAAGCAGTTTTTTTTATGGTTCACGGGAGTTTATTATTTTAACGCCACAAATTACTGCAGCATTCTTCACGTTTAGCACAGCCAACGTCACAACAAACTGTAGACTTTTCACAATGATAACAATATAAATCAAATATTCCGAGAATTAAACTCAAGTCCATCAAGTTTTAATTCCAAATTGATACTGTAAAATAAATGATATACAATCTTGGGGTAGAGGTTGGGAATTTGTTTTTATTATGTACAAGGTTAATTGTAAGATCATTTCTAATTTCACTTCGCTTTGCCGAGGGAAGGCAAGAAAACAGACAATCTGTCCTTTACGAAAACACTCGTATTCGCGAAAAAAAAAGTTTTAATATTATTAAAATCATCCGAGGAGAAGACTGCCGCGGTTTTTGCCTTCCCTCGGTGCCTTATCCCCCACTGAAAATAATACAAATATTCAAACAACTCGTCCTTTGCAAAAAGTTTGAGTCGTAGAATGCTGGGAGCAAGATATAACCCCGTTAAAGGCGCCGACACTCTTCGAGGTATAGTACAAACACGAGTAACAAGACTTCTTTGTGGTTGCGCGCACTTATTAACGAGCGCAACCCGGGGCCAAAAAACATCTGGAACAAATGTTTCATTGAAAAAATTACTGATAAAACGGTCAGCCTACGCGAAGAGAGCGGAAAACGTATATTTTATATATTTACATCCCAAACTAGACTTGACTTACGTTACTTGCTCTGCGAGTTGAAGATGGGGAGGGGAGAGATAGGGATTACAAGCTCGCTATGATAAAAATAAAATCACTGCATCTTTTCTTTCATAAAACTGCTTTACATCGGAGGCGCCGCTCCAGGGCATTGTAAAAATGAAAATCCGTATCTAGCTACACTACTTGTATAAAATAATTGCTTGCTCTTGAATTCTTCTTAACACCAGTCCGCCGTGTAATTGAAATCAGCGAACAGCGCCTGGAAAACAGAGATGGAAGTGGTTAAGAAAGAAGCTACAGCAAAAACCTCACACTCTCACGGTTGAGCGGAAGGCAAAATGCGCGTGCTTGCGTATAGGACAATTTCCCGCGCTGAATCCCCCTCACCACCCCCTCCCCCCCAAACTTGTCTTGAGTAGAGATTCCACGAGCGCATTTATCCCACCCGTGCGAGCGACAAAATTACTTCGCTTCTCGTTCTAATTTCGCATTTGCGTTTATATCATGCATAACATACAATCAGGTTAGGAGAATACAGTACTGATCACGAAGTAATTCTCGCAGCTGATTCTGAACATCAATAAGAAGGAAGGAAAACAGTCAGCGAGAGGCAAGTCTTGGTATTTGAAGAGTTTCTTCGCTGATGGATCAATTCACTGATTTCAATCTAATCGTGCACTTGAATCGCCTTAATATACCATAAATTCGAGGGGAAAGCATTGTCAGTGGTCAAACCCTGCATATCTATACCTGTTCTTCGCGCGAAAGCGGTCTAATTTCTTTGGGTGGCGTCAAGACTGGTTCTTCTGACGTGAATTCTTCATCGAAATTGCTCACATCTTCTGCGTGTCTCTACGAAGCAACAAAACAAAATATTTTAATTTAAGCCTGAAATTGTGCTTAAGCTGGTTTTCCGCACGTGAAGAGCCTAACTCTCTGCTTCTATGACCATAAAGCTGCCCTCCCCCACCCTTCCAAAAAAAAGCACGAACAAGTGGCAACCAGTCACCTTAAGAAGGTTGTAAAGAGTCGTGTTTCAATCAAAATTCCTGATTAACTTACAAAGAGGATAGAATTCACTAGAATATACTCACCACACTTGGAACAAAAGGAGGTCGAACTTTTCGTGCGAGGAGATCATCCCAGTTCATGTCCTGACAAAACACATCAGAGTCAACATAAGAAAATTATCCCTTGTATATCACAGATTGATGTATATTTTCACATTCACATACTGTAACAGATTAAATTCAACTCAACCACGGCTTAATAGTTTCGTTAGTCAAATAGTTTTTCCATTAAACCCCACCCCGTCTCTTAGATGCCCTTTTCCAGTGCGTCCCACACCAAAAGTTTAACTTATTAATAAGCGCCCTTCCCGCTCCCCGCACCCTTATAATTTACAGAGCCCAAGGGTGCTTGCTATTTAGCCAAAAAACCCGGAGTCAAATCCGAAAAATCCGTTCAGAAATTTTAGACTACCTCCAGCGGTACTTCACTTTTTCCGTTCGAAACGGAACGTCGGAAATTTATTGCCATATGCACGGTTTCCCAGTTCCAGAAAACAACAACAGGGAACCGAACTACAAACGGTAAGCGCCACCTCATTCGGTTGGTTTGCTGATTTTGGGAAAACCCTTACGATTATTCAATGGTCATCCCAACTTGGTACTTCCGACATTGGTAAGTCCCCTAAGAACTTGCTATGCAACCATTTATTGTTGTTACTTTTTGTGTGGAGATGTATTGCAATATTTCTTCACCTTCCATATAAATTATTTACTTTATTTTGTCATTGCTTTATTCTTATTTATTTACACTATCTGTGATTAATTTCATGCATAAGAGTGCCAAACGGATCCAAACTAGCAGAATAGACTAGTTTATCAGCTTTATTTCTTACCCTAAAGAAAGGCTGTTTCCTGACATCCTCAGCATCTTTCTCACTGGCTCCTAACCGCCTCTCTGGGTTCCGTCTTAATAACTGAAGTTTAAACACAAAATCAAAACTAAACAAAAGAGACCTATAAACGATAGATCCACCAGCAAGGAAGTGGTTTGGCAAACCTTGACAAACACACCATGAACGAATAATTCTACTAAGGATTATACTTAGAAACTCAAGCTTGTTGCAAAAACATATCTCCATAGGCAACTTCAGTGATTCACTGGTGCCTTTATTTACCAAGAGTAATTAAAACTAATTTATTTTTACATACTGTCAGACAATAAAGAAATACAGAAAATCATCAACTAGAGAATAATTGTCTTGATGTACCAACCAACAAATTCTCATTACTAACATATAAAGAATTGTATGGAAATTAGTAAGGAGAATAAACATGTCAAGCGTACCCTTCTCATGATAGCAATAGCTTCTGTTGACAGAAACCTTGGATAGCGAACTTCGTCATTTACAATGGAGTCAAAAACCTCTTCTTCGTCATCTCCTGGAAACGGGGACTAAAAATCAAGAAGAATAACAAGATAAGATCAATGTTGACCAAACCACCAATATCTACTGCAACCACCTTCATAATAGAAAAAACAAACAAACTAACAAACTAACACGCCTTTCTTGGAAAATTTAGTATTTTCATTCTGCCCCCCCACCCCTCCCCCTTTCCAAGTTGTTACCTATAGACTTGAAATCCAGAAAGTCAGATGAAAATTAATCGGGGGTGGGGGAGATAGGGGTATCTCAAGGTATCAAATGACAAGGACAATAACAATCGGAACCAATAGTGTCTCAACTCCTTTTGATAATGGTTGTACAATTACCGATACACTGAAGATGGAAAACTGAGGATTTCTCTATATTTTTTATAAGAACTTGCTGCAGCATGAACACGTTTCCTAGCTATTTATAGGTCTGGAAATTTAGCCAGATGATTTCCACCATCATTGGCTTTACTTAGACCTGAACAGTTTAAAATCTTAGTCCTGATACACCATTAGCAACCTCCTGCCTCTTCCCTTCCTGTTTTTCCAACCAGTCCCCACCACCATTCCAATGCAACACAGCAAAAAGGTAATAATTATAATTTTACAAAAAATAATACTGTAACTGGCATTTCCTTCTGTAACCCAACAAAATGGATTATATTAAAATATTAAATACAGTGTAATGTACTCCTCACCTCTCCTACCAACATCTCAAATATTAGCACACCTAGCCCCCACCAGTCTACAGCGCGTGTGTAGGACGTCTCTGTGAGAACCTACAAATACAAGGTTTTCATCAAAACAAATGCAGTCCCCTATCAACAACACTAAATAATCACAGTTTCCACTTATCCAAGACCTTCCACAAAAAGAAATAATTTGGGGGTTTTCAGCCATGAACGGCATGCTCATCCATCACATGTTGCTCCCAGCATTCTGTCAAGTTGCCCCAACAATTCGCCGGTACCCATTAATGCTCCTGGGTGGAGACAAACATTGTGAGAGTTAAGCGTCTTGCCCAAGAACACCATGACAGCACAATGACCTGGCCAGGGCTCGACCCCGGACCACTCAATCCAGAGACAAGAATGCCACTGTGTCTCTGACCTAGCAGAGAACATTTCTGTACTAAGTTGTTTGATCTAGCTGGTCATGAGTTGCTCGGAGGATAATTTCTGAATTTCTGGGATCTGAGAAAGTCATGTTCACCAGGATAATATAATGGGTGTATCATGTATGTCCAGTGCAGAACTATGGTGGAAGCCCTATGCCTCGGGAAGGGGTGGGGGGGCAAAGTGGATTAAGTCAAGTTAGTCACAGTGTATGCACAAGAGTGTAGATAAGTGAAGATGACTAACCTCAGGAGCTAAAAACTCAGGTGTACCACAGAATGTGCCTGTTCTGGCTCCATGGCCCATTCCTTCTTTACACAAACCAAAGTCAGCGATCTTTACATAACCCTCCGAGTCCAACAATAAATTGTCAAGCTTCAGATCCCTGGAATATGAATTAGTAGTCATGAGAAAACTGCAGGTTCACTTGATCCTTTTAGTTTAACTACGTAAAACTGATACAAGGGGAGGTAAGAAAAAGAAATATTGTTGGCTTGGGAAGTAAATTAAATTCTCACTGAGATTAAAATAAATGTAAGCCAACTAGTTAGAGGAATTCAAATTTTGAGCAAATCACAACACTGAGGCCTGACAAGACTTTTGACTTCTGAATGGAGATAACAAACTGATACATCAGTATACTTGCCTATATACTATTTCATGTTCATGAAGATATTGCAGTCCTAGCACAACACACGATGTGTAGAACCTAGAAAGAAGGAATCAAAATCACATTAAGAATATTCTTTAGCAGGGAAACTCAATGAAGGCACTAAAGTGTAAACATTCTTATTCACCTGTCTCATGTAGTGATAATTTAACACTACTGTAAATCCCAATGACTGTTGGAGTACTATTCTGTCAGAAGTCACTAAGGTTTACACAAATCTGCTCTACAACCCCAGCCCTACCCTACCCTCTCCCCCCTAAAAAGAGCAGGATTCTTCTGTTGTATCATATTTTTTTCACATCAAAGATCAACTGTACTGATCTAAATTATGGAGATACTTACACTGTCCTGGGTTCTGAAAAGACATCAGCATGAATGTGCATCATTAGGTCACCTCCAGGAGCATACTCCATTACAAAACACACATGTTCCTGAAAGTGATAAATGATCATCGCCGTGAATTTCCAATTTTAAGCAATTGGAATAAAGAAGCCCGAAAAAAAACATGGCTTCAACAATGCTCTACCAGCTGAGCTACCATTGCGAGCAAGGTCAATTGTTAGTTCTTATTTTCCCGTGAGAGGAGTGAAGTGACATAAGGTATATGAAATGATTCATATAATTATGTACTGCGGACATATATGAAAGTGATAAATGATCATCGCAGCAAATTTATCTATAAAAGATAAACAGATGATTACTAAGAAATCAAATTTAGCATTAACCAACTGTAATGAAAGCAAACTTTTTTCCAACTTACATGAGTCTGAAAGCACGCAAATAAGTTAACTAGGAACGGATGCCTCATCTTGTTTGCTGTCAAGAATATTCTTTTCTCTGACAAAAGACTGAAAAATAGCATAATCAATTTCTCTTCAGTACAACATAGTAACCTTAAACTACGGTCTGGTCTAGCCAATGAAGTATATGACAATAGGAGTAAAATACTGTCATCTGGTGTAATCGCTACATTGTATTTTCTTTTTAAGGTAGTTGCTTTTATGAAACACTGTCAATGAAAAAGTATATGGTTTATTATGAAAGCGCACACAATCTGGGTTGAAATAAGCCTTTGTACAAATTAACAATTTCTAGCATCTTCAACGGGATGCTTTTATTTTGTTAGCCTACCTTTCAACTTCTTCTCGTGAAATGATATCCCCTTTTTTCAGTGCCTTGATTGCAAACAACTCATTAGTGTTTCTGTATTCTGCTAAAATAACCTGGAAAGAAAAAAATAAATAATTCTTCAGAACAGTTCCATAAACCTTAAAATCCCAAGATTAACCCTTAAACCCACATAAGATTAACCCACATAAATATGCCATCAAACAGACAGTGCTTTGATGTAATGAATAATGAAAATTCTAAGGGGACAGACCACGAACACATTAGTAGCTCCTGTAAATATCTAATTGTTATAACCGTTCATCAGTAGGATACCTAAAATGCGTGCATTTCTATTTTATTGATTTTATTGATTTTTATTGGTTTCGGCTCCATTATTTTTTCTTTCCAGGTTAACTGTGGATTAATGATGAAACGAATAAAATGATCCTCGCAGTGTGCAAGCAATTTAAGCAATTGCATCTTTTAGCCTGAAAAAAAAAATTCAATGCTACAACAGGATTTGAACCCTAACCTCCGTGGTACTGGTATTGTGAAGGTCATGGATTCAAATCTTGTTGTAGATCGTAATTTTTCAGGCTAATAAATTGCTTACACACTGCAAGGATCATTTCATTCATTTCAGATGGTGTATTGATAATTTCTCTGTGATATAATTTTTTTGTCTTTGTCTGAAGGATGCAAGAAATTACCAACAAAGGGGTGTAGTTTTGATGTACAACCAAATTCTTAGAACCTTCATATAATTAAAACAAAGGGTTTTTTTCTTTATGGCCAATAACATGAACCTACCATAAGCCAATGATACATGTATAAAGTTACAACAAAATTTCAAACTCACCTTTCCAAAATGGCCTCTACCTAGCACACTGATGCAGCGAAAACTGTCAATGTTCATATGACTTGTTGAACTAGTTGGTGGTGATGGGGGTCTGAATGAAAAATGAAGTACCCAGCTCAGTTGTCAAGTGGTTTCAACATTTCACTTTGCACAACATAGCTACACTAACTGTACTTTATTCAGTGGAAACTAAAAACAAGATGCAATGATTCTCAAGAACAGGCAACATCTGTTATGTACAATATTTGTATACATGACAAGAGGTGGCTATTAACTATGATACAAACAATGTATAAAATGGTGCCTTGCTACCCAAGGTAGCCTCCGACGCAGTCATTTTTAGGGGTACTCAAGTGCCCCTAAAAGCGACTGTGTGGGAGGCTATCCAAGGTGGAGGAGAGGGGGGTGTTTGAGGATGTGGCTTGATAACCTGAAAACAGAATTCTGTTTTTCTATGGAAAGCACATCAGATGTTTAACAACATGACTGTGTGTTTCAGTAAAAGAAAGATTATTGATTACATGTGCATCTTTTGCTCTTGTGATAAAACAAATAATGTAAAAATTGCAGCTTACTTTCTTCTAACAGGTGGACTTGGTTTTTGAGGAGACTGTTTTATGATTGGTCTTGGCGGACTTTGTGGGCTGTCTAGAAATCCAAATGCTGAAAGAGCATCCTGCAACAACAATCAACATATGCTGTAAATGCTTGCTTTAAGCACCACAAAGATCGGTAAGAACCTTGCACTAATTACTTCACAACCACAGCAATCAAGCTAGCCATGTCTTAAATGTATGTTCACTACACTTGAAGCTTATTGGAAACCTATGGTTGCCACAGAGATTAGTTTTGAGAATTCCCTGGCCAAATAAATACAAATTGCCAGATATAGTAGTGGCCTCTGCCCTCCACTTTCAGGAAAAAACATCACTAAGATCACATTGACCTGAAATGTTTCTTCCCACCTTCAAAGGTATTAAATCAGACGTGCTAAATTCAAATTTTCCTTAACTTTTCATCATTTCCTGACCTGTGGCAGCACTGAAACCTGCACAACATGATACATAGAAGTAAAAGAGGTTTCCTAAATCAGCTTGACCTTATTCGATTGAGAAAAATGTGGGTCCCAGCCACAACAATTTTTTTGACCCACAATAAAATCTTCATATGCCGGTAGTTAATTTTACAGTCACTAAATCAAATATACCTGGACTTCATTTTCATTGACTGCTCTCTTTGAGCCTGACTGTTGTTCACTGCTGTTCGCTGATTTCTGGCCCTTGCCAGGCGTGGTGGTATCGAAGTCAGGTTGTCTAGGAGGTGTCTGTGTTTGAGATCTTTGTTGACCACTACCAAAAGAAATCTCACAATTAATTCAAAGAATATAGTCTGGAATACTGAAAGAATTTTATCACATTCTTATTTTCTAATCAGAATAAATGTAGACAGTGGTGTATTTTCCAATCAGTAGCTTTTCAGTGGCAATGAAAATGAAACAAATAATACAACATGGTTCAGATTCCCAACTGGTAGCATGCAGACCAGTGGGCTATTTTAAAAGCACAGGGAGCTGGCTACTTGTAAGCTGATTACACTAGCTAAAAGAGAACTTATTTTGATGGTATAGAGACCAGAAGAGCAGGCCTAGCTTCCTCTCAGTTTCATCCCTGCAATAGTGACAGAGGAGTAATTCCAGTACTGAATTACAACCAAAACCAGCACCAGCTAGTTGTCAAAGTGAAAAACAAGATCACACTGTACTGCCATGCCAATTTTTGTAAAATGAAATTAGCAGTTACTTGAGTTCAATTAATTGTCTAAGCTCTATTTCGAGCTACGCACTACTGATACTCTGGGTACTTGCCTTGGAAACGGAGGTGATGTGGCGTTAGGGCTCAGCGTAGAGTTGTTTGTTGTACAGTTTGGTGGAGCTGCTCTCTTCAGTAGTCTTGCCCATGTTGCAACATTTGTGTTCATTTGACCTGCCCGGAGGAAATTCTTGCCTAAAATGAAAGGAAACACAAGTTGGAATGCAAGTTCTATGTCTGCATCTGAATGAACTTTGTTCACAGTTGATTGGTCATGCACTAGGAAAATAAACTGCAGCTGTCAGAAAAAAAATCCCTCAAAATAAATTAAAAAAACAAAGACACAACAAAACAAAACAAAACAGTGTCACATGGCAAACAGGCACACTGTTCACAATATATAAACTTTTGTATAAGAAAATTACTGATAATATCGACAAGAATATGCCAACTGTTCTGTTCTGGTGTAATCATCTCATCTGTTGTTATAGTCACAGTAATTGACTATGTTACTATTACTGTACATGAAATGAATGAAATGATCGTCGCAGTGTGAAAGCAATTTTAAGCAACTTATGCATTTTTTTTAGCCTGAAAAAAAATTCAAGGCTACAATGGAATTTGAACCCATGACCTCCGTGATAGTGGTGCAATGCTCTACCAACTGAGCTAGAAGCCTTGACACGTTGGAAGCGGGTCAATTGTGGGTCCTATGTCAATATTGCAGTACAGTGCTGCTGCCTCAGACTCTGAGTGATAATAGTTCACCATTGATTGGGGTAGCAAGAGTTAACTTTCAGGTTGATGTTTTCATTCTTATGCTTGATAAAACCATAAACAATGAAAGAATAATTTTAATCTCTAAATAGCAGATTCAAAAGTTAACAGATTTCAAAAAAGTAGATTTTCCTGTCGGGCAAGTTATGGTGCAGGCAAACTGTCTGATGACCAAGTTATGATTTTAAGACAAAAAAGTAAACTCAGTGCACGCATGTAACTGCTCTGGCCATTGAAGCAAAATCTGAGAGTTGTCTGTCCAAAAGGGAAGCTTTAATTCAACTGTTTTTTTTTTTTGCTGAGTCTTGGTTTATCATTAATTTTTCTCCTGGCAGAGAGTTCAATTAGATTGCATTTCCACAGGTTCATATTAAAATCACCTCAATATCAGACTGGCTGAGAGCAAGTTATATAATGTAATTACAAATTGTTCAGATGTTCAAGTGGAATAATCAATGAATATACTGCCAATACAATATGAACTATGTCTGGTTCAGCAATCTTGTGATTATGGTAATTAAATATAATTAATACAATCTGAGATCTGTACCACCAGGCAAGTGACGTTTCAAAACTGCTTCACACTTCCTTGAATTTTATTATAATTATACTTTGAAAATAACTTTCTATATAGACTATCCCCTGGAACAATTCACTTATTTATACAACAACAGCTTTCAGTGAAAACAGAGACCATAGTTTGAATGGAACATGGATGTACAAGAATACTTAAATTGATGAAATGTGTCAACCACACGATAGAATTTACAGTATTATTAGCAGACTGGGTAAATTAAAATCCAAGTTTCACTTGGATTTTACTTTTCAGAAAAATTTACAAAGCTGCAAGGAACAGCAAAATATTGTTAATTAGTACATTTTGTCACTCATAGCTAAATTAAATTCACTGGAAGTCTATAAAAAGGCTGACTGCCATTACCAGTGGTACAGTATTATCTTATAAATATAATCACACTCTCTCACCTTTTTGAATGTGAAAAAGCTTCTTCTGCCGCTGAAGTCGCGGTTTCTTCGTCACCATGGGGTTGAGGAATGTCACCTGATTAACACATTTAAACGGAAACACAAACATAGTACAATTTAGAATCATTCTTGAGAAAAACGCAAGCTGTAGGTTAGCTCCATACAACAAGCTTTTGGTTTTTCCTTTGACAGATGAAATATTAATGACCCTGAAACAACAGGTGGGAGTAAAACTGAAAACATTCAAGGTTTTCGATTACACAAACAAAGCAACTTACTGGGTGAAAAAACCGAATCTTCATCACCTCCAAGAGTTCCAAGCTCATCTGATTAAATAGCTAATCAAAGATTATGGCAAGATTTTGCTGATTAAACTGACCCTCTAAAATAATTTAACCTGTTTCATTCGACCAAGTACCAGTTATAATAACTCTATTTGTCCCTGAGGCTATGACAAAAAATTCTTTTAAGAAGTAGAAGCAGACAATGCTAATCCAAAGGAAATAATCCTCAACTGTTTCATTTTTTAAAAACTCATCTATCAAGAATATTTAAAAATTTCACAATACACACTCCCGTTGTTTTAATTAAACAGAATCGGAGATATCGCATGCAGGAGACACTGGCTATCCAGAATAACACTGTATACAAATTAGGTGTAGAGGAAAAGTTTGAAATCAGGAACAAAATATCAACAGTAGTACAGCTTAATGTTGTAGTTTAATTCATGTGGCAAAATTATGAAAATCAATCATCTTCCTGTCTGCATAATTTTTGAGTCTAGACAGATTTGAGCACAACAGAAAACTGAGAACACAGAATGTTAAACAAAATCAGAATAGTTACAGCTGAGACACAGAATTTCACTTTTAGAAAACATGGTAAAGCAAAAAGATTAAATAAAGATTTCTCTGTGATATTAATAATTTCTCAAAAATGTTCAAGATTTTCCTTTACAATAACTATGAACCAAAAGAATTAAGAGAGCAAAAACATTACACTCATAAAAATTTATCATGCATGGAATGCGTTCTCTTACTCGTGGTCACAGACGAATAGCATTAAAATAAAATATCCTTTCTTTGTTGTGGTTTCAAAACTTGTGATCAAACTGAGTATGCCTTGGGTTTATGAAAAATAACTGTGCTCATCTATTTATCAACTTGAGTCCTCTTGCTGGGAAGAGGTGAATTTTCAAAGAATAATTTAGGAATCAACATTGAGAGAAGAATTATGGAGACTGAAACCATGCTATGACAGACAAAAAGTGAAGTAAAAAATTGCCCAGCAGAAATTCAATAAAAAGTCAGCAAGAACAGGGCAATACTTGTATTATACTGATCAGACAGAACATGTGCAAACACTCTAGTAGAAAATATCCAATTCTCAACGCATTTAGTGCGCAATCTTAAAAAAATATATTTCAGATTTTGCCAAGCCTTGCTCAACATTATTTTTGAATAAATTAAATCTATTGCTAGCAAAGGACAAAGATGTAAAATAGTAAACAATTAGCACCTTTTCATAAAGAAGGTAAGAAATTCTCTTTATCTTCCAAACCATCACCCGATATCTCTTGATTGTAGGGATTCTAAAGTGGCCATTCTCTCTTGTAGTTCGCATGCAAAACTTGTCGGTAAATATAGAAAATACAAATGGCCTTTGGGAAGCAGATGGTTTTTCAGGAATACAGCCATCCACTGTTTCTGAAGACAATTTTCCTTGTTTTGACGCTTGAGCTGATTTCTTTCGACTACTAGAGCCTTGTTTTCGTTCCACAGGCTTGAAGTTCCTGTTTTTTCTTGGCTTCACATAAGCTGCATTTCTGTGTAATACACGCCTTGGTTTTCTTGGTTTAACTGCATTATAAGTTCTTTCACTGCAGCTGCTGATAACTGCAGTGGTAGTTTTTGACCGCTGGTGCCCTCTCTCTGAAGAATCTGACCCTTTTCTAAGATACCTGTTAGACTCCCGGCTAGGTGACCTATCCAATACTAGATTCTTTCCCAGTGTCTGACCCTTTGTGTTTGTTACAATCTTCATTGGCAGACGACTAGAAAGCGAGTTCTCCATAACAGCACTTCGGGGTCTGTTTTGAGTTTTTACTGTTGGCTTGCTTTTTTCAACCCCTCCTACATCAATATCTCGTACAATTGCTTTAAAATGATGAGTGCTGTTTTCTAATATCGAGCTTTTGGGGCGCTGAGAATTTTTTACAGAAAGCATATTTTCACTTCTGGTCCTTGCTCTTGAATTGACATAATTTTCCATCGCAGAACTCCTTGGGCGAGATTTAGAATTTTTGCCTACTATTTCTGCACTCTGGCTTATTTGACTCCTTGATCTAAGCTTCACTGGACTGTTACTTGAGCAGCTATGGCTGATTTGTTCGAGTGATGAAGTTTTACTCCCCTCACTTGAAGGAGATTTTGTCCGCATTCTATTCCTTGGTGAACCTGGTGATTTTCTTCCAGTAGAAAAATATCCATCAAGTTTGCTCATAATTCTATCACAAGAAGCTCGTCTTCCCTTATGTGTCGGTGAACCTTGTGTGGGAGAAGTACATTGCGTTGCCAATATTTCAGGGCTTTTAACATAGATGGTATTATCGTTTGGTGTGTATTTTCCTGTTCTAAACGGTGGCGGTGAACCAGACACAACCTTGTCTGAGCTTTCCTTAGATTTTGAAGACAAAGGAACTGATCTCTCATTCTGTACACACACACCACAGGAATACACATCATCTTTCGGAATATACTTTCCAGTGCGAAAAGGAGGCAATTTTTTATCCTCAACAGAGTATTTAACTGAGAATTCACCGGGTCTAAAGCTTTTCCTGCTTGCCATCTCTTGCTCATTACTATTCACACAGATGTTTTCTTTCCTTGAAGATTTCCATTCTGATTTAGCAGGGAGTTTTTCACCCTTCGTTGATTTCACACTTCCATAGTCATGTTTTGCCAATTCCTTGCTCCACTGCTCGTAAATCTTCTCAATCTTGCGGCTGGTGATCCCAAGCCTGGTTTTGTAGTGGAAGCCATTTTGTTCTTTCCCCACGATATCTTGCCTATCTCGACTGTAATTCATTGTTGAGCTAATCTGAATTTCAATCAGCCTTAATTATTTTCCCCATACATGGCTTTCGGTTGGGCCTCTTGTTCTCACCTTTCAAATCATAACTAAATAATGCATTTTAAGTGAAATAGTACATTTGTCGAGATGAAGAACAAACAGGAAGCCTTTCAAATCCAGCTTTCATTTCACGTGCCAGAGGCAAAATATAAAGATTAAAAAACTTATCTGTTTTCGAACTATTGACAATTGCAAATGGCAGCCAAATCCTTGCTGATTTCACCTGCATGGCGTAGGTGATCAAAGATCAGAATTCTTGGCATATCCTGACACAATAACAAAAGTCTTCAGGCGCGTGTAATAAAGCCATAAATGCCACAAATCTCATGAATAAACATCACAAAGACGAGCACAGCAGCTTTGGAAACAGGGGAGGCATTTTGAATAATTTTTGTCCCTTTCATAAACCAATCAAGCCAGAAGACTTCACCGACGATTCAGTTGGTTGCTTCTTAATTGCTTAGAAGTTTTTCATCATGTAACCAGCCAATAACAGCTTTTCACCTGCCGGAACCTGTCATGGAGTAAGGTTTCATTGGTTCCACTGAGGCAGAAACAAAATAAACATTGCAAATAGAAAACTCGGCACCTGCCTTGTCTGAGAAGTATGTAAATTTAATTTCAATCCTCAGAGATTACTAAAAGTGTTTACAATAAGCACCTTGTCAAAAGAGTGTTCTAGTTTTGTCAGAGTAGTCCTCAAAGGCGAAAAATATAAATATGATAAGTGCCAAAAGCAAATTGAAAAAATTTAAATTTAATTTTGTTCAGAGAGGAAAGCAATTTCCTTGTTTGTGATATTTGAAGCCAGCAGTTAAGGATTATTTCTAAAGCTTGTAATAAATCAATCTCTTCTGAAGGGATTACTTCTTATTTTAGAACAGAAATATTATTTGATAACACCATGAAAAGAGGTCATGAAATTTATGCAAATTTGGATAGAAAACATTTTGAATTCAAACAGAAGTGTCAAAAGGTTGAATTACAATTTAAATAAAAGTAAAATGGCTGAAGCAGTTCAGCACAGCATAATTAGATATTTTTAGGATTACAAGGATCTTGTAAATCAGAGATATCAAATGGTGAATTTATTGGAAGCAATTAAACACCCTGTAGACTCATGACTCATGAAGGTAAAATACTAAGATTGTCAACAAAATTCAAACAGTGAACAAAGGCCTGCCAGGACAAAGAAAACCACTGGAGCATTTCAATTAGAAAGTGTCTGCTTTGATGAAAACATGCAGGTAACACGAAAATTGAAACAGTTTCGCTGAAACAGACAGGCTTGCAACCTAATAACAGGACTGAATTAAAATTGTGTTAAATTACCTAGACTTGTTTATAAGTAAGTAAAATGAAGAGAAGTTTTGCATTGCCCTCAAAGTAAATTAACTAGTGAGAATCTGTAATAAAAATGTAAATTATTCCTGAATGAAGCAAAGTGTGACTGCTGTTGATGTATAAATGAACTCCCTATGAAGAAAATTAAACATCAAATGCATTACGTGCCATTTGCTGGGAAGGAAATTAAATTTTTATAAACCGAAACTTTGACCAAATAATTCTTCAGAAAAGAGGGCAGGAAAAATAACTCAATAAAAACATTGGAATGGAAGCACACATCTGCCAACAATATCAACTAACACGACTTGAATTTAAACATGAATAATTTCAACAACTTTTAGTCTTGAAGTCCAAGAAATCATGTGAAATATTATCGTAGTAATTTGTTAACCCAACTTAACCTATAAAAACCTGCCAAGGTTAATTTTTACTTCAAATATACTTTCCATCATATTCAAAATTACTACTCTACATGAAAATAAATATTTCAAAACAACCCTCCAAGTTAAGACCATTTTAGTCGCCATGGCGACTAAAATTTTGGAGCTGGCGACTAAATTAAAACAGAGGTCGCCAGCCTGGCGACTAAAATTGAGAAGAAAGATTGAAAGCTTGAGCTTAATTTAGCGACTAAAAATTTTCCCTGGCGACCAGATTTGAGCAGTCGGTGGCCAAATGGCCACTAAGGAAAAAAATAAACTTGGAGGGTTGCAAAAGCTTGTGGTATAAATGTTACAAAGCCTTTAATAAACCAGACATGCTACGGAGCACCCAAAAAACACACATGCAGGGAAAAAACTGATCTTAAATAATATTGTACTGTAAAAAATTTGAGTAAGGCAACAAACCAGTGCATAACTGATAAATCCACTCAAAAGAAAATAATATTATTTGCCATCAAAAACACCTGTCTAGCACAGCTCTAGCTTATAAATAAAATTACATTAAAAATTGTCATGGATCAAAGATATATACCCAATTATCTTAAAAAAAAATTTCTTTTCATGCCAGTCAAGCAAGATGAAAAAAAACCACAAAATTGAGGAATGGGCAAAAAAAAATTACTCCTCCTTTTCAAATTAACAGATATGTAATATTTTTTTTGAGACTTCTGTAGCTTAGCCATTTGAAATAATGAAGACATACTTTAGACGCTTTTATAATCTTGCCCAGTAATAATAAAGGAAAAACTGTGGAAGAGAAAAATGTGGAAAGCGGCATAAGTAGGAAGTGTACAAGATTGGTGCGAAATGTGAAAATCAAAAGAGTTTATAAGCTCTAGGTTTGAAAAGTCATACTCATACTCAATGACATAATCAAATGTTCTAATTTAAATGTTGCTGACAAAAGCAACTGAAACCGACAACAAAATCAGCATGACAAACCTCTGCAAACACGCATCCCTGAGGTTCAAGAGGCACTTGAATTTGATGCCGCTGGTTATCGAGAAACTCTTCTAGTCTTAGGAATGCTACTCCACAGAGAGACCGGTGATCCCGCCAGTACACTCCAACTTCAAGCTCTCTTGACTGTAACATTTAAGAAGACCAAATTATTAATGTTGCAAGACTGTTATAGTTTTGAAATGGCTGATTTCAAGCTTAACATAGGTTCTTTTTTCTATGGCAAGCTCCATGAACCAAATCCTGCATTCTCAAGAGGGTAGTTGGGGCTTTCTTGCCTGATCAGGATTGCACACTGTATCTCACAACAAAAATGGCATTCTCTATGCCATATAATAAATCATTTAGTGACAAAGCTTGTTTGGTGAAGATGCCTGGATATTGGCCAAGGTCTTTGCTTGCATGTTTTTTGTCCAAGATTAAAGACCCTGACTCTATAAACACTCAAAAGGAGAACTTAATATTATTGGTTAATGTCCAGCAATATTGACTTTGGTCTCAAACCCATGTATACTGACTAGCATTTAATTCATACCACAGTGTGACTAATAACAAGAATTGCCACTTGCTTTGAATAGGATATCAGTTCCCAGTCGTTACGCTTTTTGTAACGGTGGTGACAGGGTGAGCAATAGCATGCGCTTATATAAGCCAGCCAGGCAAAACATGAACAAGAATTGCCAAGAGTGAAGCCACGAGAGTTGCACAAGTGTACTTTGAACAACTCCTCTGCATGGGCAAAATAAGAGAAAATTCTAGTCATGTTCAAGTTCAACAGGTCGGAGTGCGTGAAACTCAACAAGAGTTACCATGCGCACATTAAAGTTTCATGTCAAGCAAAGGGAAGAGTGTATACTCTTGCCAACTTTTGTTCTCATAGCATTGAGCTTAGTTTCATTTAATGTTACTTTACCTTGTCCAGGTCAATGTGAAACTGCTGAGTCCAACAATCTTTTCCTAATACCTTCCATGAACTTTGGCCCACATAGCAATTGTCCAATTTTAGAACTGCACACACCTCAACTAAAATCATCAAAAAAGTAAATCATTAAACAAAGTATTGCCAGCATCCAGGCATCCCTGTAGAGAAATTATAAGGTAGAGATTGGTCTGTACCTCGGCATTACAATGTACATACCTGATAAACTTTCTTCTGCATTCCATTTATTGTAACCACTTTTTCTTTTGCTTGAACCTGACCGATCTCCCAGTTTGCCATCAGGGCTCACCATTGCTAGACTGACAGTTTTTCTAGGATCTCGATTTGGAACGACTGCTAAGAGTCTATCAGCACCAACAATGTGGACCTACAAAAAAAAGATAAGGAAAAAGTGGAAGTTAATTGGATTTTTGATAGACCTATTGTAGGTCAAGCAAAGTAAACTTTGACTCTAAACCCAGGAAAGTAGAAGCAGCTATAACTGATTTTTTTTTTTCACTTTCAAGAATGCACACTGTTTATCATGCAGTAAGTAATAGTAAAAGAACTCAGCAACATTTTAATTTCAGCCAAGCATACAGATAGTGTTCTTTCCTAGAGGTTTTTCCTTAGACTACAAGTACAGACCGAAAGGTTATGAGTCTCAATGGCTGGTTTGTGTGCATGGAGTGCAATTGTTTTCCAAACTCTGAAATTTTGGTTCTATATGTTTCTAAAACTTTGAACAAAATTTTTGGTCAAATGGGAAGTGTCTAAGATTCCTGCTGGGTTACAAATCTACCAGTTGCTAAAATCGTGCAGTTTAGACTAAGAGCAGTCCCTAATTATTCTCAAACAGTTGTTAATGAGTGTGAAGCACCAAAAAGTGCAAGTTTTCCACTTGCACTCGCAACTTTTGGCATAATTCTTCAAATGTCACACAACGTGAGCAAAGAACACAATAAATCACACAATGTGAGCAATGTACAAAATGAACTCTTGTTTTACCTGAAGACCTAGTGCTGCAGATTATTTGAAGGTGATGTACCTCTGCTATGGTTTCCAATCGAACAGGGCAGGCAACTTAATTTTTCAGTTTCAACTTAGCCACAAAGACATTCATACAAATAAATTTGCTTTTTGTCTTTGCTTCCTTATATTGCACTGAAGTTTACAAGGCAAAATGGCCAAATTCAGAATGTTTAAATCCAACTGTGAAGTAAAAGACTTTGTGGACTGTTTGTTTCGTACGCTGACATGGGTGCCTACATTAACAAGTTCAGCAATTTTTTGTCCTACTTCATGTAGTGTCACCAAACGTCTTCAAAATCTAGTACTTCATATAGTGTACACGAAAAGCCATTCTTGCTCTTACTAACTCTTTGTTGAAATGTATAAATAAAAGGGAATTTTCTCCCCTGAAACCTAGTAAAATGAGCTTAAAATAGCTGAGAAAAAACCGCATAGTATTTATTATTATTTATTATTTGCTGCAAAATACTCCTTTCTTGTCCCATATTTTGCCATGAAAATGGTGTATTATAATTTCTGATGTTTTTTATCACACCCTATCACAAGGCCTGACTAATTATAATGCAGGCATGTAACTAAAAAATACTTTGCAGGCTCATTTACAAGCTCAGCCGGCTTTTCTGGCTTGTTTACCTTCAAAATTACTGGTCCCAAGTCTGTTTTCTAGTGAAATATCAGCTGGCAATAAGCTTCTTTCAGCCAGTAAAATGAGCTCTTAGCTACATCCCCGAATAGCAACTAAACTATCGGCTAAATTCTACTCTACTCAACACTAATACTTCATTTTGGACATAAATAAATTCCTTTTATAGTACTTACATATAACTCTCCAGTGAGTGCTGCCGGTTTAGTGATAGCTGTGTATTGTTGTTTTCCTAAGCCCACAGCCTTACGATCAGCATAAGATGGTGGGGTTGTTATATAGTCTTTGTAAATACCTACAGCCGCTTGTTCAGGAGAAAGCTCTCCCATAAGTCTTGTAAGTGAACACTGAAGTAGGTCTAGTTTTTGACTTGATTCATGAAATCTTCTTTCAGCCTAAAAAAATATAGATTTGTTAGCACAGACGTAATCACTCTTGCAACACAATAAAATTTTCCATAACATACAATTTTTAGCAATAATATTTATATATGTGTACATTTAGGACTCCACAGATATGGAATGTGCTTGGTACAACTGAAAACTTCTTTACAAACATGGCAAGAAATTCATTTGATATATAACTGCATATTGATTATGGATTCTTATAAATTTTCAAGTACTTGGGGACACTATGGTTGGTCACTTCAAGTTCATTATCAGGGCTGCCAAAACGTTTTGAAGTAGACGTCCTGACTTTAAAAGTAGGCTACTTTGTGGGCGCTGAAGGCATGAGCTTCCTAGGGGGGTGCGGGGGCATGCTCATCTGATCAAATCTTCAGTGATATTTATACAACTGTTATAATCAAGGAAATACTAGGGTTTTCCACTATGCAGGCAATCCTTCCAAACATAAATGGAATTAAAAGGTGCTTCCCTTTGCTCTGCTCACTTGGCTGAGCTAGGAAAAATGAACTCAACAATGACTGCCTTGATTTCTTTAATGCAGATGCCATTTTGGCACATGTGGAAGCCTGGGTTCCAATGCTGTGAAAATGGCCCTGGCATTCCATGGCCTTTGATCTACTGCTGCCAAAAATAGAAAGGCTTCCATTGCATGTGGGAAAGGTAAACTGTTTTTAAAAGACTCTTGGAATACACTTTCAATTTGACTCAGACATTTGAAATGGATGTCTCACAATGTTTTTGCCTGATCTTTCCATTATTTTAAGTTTTGTAGCAAAATTTAGGGTTTAGTGAGACAAAAGTAGACAGCCAACAGAGCTGTCATTAAGGGCCGTAACCCGTAACACCTGTTACGGCTGAGCTCACACGACTGTTACAGGTGAAGATGCCTATTGGTGTTGCATTAGTGCTACATTAAACTTGCATACGTATTGCACTGCTACGGGTGATACCTAAGATGTAACGGCTGCTCAAAAACTTAATGACGGCACTGGCCAAGGTTTGGCCTGTAGCTGGTTGTTTTTGCCAGCTACCGGCCGTTATTGACAGCACTGATCATAGCCTTATGTTGCACATGTGCTTTATCAAGTTATAATACATGTGGCTTACATCATATCAGGAGTATGGGTGTGCATAATTTATTTTCTTTAACATTTTATAAAAAAAATAGAAAATCTTGCTCCTAATGCATTGTTGAATTATATAAGCACTTGGGAATTTTTGAGTTGAGAAGTAGGAGAAGCACTCCGATGTGCTTCATGTTTTTCTGTACCCTTAAATCATGTTCTTAAAATTCCTGTGTGCTTATATTTTAATATAACTCAGCAATGCACTCAGGTGCATTTCTTTTTCCTTAAGATTGTTGCAACTCAATTCTTGGTTTCTAACAAATGCTAGCAACCTACCTCAACTAAGCCTTTCTTATCATGCCCAGACTTCTGCAAAAACTTGATCATGTTTTTTGCACCCTGAATTACTCTGGATTCAATTTCAATATGATGCCGTACATCTTCTATTCTTAGTTCTAAAGGAGAAAGTCCTAATCCTGGTGCAGCGTTCTCTTTGCCACTAGCACCTCCAGACAACACGCCATCCTCCCTTCCTGACGGCACACCTTGCTGTTGTTCTCGAAGTAATGCCATTCGAATAATTTCAATCTTTGTTTTTGAGTCTTCCAGCATTTGCTGAGCTTCCGCAATAAGTTTACCGTCTTTTTTCTTGGATCCACTAGCATTGTACATTGCTAACATGTTTTCTGCACCTTGCTTGACCTTCATTTCCACAGCAATTTGTTTCTTCAACGATTCAATCTTACTAGTTCCACCTGGGTCATTTTGAACGCCATCTGTCTTATCTGGAGACAGTCCATTGTCGTTTTCAGCTGAAAGGCACAAGACATTTAGTGACATTGAAAAAAACTGTGGTCTTAGTTGATTCCCCCCTCTCCAATGATCAGACAGTAACTAATACTCAAAGACTGTGTTTGTTTCATTGTACATATCTACTGGCAACCATTTTTCACTGCAAAAGCCTTTACTGCAAAGTTGTTGTACAATTGCACAATTTTTTGGCAAACAGTTTGCCATTTTTTGGATGAATAGTGATCATGTAGTAATATTTTACACATATTTTTTGAAAATTAGAAGATAGTAAATGAAGGTAGGAATTTAAACTCATCAAAGTGGCACTAATAAGTGATAAACAAGTGAAAGATTATTCTCTAATGCTAGATTTTATGAACTGATTGGAAGTACACTGTACATCACTCCGAGTGCAGTTTTACATTATACATCTGTAGAGCCTTTCAACTCCTACCATGTAGCTAAACACACAATTTCCCATTACAACTGGTTACTATGAGCAATCCTAGATTATGTCAGGTGCATTCGACTTGTTCGCGATTGAAGAATAATGTGCTACTTGTAACTGGCCTTGCGCAAGAAAATGTTAATTTCCCAATGCAGGAGACTTTCAAGACCTTTTTCTGGAACATCTTCGGTCTTCATCGGTTTCAGTGTCATAAAGGCCCGCTATAACGGCTCTTTTACGGTTCACTATCTGACACATGTTACGATAGCAAACGTTACAAAGGGATTGTTGCGTGAGATCGGATCATGCAATAAGGTTGCAACTTGCAAATTGCTGTTATGTCAATATGCTCTTTCCCACAATGGGGTCTTGCCCAGAGTGCCACACTCTGTCAACATAGTGGCATGATCGAAATCCATATAAGAAACGTATCACCAATGCCACTGGAGTGAGATTATCAGACTAAGGCCAATAATGAAAGCAAGGCAAATGTGCATCCAAACGAAATCTCTTTTTTTTTTTTTGCAACACAAGATAAGGGTTCCGTTCTCCTATGAAGGAGATTTTGGATCAATTAACTGATTTAGGAAAATGGGATCCACTTGGAAAGAGTGGGCACCCAAAGCATAAGCCTGCAGGAGAGGAACTGTCAATTACCTATGCTCCTCTTGGAGCAACAGGCCTATAGTAAGTAAGCTTAGTTTGAAAAAATGACCAGAAAATGTCAGCCATTTTATAAAACAATTAATCTTTGTTTGTTTTGTATACCCGTATAATCCACCATGATCACTTAGAACAATGTGAGCATTGGAATTTTTTTTAAGTTACAAATACTAGTGTCTCAGGAGTTAGATCTGCAGCAAAAGCCAAGACTCGACACTGATTTCAAAATTTTGATAACCCTTACAAGTGTGAAATAAAATTGCAAACACCAGAAAATATCATGAAATATAATTGAAAATTCAACACAGATCTGAAACTTCACCCAGCAAGATAGCAAGGAAGAAATAAAAGCTAAGACAATCTCAATCATCCTAATATAATTAGGAATATAATATAAACCCCTCCATCTATCAAATCCAAATTTGGTAGAATGTCTGTCAACTCGTATTAGTAAGTGACTCGTTAGCTGCTAATAAACCTGCAGGAAACTAATCGTTACTTCCAAGTAATCAAGAAAAGATTCGTCAAAGATGCTAGAATTAATAAACACAACTTCAAGCGACATAAATAACGGTCCGTTCCTGGATCGCACAGTGGGAAGAAGCGAACGAAAAGAAAAGCTCATCGCAAGAAGCAAAATGCAAACAAAGGCTTTTCCTTCGATCAAATGTAAACAATCCATGGTTGTTGTCACAAACACAGGCGAGAAGGATTCAAATATTTAAACCTACTTGACAGCAGCGAAACTAACTAACGACTAAACGAGCATTTCTCAGCCATTATAAGCTGGAAACGCTTTTACCAAAGCCGTAACTTTTTCTAATCATTTACGGCGACATGTATAAGAAAAATTAACAATCCCAAATGGTGATGATTTAAATACTTTTAACAATGTTGAAGTGTGTGTTGCGATACGCACCAACTAACATATTCGCGACCAAAACTACCCTGTGTATGTTGGATTGAGGTTTATTGTGAGTTATGAATGCTCAAGTTATAAATTTGCTGCTTTAGCAACTTAGGAAAGCCGAGATTTGTTTCCGAAGTACGCATAAGAGAATTTTAAGTACCTTCCAAAATTACAGTCATTCCTCGAGAAGGAATATTAAGCCTACTTATCAAAATATAGCGTGTTTTTGAGTTCTGTATTGGAGATAGTGGAATTGAGCCTATCAAGTTATCCTTTGAAGGGCTGTGTATAATTCCGTACAAAAACAAGGTCATCCAAGTGAAATATGCGAGTAAAAACATAATTAGCTAAGAGCTTATTTTCATAGGTTGTTCAGTCAGAGTTTATCTCGCCGCAAATTTACCGACTATTAGAGGTAATGAACAAAAAAATATAATCAAATGAACGATTTTATCTGAACTCCTTGCATTCAAGCCGCAAAATAATTGGTACTCGAGAACAATACGACAAGTTCTAATAAACAGAACGGGCAATTTTCCGTTGTCAAAAGCAATGTACATGTGTTATTTCCCGAAGAAAAAAAACGCGCTCATCTAGCGAGCGAACGAGTGTTGTCACGGAATGCTATTCAGTAAGATTGTATCTGCTATGTAAAACAACAATTTATATACTCACAAGGCGTATCTTCTGATACCCTAGCATTGAGGTCTTGCAAATCATCGTGCAAATCTTGAAGTTTCGCAGTAGCCTCTTTTAAAATCGAGTTGCACTGTGCGATAGTTTTCTTGTCAGTTGCTACCTTCTTCAAGTTTTCTGCCCCCTCTTTTAACTTGAGCTGCTTGCGAATTTCGCTTTTTATTGCCTCCTTGGATTGTTCAAGATCTGTTTTTAAAAACGTTTCCGAGCCAGCTCTTTGCATTTTGGCGTGATAGTCGTCTGATCTGCTAGTTCGTCTATTTCGACCTCCATCATACTGCAAGATGAAGATATAATAAAACCAAGATTTGACATCAACCATCGGCTCAAATACACACAACATTCATGTAGTTGTTGACTACTGTTACGATCGTCTTACCATTATGACTCCTCCCTGACTCATTCTATACCGATGGAGTCGAAGAAACGCCGGCAAATCCGCAACAGCCTTGTGCAAAGTTTTTGAACTCAACCATGACCGGCCATAGCCTGTCGGCAAAGCTAAAGTAAACAACGGTACAACAACTTGGAGACCGAACAACAGTCAAGAAAATCTAACTAGGGCAAGGAGTAGACTCTAATCTTTGTTATACAGAACCTTCAATGATTCAGGGAGCTACAGAGACCGAAAAATCGACTAAAAATACAAAAGAATCGTTGAAAATTCTCGGATACCAGAGTCGGGTAACAACCTTCAGAAGCTTGTTCGCGGCGCGAAAGGGTTGCTGGGACGCCAACAAACTCACACGTGACTTGACTGCATTACAAAAATATTCTGCAAATTTCGCTGTATTTTTTCCACGAGAAGGGAATAAATCGAGTGTTGTGGTCACGTTTTGTCTTTCTCTTGATAGCTTAATTATAATTAACCAAACCGAGTAACCTTCCGCATGGGTACAATTCAAGAAAGTACGGCGACGGAGGAAATATGCTGTGGTAAACCGCTGTCCAATGCAGGCCCAAAACGCGCCAAAATTTAAGGATAAATATCGTGAGCTATCATGATAGAATTTTTCTCTCTAAAAATGACTTTATTACTTTCACTAACTGATGGTTTTCGTACGTGATATATTTTAAAAAGTATTCGTGCAATTATTTGTCGTAGCTTAACTCAATTAAGTTCAAGATGTGTGGGAGAACGGCCTGGTACGTATGAAGAGCAGTTGTCATCTCTGAAAATAGCAACTGGAAATGAAGTTATTTCCGAACGAATTAATACACAAACGTTTTTGTTTTAACTAATAACTGTTTGTCATTGTCCTTTGTTATTCAGTACACTTGCACCTGATGAATTCCCGAAGGCATGCAGATACAAAGGAAAGGACGGTAAAATCCAAGAACCGAAATGGAGAGATGCAGGCGGGGGTGGTGGAAAATACTATCCTTCGCATAACATCAGTCCGCAATCTTTTACGTGAGTTAGTTTAAGCTGAAGTAAGACTTATGCCTTTTGTTTACTGTGTGGGTTTTCAAAAAGTATGCTTCTAAAAAATTCGAGGAATGTTTGTTTAGATTTTTGGGCGAAGTTAACGTTAAATCAACAACAAGGAAGTTTTACTCTTTGTTTCCTTGATCTCCTGACAAGCTTACAATCAGACATGTGTCAAATTATTTTAAACCTTTATCCCTCGCGGGCTAGTTAATAACTTGCAACACAAACTTTTAAAATATTTTTGATCAAATCTTGGTCACATTCCCGGTTTTTCCGTCCACACTATCGTTTTCATATCCTTTCCAATTTATATTTTCACCATCCACACTAATCCAGTTAAATTTGATGTCAGCATTTTCAAAAAGCTCCTTTTTTGGCCATCCACACTACACCACTTAGCCAGCCTTTTCAAATTGTTTCCATTCTGGAGACCATTTTCAAAAAGCTCCATTTTTAGTGGCCGATAACGCTATTTTAGTGTGGACAGTTGGCCAAACCGGAGAAAAAAGTTGCATTTTCAAATTTATCCGGATTAGTGTGGATGGGGTCTTGGGCTGATTAAGGTAACTTACTAAAGGCATCTTTATCAATACGATCCACCATATGCATGGAAAGGAGAAAACTATTCAACAGCATGACCCCCAAATTACACTTCATTAATTTTATAGCCCAGTGTTGTTGTCCAGCCAACATTTCAACAACACAGCCTCAGAGGATGCATCTGAGAGAGTTCTGCAACCCATGAGGTGGGGTTTAATTCCATCATGGCACCGCGGAGACCCTAAAGAGTTCAGCTACAACATGAGCAATGCTCGAAGTGATACTTTGTTGGACAAACGATCATTCAAATCTCCTCTAGAGAAGGGTAAAAGATGCGTCATCTTAGCAGAAGGGTAAGATTATGCTTGATTGTTACTGAAGATTTGTAGCAACTCGTTTCGTGTACATGCACAGGTCAAGGATGCTGGCACATTAATGGAAGAACATAGGGAAATGAATAAGGTAAAACCTAGTGGTCCATCAGGCCAGGTCAGGAACTATTCAAACAGCATGACCCCCTAACATCAAAAGTTAGGAGCCCAAGCCATTACTTTAGGAGCCCAGCCTAAAAGTTGCCATGGTCGATCAAGGGTGAGGGGGTGGGCTAGTAGTAATAATACCATTCATTCTTCATTCCATATTTGGGAGTAGGTCCCAGTCCTAAACACTTGAAAATAAATGGTTTTCGAAGTTGCTGAATTTTGCAAAGGCACAAAGGTATTTGATATGCTAAAATTATCTCGATTGTGGAAAATTGTCAGTAGTATTTCCGTTTTGAAATGAAGCACTTATTGTTTTGAACAGGATATATCTTATGCCAGTGGAACAAAGTTACAAGGAAATAGAAGTCATTAGATGAGAATGGAAAATAGATGCTTAGGCGCCCATCCGGGCTCCTAACTAACCGGGCTCGTAACTTAGGCGCCCCAGGCTACCGGGCGCCCATTAGGCAGCGGCCTTGTGCCCATATATAATTATATACACCTGGGTGGAGAGACGCGTGAATGTCAAGAGCGTCAAGAACCTTGTACAAGAATGCAATGACCCTAGCTAGCCACTGAGCTCAAACGAGACGTTGAACCATCAGGCCTTTATTACTTCATTTTGTTTGTACCTCTGTTTATCCAGTCAACTGTCCGTCAATCTGTTCCTCCATTCATGGAAAAAACAAAGCTGGTAGAAATAGCGAGAGAGTTTACTAATAATGGGAGTGGTAACCTGTCTCAAATATTACACCATTCAGGAGGAAATATACTAAAAATTAAAATATTTGACGTGTGTTTGACTATTACAGGTTCTTTGAGTGGGAGACACTGAAAGGAGGAAAGAAACAGCCATATTATATCTACTTTAAAAAAGATGCAAACTTTAAGGTAGAAGTTAAAGAGGAGGAAATTTCCTCCCATGAAGGTGGAAAGCACCATGGAAAAGTGGCATCATCACATAAGCCAGATGTAAAAGATGTCAACATAATAGACGAGCCAGTGACACTGACAAAAGTTAAAGAAGAGGATGCAGTGTGCTGTGAAGATAGACATCTATTGACCATGGCAGGCTTGTTTGATTGCTGGCAGGCACCAAAGGTACTACATCCAGAGATGATATTAATAGCTAATGTGTGTAACTGGTTAATAACGGAGCTCCAGCTGCCCAAAGGGCCGTGAGCAGAACCCCATTACTATAATAGAATAAGGAGAAGAGAACCGAGTTGTCATGGTCATTCGAGTTGTCATGGTCATCATAGCCAGTGGCATGGTTTGGGGGCATAATAATAATAATAATAATAATAATAATAATAATAATAATTTTTTTTTTTTTTTTTTTTTTTTTTTTTTAGTAATAATAATAATTTATTAACCAATTTCTAAAGGAATTACAATGATTTTACTATTCGAGTAAGAACTTTGTATATTAACCAATTTCTAAAGGAATTACAATGATTTGACTATTCGAGTAAGAACTTTGTATATAAACATATTATTATAATAATACAGTGTCTTTAAAAAATGTAGAAAAATAGTAAAAGCGACTTCAAGAGCAACAATAAGAGAAGAACTATATATTAAAAATATTCGATCTAAATTGCAGTACGAGAATTCTCTACTTGAAAGTCCATATCATAAATGTCAATGTTCCTGTTTCTCTTTACAGTTCTTGATCCCCTTAGGCAGATTAAGGCGGATCGAAGGATCGCAAATGAGACTTTTGATCTGATCCAAGACACCGTTGTTGCGTAATCCTCCCCTTTCTTTGCGGCAATTAATTCTGCAAGCCTACTGTGATATCTCTTGCACTCCTCGCCCATTCCTCCGGTGGATGTAAACACCAATGGAGAATAATAATAATAATAATAATAATAATAATAATAATAATAATAACTTTATTAACGTGTCAAAAGGAGTAGCTGAGGGGAGAAGTCCCCTCTACTAATTGCGGACACCTAACTAACCTTATTAAAACCATTCACTTACTGTGAATACTACAAAAACTGGCACATATATGTACGTCCCACAACAAAAGGGCCATTTGTGCGGCCATAGCTTGTCATGTCCGGCTTGTCAGCTTGCATCTCTGATATTGAACTTCCGTTTAAGACATGTTATGGTCAATTGACAGCTGTCAAAACAAGGTATGTGCTGACCAGTATCACATGATGATATCACAGGCTCAGGTGTAGAGCTTATAGAGGTAATTTTTTTAAGTTGGCTGCTGACCAGGTCATGTCATCCATTGGATCGCTGGCTCAAGTCCTATTTTTTTGGCCTTGATTAATAAGAGGATTTGGTCAGCGAAAATTTCTGATTGGAGTTGACGATTTATTTTGGCTATGGAATCTTTCTTGAGTATTTCCTATGTTGTGGAGCTCTGCTTTTAGGCATGGCTAAATTAAAATCTATTAATAATAATAATAATAATAATAATAATAATAATAATAATAATAATAATAATAATAATAATGATGATGATAATAATAATCTTTCTAAAGCACCCTTTCCCAAGGCTCCAAAGGTGCTATTTAATATGGGTTTTACTTCAGGTACCAAACACAAATGAGAACACATTGTTCAACCATTGTTTTGTAAGTCATTGAATTTTGCACAGTATTGTTTATTTTATTTTACATCATCTCTGTCTGGTACATGAAGTAAGAGCCCTATTTACATGGTTACATATTAAATATAAGCACTGGCTGTGTTTATAGTGATGTGACGTGTGTACGAGATTGTATCAGTTGGAGATGAACATTTCATGAAAAAATATCAGAGTTGAATATGCTGAACTTCTAATTCTGTGATTGTTTCCATTCATAGGGTAGTGCCAATGAAGGTGAAGAGCTTTACTCTTATACTATCATCACAGTGGATTCATCTCCAGCTCTAAAATGGCTACACAACAGAATGCCAGTAAGTAATAAATTATAGGCATCACTATCAGTCAAAACAAGAAACATTACTGACAGTGTATGCTATGCCAAAGGTTCTGGAGTGCTGACACTAGAACTCGAGTCCAGTCATCATTAATTAAATCAGCATGACTGTGCGGCAATGAGCCTGATGTATTTGTCAATGAGCAGAAAAAGATTTTTGATAATAAATTTTACTTATTTATTGGACCATTACCATAACTTTATTATTAATTAATATTTAATTTAATTTCCAGTAATTTATTTATTTGTGTACTCATCCGTACGTACATGCACACACGCGCATGTAGGTAGTCTACTTACTTACATACTTAATTACTTTCAAGGAGTAGAATTAAACAATTTTTGTGATTGTTTTTCTCAAGGCTATTCTAAATGGCGAAGAAGAGGTCCGTCAGTGGTTAGAATATGGAGAAGTCCCTTGGAAAAAGGTTGATAACCATTTTGTTGATAAAATACTCTGTAATTCAGCATTAACAATGCTGTTGTAAGGGGGAGGGGGGGGGGGGGGGGGGGGACTAAGAACACACCTTCCCAGCTGTCACATTTGCAGTTGATAATAATATTATTGTATATGTCAGAATAAGAAGTCAGAAAAGAACTCAATATAACTATATGCACACATTTTCTGTAAGGACTACATGCAGTGTGGCTAGTCCTACTCCAAGAACAGAGGTGTATAATTATTGTATATCAACTGGTCCATGAATCCTGTTCGTGAGAAGTTGGGCGAGCTCAATAACATCTGATTTAGTCAAACTCTTGGGCTTAATGTAGATATGCAGACCAAAGTGCTGCACATGACAAAAACAATTGTGATGATGCAGGTTACATGATATGCATGCTGACGATCTTAGGTTACATGGAAGCAGATCACTCATCAGCAACTCTAGAGCTGAATATGTTTTTAAATAATGCAGAACTTTGACTATGGAAGAGCAGGGATGGTGGTGAGTGTGGCCTTCCACCAAATGTTGTCCAGGTTCAAATCCTAGAACCTGATGTCATAATGTCCTGCGTTTTTCTTTGGGTTCTCCAGTTTTCCTCCCACATAAAACAAATTTACTCAATTGACTCAGCTAGTTGATGAAGAGTCGCTCTGTGGGGATACTGCTGGAAATTCCCATTTATTGTTGAATATTTAATTTATTAACTCAAAGTTAATTAGAAACTACAAACAGGTATGTACCATTTAGCCAGATTTTAAAAAATAGATGGTACAGCCAGTAATTTTTATTCAACATGAAATAAAATCTAATGACTTTGAAATTAATTGTCATTTGTTGAATACTTACTACTAGGCTCTAGATCTTGTGACACCCAAAGACTGTTTGGAGTGGCATCCAGTCTCTACAATTGTCAACAACTCCAGAAATAAATCACCAGAATGCATCAAACCAATTGACTTGTGAGTAAACTTTTACTTTATCATTGATACGTCTAATCATTGCCATTTTCAATAACATGCGAACTCAGAAATCAACGGTTTACATTTTTCGCTGCCATCAATCATCTATATATTAGAGGACCTCTCAGGAAACAGAAGTTCATTTCAGCCTGGTCAAAAGGTCACGTTTGTCGGTTGTGATTGATAGATTTTGATCCATTTTGTTTGTTTCCATTTTCAAGGTTCATTTGGCTGTTGCCATAATTGTGATTGAAGGCAGCAAAAAACACAGTTGGTAGTTCAGAGTTTACATGTTATTGAAAGGCACAATAACAAAGTAACCTTTACTACTCTGGACAGTTTCAAACACTCACAAATGCTCTCATATAGTTATGTAGTTGTGGTCTAGGGATTAACTGCAATGTTGCCCAGCCTGGAAATAATCTAGCAAGATATAATAGAAACCAGCCATGCAGGAGACATCATGTGTAACATCTTGTTTAGGAGGTCAAGGAAGAAGCCTGGCCAAGTGGTAAAGGCACACAGGACTTGAAATCCAGAGGTCTCAGGGTCAAGTCCTATATTCTGACTATTATCTAGACTGACTCCTTGGCCACGCTTTTAAATAGCCAACTTGTTCACCTCCTGCCAGTTAGCATTCTAACCTTCTTATGTTTAATTTGTAATGTTTGAATGCTCTACTCCATTGGGGGGAGGGGGGGATGGCAAGGGGGGTTGAACTTCCCACTTTTCATGGGTGATCTTTTGCAAGCTGCATACAAAAACTGAAAAAGTGATTTGTGAAAGGATGCTCTCATTGATTTTGTTATTTACTTTTAATAATTTGTATGATTATATACTTCTAGGACCGCAAAAACAGAGAAGCCAGTTTCTGGAACACTGTTTTCATACTTCAAAAGATCACCCAAAAAAGGAGAGAAAATTTCAAGTGAGGGAGAGCCTTCTGAAGAACCATCTCATAAGAAAAGAAAATTTTAGTAAGAATATAGTAACCTATAGTACTTATGGTGTTGCCATTGCATAGTTTAATTTAGTTTTGGTTTAAAAAAATGTCATACCAGTTTGATTTTAGTTTCAATCTCCTTTTTCTAGATTAAGAAAAAGAATATGTGACAATGAAAGATAGAAATCAAACTGGTTAAAAAAATTATAAAACAAAGATAAATAATTTAAACCACATTGCTAATATGATCATAACCACCATATCAAGAGCCTTTCTGCTGTCAAGTTATTTATAACAAATAACAGCCAAATTTGTAACTTGGAATATCAGAGATTTATCCGCCTAAGACATTCATCCAATTATAAGTTTTTAGGCTACTTAAAAAATAGCAGCATACACTGTAATCCATCTTTGTCTGGCCCCAGTTGGATGTGTACTTTGTCTGAGACAGATAATCCATCTGTAAATTGACTTTAAAATGGACTATGGAAAAATCCATAGATTAAAAATCTGCATAATCATCAGGTAATCCCTTAGAACGAGAAAATTCTTCCAAGTTGTAATGTTTAATTACATGAGAATTTCAAATTAAGGGATACTTTGATAGGTTTAATAAAATATAATCTGTGGATAGTTCAATCATTTTCACCACCATGTATGTATGTGTTCAGGTGATTTATCCATGTGCAGTTAAAAAAATAATTGTATGGGAAGCCACACCAGCCACCATCACAGGTGATAAAGAAATTAATTTTAATTAGTAAAACTGCTAGGCCCAAGGAAGAGTAAACAGGCTAGGTTTTTTTCAAACCAGTAACTAAAAGCATTGGTTGGAGTGTTGACATATTGTGTTATTGTGTTTTAATGCAATGGTTTTTGTTACTTGGTTTCCTCTTTTTTTTTTTTCGGGAGGGGGGGGGGGGGGCACGGCTGTTTTATTTAAAAAAATAAAACAAACGGGAAATACAGTTAAATAAAACAAAGTAGACTTACAATGAAACTTTTCAAACCAAAACAACAAAAACAATCACTGCACATTCATCAATTAATTAAATCAAGTTGTCTTCCTTTTTTAAGACAAAATCACCCTCACGCTGGTAGATCTAGACCTTTGGTCAGTTTTGACATTCTGTTTAAATATATTCAAAGGTATATTGTATGTTTTCAAAGCATTTTGCTTGGGAACTTTCAGGTAGTAATGTTTCTACAGGGCATTGATAACTACCCTGTGAGCAGAGTCTCTTTGATCTTCCTAGAAAAATTGGGAAGAGGATTTTTCTAGGAAGATCAAAGAGACTCTGCTTGCAGGGTGAAAAGTGCATAATAAAAGGAATGGATATTGCACACGTTTTCAGGGGTTTGGTGTATTAATATTAAGTATCCATTAGTTAACTTTATTTTTGTCTCACATTGGTATTATTTACAGCACATGTACTTTAGAGTTGAGTTAAAATGGAAAAAATTGATGTAATTAAATTACATTTGGCTAGAACCATTTATGCCATAACATTACTAAGGCTTAAGTTTGTTGTAAGTTACCGAAAGCAATCTAAACAATACAATTCCCTTGAACCAAGAAAAGGGTTGGTTGTATATGATAGGTTGTGTTTACATTCTGCTGTTCTTTATTGTGAAAAATATAAATTTGTGTTTAAAGTTTCCAGAATTGTATAATTACAATGTATATAGTCATGCCAACAATCTTGTGTAACACTGATTTGTTACCAGTCACGAATAAAGGTTTCAAAGCTACAGTGTATGTACAGCACAATAAGTGTGTTTATTCCAAATGACTGACTGTCCATTTACCAACTACCAGAAAGGACTATGCATTCTTTGCTGCTTGTAGGCATAAAAAAAACTTAAAAGATTTTATCATTTTAAACTGATAACACTAACTGTTGCTAAGTTATTGACTGGTAAGTTTTCACTCTGTAAGTTAAAAAATGTATGATAAGATCAATCTGTTAGTATTTAGCTTTTAGCAGGTTCGTATATTCCATGGCCAAAGGCTCCTTGACGGGACGTACTGTCTGTCGCATGATGCTTAAAAGCTTTGGTTTTAAGTTGGTCTGATCTAAATGTGCTGAGATAAGCTGGGACCTGTGAAGAAAAATAATAGTTATTAACTTGAGGAAGAATTATTAGTCTGTAGCTTCTATCGTCTCAGCTAACAAAGCAATCTTAAACTTGCTTGGCCCATAGCTGTCAAATTAAAACACCCTTGTCCTGACAAAGGGCTACATGTACAACATATATACATAATTTTAATCCTTAGAATGTAATGCAAATTTAATTTAAAAAATTAGCCACCTTTTGAAACTTCGGCATTTGCCATAGTGGAGCCGGATCAACGGGAGGTTGATATTTTCGGAGCAGTGAAGTTCTTGTCTCATAGATATTCTTATCAACATGTCTCTAAAAATCAGAGAAAAACTATGTTAACTTACAAATTATCGAGGCAGTGCATTGCATCATAAATTTTAATTTTGTTAAAAAATCTGTGCATTGCATGAATTTTGAATAATTTCACATTAGAAATTGACATTACATAAGGACACATTTGACAAAACAGCGCCTGATACTATAATCGGCAGCATGTAGTACCTTCTGCTCCTGTCTAGCTCTTGTTGCCTCCTCAGCCTTGCGTCTCTCCTCCAACCAGCGATCCTGATATTTGTGTCCCAGAAGGTCATACACTGGAGTAGATGGTCTAGATGAATGCAAAAGAAATAATTATTTACAGTACAATTAGCTTATCGACTGACCGTTAGACACTAAAATCTTTTAAAAATAGAAAAAAAAACTTTCAAAATCAATCTTCGCTACATGTACATTTGGCATAATATTCTCACGTTGACTGATCATGACAACAAGGGTTTTCCTAAAACCAGGCCTGTGGCTCACGGCGCAAGTCCCCCAGTGGCCAGCTGCGGCCCAGCTAAAGGCCAACCAACTGATGATTTAACAGTAAAGAAATATAATTTCGAAAGTCATTGCCTTTTATATTCTTTCACGGTTAAACAGTTAAATCAGCCTTTCTTTTTTCTGTAACTGTGAAGTGGGCCACAGGCTGCTGGGCCGTGGACCTTGAGGTGGGCCACGGGACTGTGAAGTATGTCCCAGGGTGCGGGCCATCGGCCTGCTTTTAGCAAAACCCTGAAAACAACAGCTAGGTACAGTAGGACCTGATGTTCAGAAGGTAAATACCGTATAAAAAACCGTAAGCAAGCAAGTGCTGACAAAACATACTGACTTTCCACTGGACAGTGATTTATCTTGTGGATTACGTTATGCAATCTTTATTGCATAACAGGGGGCCACTTACTTTGTGGGAATTCCAAACACCATTGTAGGTGGAATTCTTTTGACTTTTAATGATGTCTTCTCATTGCCAGAGTCTTTTCTTCTCATGTCATGAGTTGCTCGGTACTGAAAATGTTCCTGAGCTGTCGTGAGACCAGATTGAACTGCTCCCTTATTTAACCCTATGAAATCTCTTGGTGCCTTTTTCTCCTTTAGATAAAATGGAGCCAACGGGGCTGACCTCCATACTAGTGCTGAAAACAAAGCATAACATATACTGTAAGAACTAAGATTGTAGTATCATTGGGAAACCCAACTGTCCTGACAAAAAATGCTGGGGTTACACAATTATGACAAAAATTCAATCCAGTCTGCAAATTTAGATACCTGGGAATGGGATATTATACTCAGGTGAAAATTTTGATATACAAGCTGCTGTTCAGAGAAGCATGAAGACTTAGATCACAGCCATGACTTTTTTTAGCCACTGCAATTTATGGCTTATACCAATTTATGGCTTATATCAGAGCCCAGGATGTGTGTACTGTGGTGTTATAAGTTTTCCGTGTTTTGTCTTTTTTAAAAAATGGTGAAAAGTTAATGTTGCACTTACCATCAGCAGCACCACTATCCTTTCCTTCATTTGCTTTTCCATAAGTGAATCCATCAGGGGGTAGGGTGAAGCAACGTCTTAATGGCCTCCCAAGCTCAGACTACCAAACAATACGTATGAACAAAAAATTAAAAATTTTTTGGGAAAAGAAAGATCAGGTGGATGCTTTCCCTCTCCTTAACACGACCAGTCCAAGAGATATGTACTTACACAAATGAAAAACTGAGGCAGGAGGTGAAACGAACCCAGACCTATCTTGACCCCCCCCCCCCCCCCCCCCCCCCCTCCACCCAATAAAAAAGAAAACAACCACGTAATAAATATACACCCACCCCAACAAAATTATATATATTTAATAAAATAAAAATATAGAGATAGATAGGTAACAACATAAAGTATTATTGGAAATTTATTCAACCTAAACTCCGAAAATACTGCTTGGAACATGACTTGCCTTCCTCCTAAAGTGATGGCGTACATTTCATGTGGTATTATGGTGAGGAAATGTCAAGCATTTTTTATTACCTTTTGTAGAAGAGGGTTGTTTAGAAGTGATTCTCTTTGGACACCCAACGTGACGTACTCTTTACTCATCTTGAAGTGAAGTTTTAAGTGCGACTATTCTCTGACCCAAATAGGATCTATAAATTACGGAATACAAGGGAAATTCAGTGGGCGTAATTTTATGCGACCTCGAGAATTAATCTGCATTGTTCGATCAATCAAGACAGACAATGTTTACTCGGTTCATCATCCGATTGCTCGCATAAATTTCAGAATAAAACCAAATTTTCTCGCTTTATCCCGCTACATGTTTTAAGAAATAGCACATAATATAATTAGAGGGTATCTGACTGTTCAGCTATCTCCAATAAACGTTTCAACAAAAATAAGGTTTGTTTACACACCTGATAGGCAACATGCCGTGTGTCGCCAGAAGAATGAAACATGATCTCTACAAAATGATTCTTCAGTTTTCACGATCGCGTTTTCCACTTAACTTATTACCACAGTTTTACACACTAAATCTTCAGATATAAAAATACTGTATGTAAACGCTGAATATTTCTTTTGGAAGGGAATTTTATCTTTCCGATTCTAATGAAAGACCAATATCATCTCCCGCAATAATGCGCGAAGCGTAAGATCGAACTTTCTTCCTAAAAATTAAAGCGCTTTTCCAATTTTAAGGTTTTTCAGCCTTAATCAAACGAAAACTTACCTTATATACAGATTATACGCTTTCTAAAACAAGGATTCTATCAAATATATCTCACGATTTCCGACCCTGATCCATGTAGCGGTCACCAATAGCCTGAGTTATGAAATGTCACCGCGTGGTTACTATGGACGCCAAATCTGTGCTGCTGGACTTAGTCATTGCGGGCTCACCTTGTTTATCGTAGCAACTGCGAGGGAAAATTCAAGATGGATGCGACCAAGAAACCGTTGTTAATTCCGCCTGAATTCTCAAACTATGCAGAAAAACACGGTATTTTTCAGATTTATGAGGTAAGGGATCACTAGTGCTCTACTTTACACTTATTTTTTTTCTATAAAATAAGGCATGTTTCCGACTTTCAAGTTTGAACAGTCGGAGTACTTACAATTACCCGTCGACCTTGAAAAATCCAGCAACGTTTATAAACTTATAAAATAAATTTCATGCATTTTCAGGTACATTTCTGTGACTCTGTTCATTGCTGCGTCATAGGAATTATAGACATAATTGGAGGACAAACGCTGAGAGTGTTTTGCTTAAAAAGAAAAAAAACACTTTATTGAATTGTCCTCCGGTTTGCGATATAAGTTAATGTCACTTTTAAAATTGAATGGTTCTGTTAAATACCTAGTCTCGTCCCAGAGCTTACTTTTCTTTTGGTCAGCACTAAGAATGTAATCTCCGACCTTACTTGATTATTGAAGCATGCACAAAGCCCTTTTGTGTGGTTCTCAGCCAATCAGGATTGAGCGTGCAAACTCTGAGGCTACGCTTACATTGGACCGGGCCAGAACCATTCCAGAATGGTTCAGACCGGATTTGTTTCTACCAGTTGCTCAAACACAAAACACACACAGTTGCTTTTCAAAGCTTTTCAAAACACTGCCAAAGAAACGAAGCACAAGTGAAGAAAAAGGAGAAGAAACATTTTTACTCCTAGATGGGTGATGAAATGACCCTTCTTGTAGGAGTTATCAATTACAAATATGACAAAGCTTCCAAAGGAAAGGACTGGGAATACAGTGAAAAGCAAGTATGAAGACATCCTTGTGCTGTTTCTTAAAGAATCTGAATTTCCCAACAGCAAAGACAAGAGTGTGTTTGCAAACTAAGAAAAGTCCAACTGGAAAACAATTCCCAGCAAGATATTTTACTAGTTTCCAGGCTAAAATTGCCAGGTGGTGCATTCTGGAACCGGTCCAGAACCATTCCAAGACTGGACCTGCAAAATAGCAGGTCCACTTGTGGAACCATTTGGATCCGTTCTGAACTGGTTCTAGAAAGGTCCAATTTTCAGACCGGATTCGTTTAGAACCGACTCCATGTACATAGCTTAAGGAGGCTCACAACGGTTTCCAGCAATTTCAAGCTCTTAAACTTTGATGGGCCAGTACTACAAATCTTTATCAGTTGCTGCTACAATAATGATATCGAACAAATGTCCAATGATTGCTGAATACGTTGTGGTCATTTTCATGACGTCATTGGTTACTATAGCAACAGTTTTACCCGTTAATAACACCCTTAATTTTCCCTTTAAGTGCTTATAACTCAAAAACGAGTCCGGTGACCCCCATTTTTTATTATTGAATAATGATTGGCATGTTAAGATGCAACTTTTTGCAAAGTTAAAAAAATTTCTGTCCAGAGTTTGCATTCTTTGTGCTGACCAAAACAAACCAAAATCTCGAAATTCTCTTCTACCTGCGGTTTATTCCACACTTTATTCAACTATTCTAATGTAATTAGCAAGTTGTGAATTATAAGCGACACGGCGACGGTTGGAAATTCCAACTTGGAATTCATCGACGAAAGTCAAAATGACATAAAAGTGGATATGTAATTGCAGGGAATGTATAATTTTTGTATTCATGTTGCTGTCCAGAGTATCTTTAGTTAATACATATCTTGTGTTTATAGTCACTTCTGACCAGACTCATAATAGAACGGCCTGCCGACCCTTTAACCTTCATGATAGGTCTCCTGGAGCAGGAAAGTAATGGTGAGATTAAAATGATTACTTCTTGCTGTTTACCATTTGCTTTCATTTTTTAGGTCAAGACTGTGGCATTACAGCTAGTGTTCTCTATTCATTTCCTTTTAACATTCTTGTCACGTATCTGCCTGCTTGCCGACTTGTCGTAACACATACATTAATGTTCCAGGAATTACCCATACCTCTCCTTCATGGGTTTATATTAATTGCTTTGAACTCCTTTATTAATAACTGGAAAATCCTGTTTAAATTAAGGTTCATGCAGTTCCTTTAAAATTTTGGTCTTTATTTAGACCCCTTACCCATCCACCCCTTCCCTCCTATGATCCCCCATTGGGAGGGTACATGGGTATTTTCTTGTGATGACTAAAATCTTTCCAAGACACAATAACTGTATTAAGAAACACAACTTTAACATCATTTGAATGCCATGATTACTAATTTACTGTAACTACCAGTCCCACAGATAATTATACATGGACCTCCAGCAGCCGGAAAGAGAACTATGGTAAGAATTTTTTTTCACTGTTTATATCTGACTTTAAATTATAATGATCATGAAATTTTGAAAATTAACTATACATGTACTTTATATGTCACAGCTGTCAACAATTTACTTTAATTTAAAATATTTGTTAATTGTCATTTCTCTGTTGACAAATATATGTATATCTTAGAAAGATTTCATAATTATATTTTTAATCAGAAGTATTAAATAAAATTAAGAAATCAACATATTTTTCATAATAACATTGTTATTGCTCAGCTATTTTAATCTCTGTTTTTTTTTCAGTCTGTGATGGCAGCTGAACATTTTAACTGTGTGCATATCACACTTGATAATCTTGTGGCAGAATCAGATTCGAAATCAGCAAATAAGGTACTTCAAGTCTTACTTAACTGGAACTTAATTTTATTTACAGGAACTGACATTAATTATAAACAGGCCATTTATTTTGTAAGTGATGCAGGTTGTGACTGACATTTTACAGTATTCAAATAATATTTTCAAAGAAATGGTTTTCAGTAATTCTTCTTCACATGTGTTTGAATTGTAGTTCAATTAATCAGCGTTGTTATGACAAAACAGTTTCTATTAATAGTAGATTAATTGTACATTAAATAAGGCAAGTGAAGAAGTGAAGGTCCTTTGAGCACTTCTCAGTCCGCTTTGCTTGCTGATTTCTTTGGGAGCCTGCTCCTCGGCTAACATATACCAAAACAAGAAATCTCCCTTTGCTGTCACTCTAAAACAGGTGTTACAGTTATAAAAAAATTACTCAGCATATATATTATGAATGATGACTTATTATTAATAATATTTTAAGTAATTAATTTATTAAATAATATTAATTAAATTATTAATTGAACAGTTACTGACAGTATTTGTTGATTTATCTTTTATAGGCCCGTGAGTACATATCAGCCAAAGAGGTAATGAAATTCATTGTTATCATTTTTTTGGTAATAAATTTGATATATATGGCCGTACACTGCATAGAAAAGTAATCATAGCCTGATTGCTTTCAATAAGCAGTGATGGCCAACATTTAAGTGTTACAGGCTACTTATGCTCCACTTCACTCGGAGAAGCCATCTCCTTTTTCCTCTAATCAATTGAAGTAATTAATTAAGGTATATTAGGATTCTTTCAAATAGTCAGTTTTATTACTGATCAAACCAGCTGTCTGAATTCCCCTCATAGCACACATCTTCTCTTGTATTTTATATAGATCATTTTAATTTTCGTTTTTTTTTCATAGTTTTTGTGAATATATAATCAACATTAACTATCTGCTTAAGCTGGGTAACAATTTTCTATAAAATCAGGATTTTGGTCCTTTCATTTTTATTCTTACTGCATTAAAAACCATCATTGAAACTAAGTTCCATGATTATTGTCTGTCCAGATAGACTTTTTAATTTAATCTTAAGTGTACACTACTTTCAGGCAGTGCCTACTCATATTTGGGTCAGTCTCATCAAAGAAAGACTCGACAAAGAAGACTGTATCAGCAAGGTAATAAAAATGGATACTGCATGCACTTTATACTAGGTGGGCTAATTTTTGGGGGAGATCAGGCTCATTTCTGAAAAAATGTGCATTACAAAAATTTTTGAGTTTATTAAATTTAGAAGGGATACTGCAGCTGATTTTTTGACAGGGTTTGTATTCATGCATCTTGAAAAGCATTGAAAACTGGAAAACCCTTGAATTTCAGGAACATAGTACCTAATGAATTCTGCTAACAAGAATTTTGGTTCTTGAAAGTCCTTGAATTTCCACTGAGTTTTAAGCCCTAAGTCAAAAAAATGGTCATGCAGAAACTACAAGTTCAAGCCATGTACAAATAAACTGCTGTGGTTAAGAGTCTCCCCCTTAATAAGAGCTATATAAATACAGACCAATAGGCTTATATGCAGGGCTTGTAAATTTGGAACAATTTTGCATCTGAAATTTGGTGGGCTTGTTTTTGGAGGGGGTGGGTGTGGGGGCTATTTAATTTAAAACAGGTGTGGAATTTTATAATTAAACCAGTTTCATTTTCATTTGCTTAAGTTTGATATTAATTGATATTAAAATAAATACGGGGCAAATGAAAATGAAAATGAAGCCGCAAAATGTAAGACAAACTTAAATAACCATCATGTAATAGCATCAAAATTATAAATTTATGACATTAAAATGTATATTCTTTTTTTTCCCACTGCAATTTGTCATCTTGTCACAGGGCTGGTTGCTAGAAGCATTTCCTCAAACAAGAGAGCAGGTGCAGTGATACTAAAATTATTGTGAGACAATGCTACATATTTTTCCTGTTTTTTTTTTAAATGTAGTTATTACAGACTGACATAGCAGCTACGTATTTTTTTGTGACAAACAATTTTGCATTGTGTGATATACATTATGTAGTTGGACAATGTTACTCGCAGTTTTTATTTCGTTCTTTGTCTTAATTTTAAAAAAAAGTTAAACACAGACTTACAAATTATTGCATTTGCTTGTCTTTTAATATGCAACTTACTGGTCAATAACCTCAGTGTTTTATTGGTCTGCAGGCTCAAGCACTTCAAGCAGAAGGAATCAATCCAAAGAATTTTGGTAGGTAATTGACTACGTTACAATGAATTATCAGTGACAATTGTTCCAACTGACACATCTATTTTTCTGATTCTGATTCTGATTTTTCTGCTTAGTACTCTTGGAAGCTCCAGACACAGTACTTATTGAAAGAGTGATGGGCAAAAGAATTGACCCGGAGACGGGAGGTAAGTCACACTTTAAACAGGTACTTACAGGGATTCTAGATGTTCAAAAGAAAATTGTTGCTTCTTGTTATTAAAGTTGACCAATTATATTAGTGTGGCGGGCCATAAGCCATTTTTAGGAGTGAGATATTGTAAAGTAATTCATACAACAACAGTAACTATGTCTGTTTGTAAACAGTACATCTTTCACTATGACAATAGCTCAGCCAGTCAAATAGCAGCATTTGCATTAGAACACTTCTATAGAATTCCATTGTTAGTGATATTGCGGTCTGCCTCGTTCGTAACAAAGAAGTCAGACTAATTTAATAGTTTTATTTTATCTTCATGTTTCAGATGTGTACCACTCGACATTTGACCCACCCACAGACCCAGCTGTTGTGCAGCGTCTTGTTCCAGACTCTAAGTCGTCAGAGAAAGTCATGATTGAAAGACTGATGGATTACCACAGGTGATAGGCACGCACCAACAGCACTAGACTCTTCACAGACCCGTATTCTTCCGTGGAGTCGTAAAACCATAGAGGAAAGGTCGACCGGTGTTCAAAAGGTTGTGCCATGTAGAAAACGTATATCGTTGAGTTCGAGGGGCCGCCATCTTGGTTTCTTTATGCGAGCAAAAACTGGGAAGAGAACAAAATGCCAGTGGGTGGGGGTACTGGGGGTTGCTAGGGGTAGAACCCACCGTCACTTTGCACTCTCCCCAGTTTCCGCTCGCATAAAGAAACCAAGATGGCGGCCCCTCGGTGACCCCTCAAATTCGACGATTTACGTTTTCTATGACTTCACGGAAAAAATGGGGACGGTGAACAGTCTAAACAAACACATGCGCTGATAAAGCAACATTAAAAAAAAAAAAAGCAACATCAAATCAATAAAAAAAAAACAACAACAAAGCAACATCAAATCAACAACAAAAACAACAAAGCAACATCAAATCAACAACAAAAACAACAAAGCAACATCAAATCAAAACAAAAAAAACAACAAACATCAAAAACAACAAACATCAAACAAACAACAAACATCAACAAAAAAAACAACAAACAACAAAAACAACAAAGCAACATCAAATCAATAAAGCATGCACCGTTTGAGTGATTCTTTTTCTAGCTGTTGGCTCAGGCTGAAATTGAAGTCATTAAAAGTAAACCTCAGCTTTCAGAGTTCTTGCAATGTTCTCTACAATTGCATACATGCATCCTCATCAATTTAATACTCCAACAGGCTTTCATCAGTTATGTAATATCTCAAGAAAACGTCTATCACGTTATTGCAATGTTACCTTTAATTTCTGTATGTTACAGGCATATTGATGGTATCTTGATGTGCTATGAAAAAATTTACAAATCCATCAATGTCGACCAGCCAAAAGCAGATGTCTTTTCACAGGGTGAGTAACGTTTATCAGTCGCTTGAGGAAAAACAGACCAAGTAATATATTTATCATACATTTTGTTTAAAATTTCATTCAGTTCATCCAGGATTAAACCAAAAACGCCCTGAAACGCTTCATAAGCAGTCACTTCTGTTGCTATTTTTGTTATACCGTCGTATTTAATTTCCCCCTTTGCAGTATTGTCCTACTTAAAGATGAACCACAGAGACAGCGCTCCTCACACTCCCCGAGTGATACTCCTGGGTCCTACAGGGTGCGGCAAGAGTGTCCAGGCAGAGCTGCTGGCCAGTAAATATGGATTGGTAAATGGTAAGACAATTCGGATTTAGCAGTGTTTCTTTCGAAGGATCGCTCACCTTCGAGGGGAGGAATTCAACGGTATTTTTTGGTAGCTGAAACGTGTTATGGGCCGATCGAAATTACTATAATTGTGTCAAATGGACGTGCATTTTTTTTTGTAATTTGTTTAATTTTTCCAACCACACACGTTACAGTACTTACAGTATATAGCTTACAATATAACTAACGCTTAATTACTTACATTACACTACAAACGTCCATTTTTCTTGAAATTGTAATGTACAAAAACAGCACAGACAAAAAAATACATCAGTGTATGTTTTCGTAGCGGAAACGTGTTATGGGCCGATCGAAATTACTATAATTGTTTCAAATGTACATGCATGCTAATCATCGGTTAATAAATACTGGTTCTTCGTATAGTGTGATCGTCCGGTTGAGAGTAGTTCTGAAAAGAACTGTTGTTGGTAACCGACGTTTCAACAACCTGAGCGGAAGTCACCTTCAGAGTCAAGTGAATCGATGATATCATAAGTCTGGTCTGTCGAAGCTGATTGGTCAGTTTAGCCGTGATGTTACTGGCTGTAAGACTCGTGTAAAGTTTGTGATCAGTAACTTGGCAGTTTCGATCAGTTTGTTATAAAAACGACTACAGTAATTTTCAGACCAAAATGACAGAGCATTGAAAAGAAGTAACAGCAGAGTTTAGATTAGACAAATGCATTTGAGGTTGCGACTTTTTTAGGGACCGTCGTTAGTTTCATAGACTACTCACTCTCTGGACTCTACACTGTTTATATGTGTACTCCTTTAGAGCCGTTTGCGTTATTAATCCTTTTGCCGTGGTCGTGTTTAGTTTCCTGTACAGAGCTGATCAAACAGTCTTTGGTGGATGACTCGAAGCTTGGTGAGGCAGTAAGGCCGTATGTTGAGCGAAACATGATGGGTAAGTATGAACACAAATGTAAGCTGGCTAATTAACGCTCTTGTTAATTAAGGTATTGTAAATTAACGCGACTTAAATGACCGCGAAGAGAAGGAAAAATTACTTTCTAATAAAGGAAATTAACGCGAAAGAGGTGCTAAAATTTCAAAATGAAGGAAATTTACGCGGCCTCCGCACATTCAAGAAGGCCTTGAAATACCTATGAGCGTCGTTGTCCAGTGGAGTGATGTAAGAAGTCTGGCAATTTTGAAATAGAACAGAGGAAATCTAATATTCCATCGAGAAAGATTACGTTGACCACTCAAACTCCATCTTAGTCGAAATCCAAGAAGCAGATGTGAATGTTTCCGACAGCGAAATTGAGGAAGAAGCGCTTAAAAAAATTAACGCGAAGTTTCCACATTCGCGTTAATTTCATGAAGTGCTAATTTCGTTTAATAAGGTAACACTGGTCTCCGTAGCATGAACTAGATGAAGCAGCTAGAAGTATTGTCCCCCACCCCTCTAAGTAGGTTAACTACTCCCCAGGCGGTAACAATCTCCTATTACCCATTTTTACAATTGTGCGGCGACAGGCCATCTGCAATCGTTTTTTAATATTATATTGTGTGTTTTCTTATCAAAGTACCGGACGACTTGGTTCTACAATTACTGCAAACTCGCCTGGCTCAGTTAGACGCTGTGACTAAAGGCTGGGTAATACACAGCTTTCCCAAGACAAGGGAACAAGCAGAGTCGCTGACAAGAGCTGGATATGAACCTAACAGGTGAAAACAAATGGCTTGTAAACTCCCGTACAAGAGCAAGTTCCTCGCACTGAAAGTTCTTGTAAAAACACCCGAGTGTTATCAACCTATCAGAAGACGCACGATCACTCTCGATCACACCCATAGTTGTCACGTGAGGTCGATGTCAATGGCATATGTCATGCAAATGAGCGTGGGTCGTGTCTTTGACCAATCGAAAGCTCAGAATTGTAGAAATGAATTTCTCCGATTTTGGTTTGGCCAATCTGGAGGGTCTATTATACCCTGGCGGTCTGGCCAATTTTGAGGGTTGGTTTTCGGGTACATTGCTATTTATCTGGCGGTTTATGGTCAAGAAATTATCGCGCGGTTGCGGGAAATCACAACTCGATGCCGCTCATCAGAGTACCTTGCAGTTACAAGCCACCCAAGACTCCTCACGAAGATTGTATTAGCCCAGGGCTTATGACTGGCCTTTTATGATAATCAACAACTTTGTCGGTTTACATTGTTGGCATTTGTACCGCAAATTACAGTAAAACGTTCAAGAGTAATCAGTATCGAGGAAAGAACTCGGTTGCTTCTTTGCGGTTTTCATTTATCTCCTCTTATTGTCGAGGGATTTTTGCTGCGATTTTATGACACTGTTGGTACAAATGAGCACTCTACACCACAAGTAATATTTAAACAACCCTTATGAATGTTTCAGGGTGATCTTTATGGATGTGCCAACAGACACCATACTGGAAAGAATGACCCTGCGAAGCGTAGACCCGGTTACTGGTGAAAGGTAGGTAGGCGCACTGCAATCCTCACAACAGCCTCTGTTTTACGGCACAACAGCACAATTTATATCACGGAATTGGAAAACACATCCGATCGAAGTTTGGAATGACCGAAAACCTGTAACTGAACGAGAGTAGTGAAACTAATTCAATAAGTTGAGTGAGTTTTTGTTCGGGTGACAAAAATTGGCTGTAATGATGACCTTGGTGGAGAGGCGGATTTTTTTCTAAATGATTTTAATGTTTAATAACAGTTTTTGTAGAAAGTGTTTGGTGGGCAGCGGGGTTGATCTATGGTCACCAACCACTTTGGGTTTACTTTCCTGTGTGTGGTTTGCTGTGAACGTTAAAAATGGTTTCTTTATTTTTTTTTTTTCTCTTTAGATATCATCTGATTTATAATCCGCCTCGAACAAACGAAGTTAAACAGAGGCTACAAACGGTAAGTCTTGGAAGCTTATTTTTATTTACATGATTACTACGACCACCATCGCATCACTTGGCACTGTATCATTTTTTTTTTTTCACTTCCTTCCAGAGCCAGAAAGACGTGGAGTCAACGGTTAACTCCCGGATCGCTGATTACCAGGCCTATATCGAGGAGATCGCGGAGTACTATGAGGAGTCTGGGCAGCACATTAACGCTGACCAAGATATCCACACTGTGTTTGAGTGCATTGAGAGTATTATTGTAAACCCCATACCGCGAAAGAACTAAAAGTGCGATCAAGACTGGATGTGCCATTTCGCTTATGGAGAACTTTTGCAAGCAAAGGCGAAAATAAGTCCGGAAACAGTTACGCTGAACTCGTGTATTTTTAACCATTGTATCTTAGGAGTATTTTCAGTGGTCACTTTTCAGTTGTCTCCATTTTCTGTCAGAAATGGTGATGTTTATTTGCCTGAACAAGACCTGTAATTTTAATAAAATATGCGTGTGGCTGCAAGAAATGATTTTCAAAAATAGCTTCGCTATAGCATGATAAGTACAAATCCGGGGTCCTCTCTCTTTGGGGTGAAGTCCGGATTTTGGTCTCACGTAGGGTTTTTGGGACAAAGCGTCAATATGTGCAGCCGTTCATGTCTCGCTTAGGGCTGCGCGTAAAGAGATAAATTCAAAGTCGTACAGTGTTAGCGATGTAGACCGCTCAGGCGTGGAAACTGGTAATATCTTAGGGGTAAAAAATGCCTGACTTAACCTAAAATGCCCTCCTTTTGTTGCTTAATTCATTTTTCTTTTCAGACGAGAATCTCTTTCTTTCGTATGGAATCTAAGTGAATTGACGTCAATTCTACCCTGACTCAAGGTGGAGACGTCTGAAAATTACACGCGGAAAACTCCCTGCGGGTAACGTAGCTCAGTAGAAATCTGTGTCGTGTCCGATTAGCTTCGTTTTCAGCAAGTAAAAAGTAATAACAGATGACACTTTCAGTCGCACTCTGAAAGCTTTCAGTCGGTGCGGGAAACATTCTTTCTAGCTACTGTTTCCATGCCTCTGCACACGCGCCATAACCAGAAGTTCGGACACCGCAGTGTAGCTTCCCCTAGCTTCCAGAGGGTTCAGCTGCTTCTCTCGCCACCCTCCATGAAGTCCATGGAACCAGGAAGGTGGTGGGACGGGTTGGGCTGAAACAGCTTACCCTTTTGGGGGCGTTTGGCGAAGTCCATTAGGAGAGCCCGGAAACCTAGTGTGCGCAAAGAACACAGAAACGGTTGCTATAGCAAACATCTGCTGGCTGGCTGGCTGGCTAAGCTGTCAATTAACTATAACATGGATGCCCAATATCAATGATGTAAGCTGGCATTACCTGAGTATCAGGGAGGCTTTCTCCCACCCCTCCCTCCCTCCCTTCCCCCTCCCCTTAGAAAGGCCTTATACTCAAGTCAAAGTTGACAAAGCTGACATAATAGTATGGTCGCCCAAACGGCCGCCATTTTGTGTGACGTCGTCGTCGTTGGGCGTATGCTCCAGCGAACCATGCCACTGGCCATGTTGCACGATTCTATGCGTGCACGATTCTTCTAAATTCTATAGTAATCGGGCTCCGCTCTGCGGCCCCTCTATCCTTAGAACAGAATCCAAACGAAGAACTCGCGAGTCCTTTTGTTTTGAAAAACCCAAAACCGAGCAACTACATGGTATAAACAGGGAAGTTAACTGAACTCTCTGTCAGTGGTTGAAATATTACAAGATTTGAGACACTACTGGTCTTTTACTCAAATGTGGAAAGTCTATCAGACTGACTCCTGCCTCAATTTGCCCAAGATGGACTGTACACAGAGATAATAACTACGTCTTTAGTAAAGAAGGACGAGTGTATACTTAACAATTATTCTTTGAAATCGAGGTGAATAGTGGCAGAATATTTACCGAGCCGCGAAGCGGCGAGGTAAATATTCTGCCGCTATTCACCGAGATTGAAAAGAATAATTGTTTTAGTATATACACACGAAGTGATCTCAAAACAGACAATCTGGGCATTTTCAAAAGGAAACCTATGAAAGGCAATTTTATTGACGTCTAATTTGACGTCTCAATTCATGCGTGAAACACGTACAAAACTATTTACAGATTCTTTTAACATGGCAAATACACGATAAAATCTTCGTCAAAATGGTCCTTTTACACAGTTCAAATCGGCAACTTTAATCGAAAGTCTGCTTGGAAATCGATAACTGATCAAACAAAGTTTTCGAAGTTATCGAGATTCAGAAAGGCTTGTTGTTTGACTCGTTGCGAAGGTGCCTGTCAATGGCGGCTCGAATTGAGGTGAGTGTTACCTTGTTCTAATATGACCTGTCTTGTTTTCTTGCGGAGATATAAAACTTCAATTTTTCTTTTTCTATTTCCTCGATTTCGGTGAGAAATTCGTTCTGTCAGGCAAACCAGTGTACAAAAATACTCGTAATGAGACAAATTGTAGTCGTGAAGATTAATTGCTGCCTATATTTTAGCGATAGGTCGAACTGATCTCGATAAACAAACTGAAAAACACTTGTTTGCAAAACATGACTTCTTCACTTATCTTTAAAAACTTTTAGGCCAGGGTTCGTTACCTTCTTGGTGTTTTCTGGCTCGCTGTCGTCTTTTATTTGCACTATTTTTGATTCCGAAATGCTAGCGAAACGTGAGTTTACGCCGGCCATTTTGTTTCTGTTTTATGGGATAATGCATTATCCACTCGCTAGCGAGTGAATAATGCGGCATTAGCCCGAGATAGCGAACCAATCAGATTGCTGGAATAGCCAAGATCACTGAGTGTGTATATACTAATTGAGAATATTCACCGACGTGTATGTAAAACGTGTAAACTTTCGGGTCGTTCTCGTGATTCACACTTACAGCTAAGGTTGTCGGAAAAAGCACACAAGTAATCTCGTACCCAGATCTCCCACGGCCAGACGAGAGGGAGACAGAGTGAGACCTGGGTACAAGATTAGCACACAAGTTCACGCAACAAAAACGCAGAGCGTTACTGCAAGTGCTAAATACTAATGTGATATAACGGGACGAAGGAGTGAATAAGAAAGACCTCTCTTTCGTTCCTAGTTTTCCATCAGCAGCGGTGTTCCGGGGCTTTGCGTGTTCTTTTTATACATATAAACAAGAGAGTATGAACTCTCTTGATATAAAGTAATAGGAAAGACGTGACGAAAGCGAGCAAGAGAAATATTTCTCCCTGATCAATTTCTTCTGAAGTTGGCTATATCGTGGAAAGTTATGACAAATGATTTAGGTTACGGGAAGATCCAAAGCAGATTATATTCGTTATAGTACAAATGAAAATGGAGTTAACAATTAAAAGGAGCTCTATCGCCTTTTGTCTACTGGTGCCGCGAATTTATTAGCAAATTTACTATCAGTATTGAAATGAAACTGAGCTTAGCTGGTCATGTTCGCTTGAGTAAACGGGACAAAAGAAGCTGACAATGGCCACACGTATTGAGAGAAAAGACATTGATATTCGCAGGTAAATAAATGTCGTTTTTTAGTCGAAAAATTGCGGCTTCATTATCTTGGATATTTGTAGACATGGTTTGAAAGCTTTGCCGAGTGAAAAATTGACAAGTGCTCTCCAAATATAAGGAAACAAACCCAACCGAATAAGCTAAGTTTAATTTTTTTTTTTTGGCGAAAGTCTGTTTTCACTTTCTGAATAAAATTTGGATCTTCTAGGATGTTTAGTTTGTCTGCGACGTATAAATTGCGTTTTGTCCAATGCTGTTTTCTACTTTGACTGGTTTTAGTGGCTTTTGTTGCGCATTTGTTTATTATTAAAAATAATATTTTAACTTTGCGTATTATTCATTGGAGTTGATTGTGGCATTTTGTTTGGTTTTCAATGCTAAACGCTTTCTGAACTCAACACTTTTGGATCTAAATTGTAAACATATCGCTCGTTGATTTTTTTTTTTAATTTAAGGTATGGAAACAACTTATTATACAATTTACTGAACATGGAGCAAAGTCACTTTAGATTGGAAGTGATATGACTTTTTCGATGGCGCGATCTGACTTTGGTTGGGAGCAATCTAACTGGGAGCGATCTGACCATAGAGCGAAGTGACCGGATACCGGAAACAACGGCTATATATTCATTGAAATAAAAATGATCGCCTTTTGAACAAGGGAATTCTTGGCAAGACTGAAGATAACATAAAGAGCACGAACAAACCAAGTGTAATTTCCCCACGATTTATTTTAATAGCCTCGTAACGTAACTACATGTTTTTTTTAGCAATATATATCGCTTTTTCCCGCTTTAGTTAATCCGAGAGCTCTCGTCCCTGGAACTTCTTTCCAATCATGCTACTTTCTACGTTATGGTTGGAAACTTGTTGCTGTCACTAGAACTAGAAAAAAAAACTGAAGTGTTAATACATGCACAAGTATTTATTACTGTCATAATATTTGTCTTCCTGGCCCTATACCCACTTAGGGTTATGACCATAGGTCAAAATTTGTCTTCAACAAATAGTAATTTTAATTATAATTTTAGAATCCTTCTCCCTCCCCCCAATTTGTTTATTTTGGTGTTTTTGTTCTTTGATCCTATCGGAAGGATTGATAGACTCCATAAACGTGCAGGTCGAATCAACATTCAAAGCGAATGGGAAACTCGGTGTGAGGATATTTTGAGGATGCTATACAGTGGGGTACATTTGGAGTTCGACGTCAACATTTATGATGCACAAGAATTTTACACAATAAAGCTCGAGAGAACCTGGTATTGCGGCTAATCAGTGACAGTACTGCTTACAATCTTAGGGACTCGGCTACAATTTGGCATTCAAAAACCTCCAAAAATGAAAGTTTGAAAAAGCGCGTTTCATATAATATCATGGTGCCAAATTATCGACCTCTCTTTCAAGTATGATGAGACCAGCACAGTCTCTTGAGCCCTGAGTCATTTAGAAAATCTGAACGCACACTCAGCCACGTGCACCAAAAAAGCTCCTAACACTCATATTCAGTATTATAATACTTGTTATTGTAATGCTCTTTCCGTTAATGGTTTGTAGCACAGCCTTCTTGAAAACCAATTCATTGTAACTGAAGAGATTCCGCGTTGAAATAAACTGTCTGACTGTCTGTCTTTTCTCTTTCCCCCCCCCCCCCCCCCCCACATCACCACCCCTCCAACCCCTCCTCATCCTCATTAACCAAACTGTGAAAAAACCAGTTACTAGGAAACAAAAGAGATATTCCCATTACACATTTACCTCGACGCAACACTTGAGACCGGGTGGGCAAAAGAAATTCGAGTGCTTGGTCCACTCTGGCGCTACGGCACGGCATGAAGAATCGGGAGCCAAGTTAAGACAAGTTAGCCCGTAGACGGACTCGCAAGGTATGTCATAAACTGGTGAAAATCAGATAAGCCGGGATAAATATTTCAATCCGTAATTATCAAACGTCCAGCAAAACATTGGGTAGCTCAAGAAATTTCCACCTTGAATTCATAAACAGACTTGCTGCTTACAAACAATAACTTGTAATAAGCGCAATGTAGATTAACGAGATAGTACCCTTAGAAATTCGTGAACATATTCAAAGAACTCAAAACTAGTCAAAAAGAACATACATCAGTATACATTTTTCTTTTCATGTCACCCGAGAATACCGTGGTCCATAAGAAAATTTCTCCTAACTGGCGTTTTAGCATTGTTCTCTTTTAAAACCTGATTGCTTGAAAATGTATTGATGAGATTACAAGCTGATCACTTTCCTTGGGAATTCATACAAGTTTTCCAGTCATTTCAAACAACAATTGCAACCCTAAGTAAGCGAAAATTTATGGAAGTACCTTTATCGCCTCCAGGAGCTGCCTCCAGCATCACCACGGACAGCAAGAGAAAAAGGCAAAAAGTCTTCGTGATCGACATCCTTGCTGTTTAGCATTTTTGTGAATAGACAGAAAAAAGAATCCTTCAATAAGTCGGTAAAGTGACTGTTTGAAGAAAATGTGGAAACAAGGTTAGGTATGGCTTTAGCTAAAAATGAAACTGAATGCTTTGCCATCGCACAGAACTTCAATCTCGAAGAAACAAGCTTAAGCTAAGGGCAGGGATTAACTCCATGCGTTTTTTTAAAATCAAAGTGAACTAACGTGACAAAAGTGACCCAATAAGCAAGCTAGAGACTACCAGAGAAAAACCTCCAAAGAAGACTAAAAATTGTTTCTAGAAATCGAGGGTAAATCTGTACTGTTAGTCTTGGCGGCAAATCCAACGGAAACGGTTTTTGATTCGAGTTAAAGGAAGGTTCGAACAATCGAAGGATCGTAAAGATTGGGACTCTCTCTATGTTCCAGAATTCTATGAACCTCTGCAATAATTTTAACTAGAAATTTTTTTCTCAGTACATCGCAAACAAACCCGCATAAGCCTAAGCGTCAACCCAGTCCAAAACCACAATACATACAATTAAGGTGGCTGAACACATACCTGTGTTGCATTTTCAATTTTTTCAAAACCGTTGATTCCTGGGTCTCCAAAATTAGCATGACATAAGATAAATAGATAGACTTCTGTATTTTGATATTTTAGTTGAAGGTGCGTTTCGTTGCCATGGTAACATGACTGAATAGGTAACAAACTTGTAACATTGCTCGCAAGTTGACACTATTCTAATGATATTTTAACACAGAGATTTTCAGCTCTCCTCTGTTTAAGGTTTACCGAATCATTAACAATTTTCTCTGTTAAATTTCAGATTTTGTTAAATAAGTCACTTTATTTTTTTCTTGGCTTGTGAGCGGGCAAGATGAACCGATTCCTGCAATCTGATTGGTTCCGGGAGCGGGCGGAATTTTCCGATCTTGACCGCGGTCAACGGAACGGTCCGGCAGTTTGGCAGTTCGCGTGACGAGACGAACGAACCCATGAAAGTTTTGCTCTCCAAAATTAATATAATTGCTCACCAATCGTTGTAAATGTGAAAGGAAAAGTAAACAGTGGAATTAAAGGCCTTGAAGTTCTCCAAAAGGCGAGTATTGATTCTCTTTATTGACAAAATCAAGCTGTACAAGTTTTATGGCGGATGTTTGTCGATCGTTGTTTGTGCATTCGCACTGATTTTCACACCATTGAGCTTACCTGCAAGTCGCCGGCTTACATACCCGATTTATTCTTTCTAGGGATTCGAGGCAACATTTTAAACGATGATGAAAACCGATATTCTCAATGAGCTTCAATGCGAGAGTGGACTTGTGTCAGCGTTGCGTGACAGATAGGGCCAGAACCCGACTGGTCAGACTGGTAGCTCGCTCATTGAATCAAAGCTCCTATTAAATTGCACCGGTCATTTAAATGCATCACCAACAGAAAAAGTCAAAAGAAAAGGGGAAAGCCTTTTGAAACTCAGGTAAACTTAGTCAATTTATAGTCCAACAATCAGAAAAAATGAATTTCGATTCAGTGTTGACAGTGGTCGAGTAAATCGCGAGTGAACTCCGTTTGTATTCTAAGTGCGTATTCAAAGCTCACGTCTGGCTTTTAAAACCTAAACACAACAACAAAATAGCATTTTCAGGATATTCGTTTTGTGTGCAAATGTGATTTGAAACGATATTCAATGAAATTCAGACGGCCAGTGCGATATGAAATTCCGGGGGGGGGGGGGTACTCCCATATATGAGCTATACGGGTATGTGCCGCTCAACAGGGTATGGTTTTTCTTCTCTGACTCTGGAACAGGGTATAAAAATCGCCCTTTCTCTCTGGAACAGGGTATATTTTATTTCAGGTTTGACTCTGGAATAGTGTCGAATTTCCCCTAGAATCCTGATTAACCACACTGCATGGTCTAGTATAAATAACTCCGCACCCCTCCGTCACTTGCTTTGTGATATCTGCTGTTTCCCGTGGTATTCCACAAAAAAGGCCATTTTCATTGCGTGATCGTACGTTATCGATCGTGTCTCGCATTTCTGTAACCTATTTAACCAGTACATTAACCAGTTTTTCATTAAACAGTTGAGTTAAATAAATGTTCATTTAACTATTAAAAGTCGCTCCGATTTCACTCTGGATCACGTACGCATTAGTTGCTTTGCTTCAAGTCTGGAACAGGGTACCTTTTTTGCAATTTTTCTCTGGGACAGGGTCGCAAATTCATCATTTTTACTCTGGAACAGGTCAAGAGTCTCAGGGAGTCAGCGGCTCACCCCCGTAGTAAAATTAAAGGAGTAACCCCCCCCCCCCCCCCCCCCCCCGGGATGAAATTTGACAGTTCTGGTTTGGATCGAATTTCACAGTTCGGAATATTTAATGAGCCGATGATCACTCTCCTCCGCGGCGAACTAAAAATTGGAAAAACTTTAGAATATGGCTTTTTATTTCTATTCCCTAATGTTTTAGTTTACTTATCTTTAGTTTTCTTGATGTATGACCGGTATTGGTCCAAGGTATTCAAATTTTAAACAATTACCGATTTGGTGTTGTTTTTGATAAATTCTCAAAATTAGGAAAAATTTTCCCCTCGACATATACAGGAATTTTTTTACATATTCGTGTAGGGGAAGGTTAAGACTTTACATTGATGTAACTGCCATGTTTTGACTTCATCCGCCAGCTGAGAAAAGAGGTCCACAAAATGACAAATTTTCTGATTGTCCCTCGAGCCTCCTAACGTAGAGGTGAGGAATATCACAGAATGCCAATAGATTAACTTCAAATTGCTTGAAACTCCTACAGCTCATAAAATAGAAGTAGATCGTTCTTGCTATGTAAAAATTATGGCGGTACACGTTGTCCTTGCTTTGCACCGATCGCTTAAAAAAGGTAAACAATCGTCTTGAATTTTGGTCGCGCGCGAGCGAAATTCGGTCAAAATGATTTTTAGCCTTAGCGGAAAAAACCTTAAACCAAGAACCAAAAAGATTGTGGTTTTGTTACTTTGACATGACTGAGGCCTTTCACCTCACAAAAAATTAGGCGGTTTTATTTTTCGATCCGGAAACGACCGGGCGAAAATTAGAGAGACTGCCTCTTAAGTTCTGCTCACTTACCTTGTTGAGTTACTCTCGAACGAATGCCTAGCTTGACTGTAACACAGTGTTTTATCATAATTTTGCGTTGCAAATTTTTCAAAGCTGCCAATGATAATTGTTTTAAATTTCTTTTCGTAATAAGCAAGCACCAAAATGGTTTCCTTGGAGTCTTCTCCACACAGAAGTATTACAACAAGATTTATCTTATTTCTTCGGAACAATAGAAGAATACCAACATGCACAGGTAGTGTTTGAATTTTTGTTTAAAGATAACATATATAATGTAAATGAAGGTGATATGTGATCTTCGCAGTGAATTTGCAATTTAAGCAATTGGAATGAAGAAGCCTGAAAAAAATCAGGGCTTCAACGGGATTCGAACCCGTGACCTCCGCGATACCGGTGCGATGCTCTACCAACTGAGCTATGAAGCCACACATTGGGAGCGAGGTCAATTGTGAGTTCTTATTTTCCGTGAAAGGAGTGAAATGACGTGTAGTATATGAAATGATTCATATATGAACTGCGGATATATATGAAGGTGATATGTGATCTTCGCAGTGAATTTCCAATTTAAGCAATTGGAATGAAGAAGCCTGAAAAAAAAAAAAATCAGGGCTTCAACGGGATTCGAACCCGTGACCTCCGCGATACCAGTGCGATGCTCTACCAACTGAGCTATGAAGCCACACATTGGGAGCGAGGTCAATTGTGAGTTCTTATTTTCCGTGAAAGGAGTGAAATGACGTGTAGTATATGAAATGATTCATATTTGAACTGCGGATATATATGAAGGTGATATGTGATCTTCGCAGTGAATTTCCAATTAGAAATTAGAAATTCCAATTAGAAATTCACTGCGAATTTCCAATTGGAAATTCACTGCGAAGATCACATATCACCTTCATATATATCCGCAGTTCATATATGAATCATTTCATATACTACACGTCATAATGTAAATGGGTATACAAATAAGAATATTGTGCGATAAATAAATAGTGGTCTGTGTTTTTTCTGACTTGTGATCATGGCGCTTCTTGGAGGCAATTTTAATGAGACTTGCTGTACATTTAAAAATATTTTAACTTGGTGTGTTACTCAGTGGAATTGACTGCGGCATTTTGTTTGATTTTGAACGTAAATGCTCTGTTTACTGAACGTTTCTCTTCATGGTCTTAATTGAAAATACATCGCCGATCCATTTTTCCTGAGGTAAAAAATCTCGGAAAATCATTCACTGAAATAAAACTGAACGCGAGTAGATCATATAGAACAAGCGCATTTCTTGGGAAGACTAAAAAGAACATAGAGAACATGAACAAACCAAGTGTGATTGTTACTTCCTTTTAATTAATAAAACATAATTTGTACCACTGCATAACTTTGGAGACTCAAAGATGATCTTATTAGCTGTATTAACGAATTCTTTATCTAAACAAATCATACTTGCACGGTACAGGAATATTGGGATAATAAATGTTTTGACAATTTGAATTCTGCCTACCTTTTCTTAATAGATTCAATTAATTCATAAAAATTCAACTTTTGTTTAGCTCTATTGTCACATGTGAAGTAAATTCCAAGGATTTTAAGAGCTCTTTTAAGGAGGCTCACAATGGTTTCCAGCACTTTTCCAGTTCTTAAACTTTGATGGGTCAGTACTACAAATCATTGTCAGTTGCTACTACAATAATGATATCAAACAAATGTCCAATCATTGCTGAACAAGTTGTAGCCATTTTCATGACGTCATTGGTTACCATAGCAACAGTTTAGCAAAAATTTAAGGTGGCTCTATAACCGCTAGATAGAATTTTTAAAAACTTTGCAAAAAGTTGCATCTTAACATTCTAATAATTATTCAATAATAAAAAATGGGGGTCACCGTGCTCGTTTTTGAGTTATAAGCACTTAAGGGCAAAATTAAGGGTGTTCTTAACAGGCTAAACTGTTGCTATGGGTCATGAAAATGGCTACAACGTGTTCAGCAATGATTGGACATTTGTTTGATATCATTATTGTAGCAGCAACTGATAACTATTTGTAGTACTGACCCATCAAAGTTTAAGAACTGGAAAAGTGCTGGAAACCATTGTGAGCCTCCTTAATCTTTATACCTTTGAAATAGTCATGGTCAGAGGGTAAATTTCCATGATCTCCCAGTAACATTATTTCTGATTTTTCGCGATTAATTTTAAGCCCAGAGCACTCTCCAAAAACTTCTAGAAGCTTAAGAAATCTTAATATAGAAATGTCGTTCAGTAGAAATGCCGTTAAATCGTCTGCAAAAAATGTCCAGCTTAATTTCTACTCCGTCTACCATGATTCCCTGGATGTCTTTGTTGCTTCGTATACTTATACTTAAAATCTCCAAGACAATGATAAACAAACAGGAAGAAAGCGGGTCTCCTTGCCTTACACCTCGCTGAACTTCGAAAGGGGAGTGGCAAAAGCATTATTCTTCACGCATCTTGATCCAATGAATAAACGAAGGTCCAAAACAAAAAGCAGAGAGTTTGCGAAACAAGAAATCCCTACTTACAGAGCCAAACGCTTTCTTAAAGTCAATTGCGATCAATCTTCCTTGAATTTGATATTTTTTTGTGTAGTCCAAAATGTCGTCGATAGATCTTATTACAGCATCACAAATAGTTGTCTTTGACATATGCACATTGATTGTGATGTATGATCTTGGGAAGAACAGCTTCCAGTCTTTTGGAGATGGCTTTCGAGCCAATTTTAACGTGAACATTAATGAGCGATATCGGCCTCCAGTTAGATATATATTCCTTCTGTCTTTGTCTTTCTTTTCAATAAGTGTCATTAAAGTAAGTGTTATGATAGCTCGCTTTTGTGAATTGGACAACTCTCCATGATCATAAGAGTAAATGAAACTTTCCACCATCAGATTACCTACAATGTCCCAAAAGACACTATAGCATTCAACTGTTAGGCCGTCTTCGCCTGGCGATTTCTTATTTTCAAACATTCGTCTACTGTAAATTTCCCTTCGCAAATTTGAGCATCTTCAGCAGTGAGTCTGGGTATTTCAGGATTCTCAAGAAAAGACTCCAGCGAGTTTGTTGAAGGAGTTAAACAATCATTTTTATAAAGTGCCGAGTAGAACTTTTCAATCTCATGCATAAGATTTTTTGGATCAGTAACTAACTGGTACCTTCCCTATTGAATACGGACGAAGCTTTTTGTCTTTTTGTGTGATTCGAGATGTAATAAATACTTATTACTCTTCTGATCTTTTCATACCAGGTTGCCCTTGATCGAATAATGGCACCTTGAGCTAGATTTTCATATAAATTGTCATATTCTACTTTTAAGTTCTCTAATTGTTGAAGGTTTTGAGGGGGAGGGCATTCCACACAGTTTTCCTGCTCACAAGCCTTCAAAGACGCCCCAATATCAGTTATATTTTTCCTTTTTTTTTCCGCGCCTTTTCTTTGCCATATTCCATCGAGACCTGACGTATTCTATATTTACCCAAGTCCCACAATAGTCTTTTATCGGCTATTCTCATTCATTATTAGGGTGCGATATTCTGCAGTGCGTGGATTACATAACCCGGTTTGTTTATGATCGTTGTGTGATGTAATTGCCACGTGCAATATCTCCTTATTTGATTTCGAACGGTAGCTACAGTGGCTAGCTCATGCGTGGTGTTTGAGGTGAGGGCAGAGCTTTCGTTGTGAAATTCTTCACATTAAGTTCGTAAGTGTTTAAAACGAAACCTAGACGACAAGTTAAGAAAAGCGTTAATTCAGAATTGTTAATTCAGCTTATCATTGGTCAAGGCTTCTTTTCTTTTTGTAATTCAACAATTGTTTTTTTTTCCATTCAAATTAGCATTTACATATGTGTTGTATTTTTCCTTTCTGTGTATAACCGTTTTCGAGATAAAGTTGTTCAACACTGTAAAATCATTAGAGACCGTCTATTTTTCAAGTAATCGCCATGTAAGCGACAGCAAATATATCCCCTTTAAACACCGGAAGATAATTTTGCGCAACTTATTTAGGCTGTATATAGAAAGAGCATTGTTAGGTCAGATTAAAGTTCTCAGGAAATAAAATTCCACCAACATCGGGCAACATGTTGTTCCAATTAGGTACATTACTAAACAGCTAACTTCTTTCTGGCTTGAAAAGTTCGCTCGCCTGCTGCATCGAAAACTTAGGATAACAATGAACTTTTGGGCGACTAGCAGGTTTAAGCGTTTGTTATAGAACAGTTTATGCGTTGTATGACGTACTACGGTGACCGGTCGTTTCGTCCGAAACCGTTTCGCCCGGACTGGAAGTCGATTCGCCCAGAATAAAAGTCGGTTCGCCTGGATAAAAAGTCGGTTCCGTTGAATAAGCCATCATGGAAGGAAGAATCGTATCTAATAATTATAGAATCACAATTCGATCTAAAATACAAGAAACTACGTTGGCACTAGCTTACAACGAGAAGAATGTATGCAACTTTATGTTACTTGTAGAAAACTGTTAATTCCCAATCGACACCTTTCAGTTTAATACACTTATCGCTCCCAAGTACAACCGGGTTCGCTCCAAATGTACGACCTAAAATATTTCTCGTTCTTTAAGCTTGAGAAAAGTGTGACCACGTTACTGACCGGTGGGAGCGAACTTCATAGAATATACCGTGCGAAACGACTTTTATTCCGGCGAATCGACTTTCATTCCGTGCGAAACGGCATCGGGCGAACGGAATTTCGGGCGATTGGCTGTGCGCGAATATATTTTTATTTCTTCTATTTTGTAGAGTTGTAGGAGTTTGCAGTGCAGCAGGCTCCAATTCTTCCTTCCTAAATTGCAACGGTTTGGGGCAAATGTAGGACAATTTAAAATAAATTTAAGTATAGTTTGGTGGCCTGTGGCTCGTAAAAAGTGGGATTCAACCGTATGTTTTAGCATTCTTTGAACTTCTCCGATGATCTTATTTACTAGTAACTTCTTTCTGAGAGCATCACAAACAAACCCGCAGGGGCGTCTGGGTAAAGGCTCTAAATCTAAGCATGCACGAGTGCCTCACTTCAATCCAAAACGGCAAAACATAAAAACATACAAGCTGTACCAAATAGTAAAATCATAGGCAGTCTCGAGAGTCATCCACCGATTTCATCGTTAGAAAACTGCCCAAATTGTGTTTGTTTAAGGGATGTAAAAATAAAGAAATCCTTACCCTTGCAGCTTAATTTATCCAACTTGAGGAAAAGAAGAAATTGAAATTCTGTATTACAAGGAAAACGGTACATCATTAATTTGAGAGTGACAAAAAGACAAATTTTAGTTCTGTTCACTCACCTCGTTCAGTACCTCTCGAACGAATGCCTAGCTTGAATGTAACACAGCGTTTCATCACTGGCAATGAATTCGTGCCGTGCAATGATTGGTTCGGAATCACGCTAAGTGGCAAATGAAAGCAAATAACTTTTGAATTCTTGTAAAGCCAAGTCTGTTGACATTCGAAGTCGCTGGTTGCTCCATGCGCTCATCAGTCCACATTTCGGTTGGCCGCGAATATGAGAAATTAGTCCATATTTTTCTTATCATCAGTTACACGGACAGCGAACAGAATACAAACAATTAAACTTGAGCATGTTACTGAGAAACGGGCTTATATTTTATATTTTTATAATTTTATTATCCCCTTCTTTTCGTAACTAGGATAAGTGTATGATGCACAAGTATGTAAGATCCTGATTAGAAAGCGCGGGGATAATGTTTTCCCACGTCGTTCGAGAATCGCGTGCATGAGTATTACTGAAAAGATTTATTTTATTTTCAAAGGTAGCTAACAGCTTTTTCACACACATGCCATAGTGCCGTGTAATTGAATGTTCAAAAATGAGTTCACTTGTGGTTTTATGACTGGTAATAATTATATGTCTCGGCCAAGAACTTTCTAGAACATAAATTAATTTGCATACACAATTTTATTAAGGTCTAGTAACCAAGCACAATGTAGCTGGTGTGTCGCAACATTAAAAGCCTTTGTTCAATGGCCGTCAAAGGTTCCCGAAGAACTGTTCACTTTCTGATTACAAGGGAGTTATTTTCAGCTCTTAAAATAAAAGGAGATTTTGTCTGGTAATTAAAAGGTATGAAAATAAAAGGTTCTAAATGATACAAAAGAAAACAATGTTATTCCGACTTCTTATAAATTTAATAATGTTGGCAAAAAAATGAAATCATTTTTGCGATTATTATCTCTAATAACTGGTCCACTTTTTAGGTGGTAATTGCGCTCATTCCACGTTTCGGTTGACGCGCGCGAAAACGAGAAGACAGTCCTTATTTTTCTTACACGGACAGCTAACAGAATACACTCGAGCATGTTATCTGAGACGGGCTTATTGCGAAAATTCATGAGAACAGTACGATAGTGGATGTGTGTTAAGCGATCTGTCAATGCTTGCTTTTCATTCTAGTAATTTTTAATTTTTTAATAGGATTCGTGAAAGGTGGCTGCTAGCTTCTCATAATAGGCTCGAATGCGACATTTTGTCACGTTCTGTGACCACTGGCACTGGCACTCATGGCATTTTATTACGCGATCTCTCCCTTTATTGATGACAATTCAGTAACGAAAAACTGTTTAATTTAGTAAAGTGAGATTGGAGCTGCACATCCAAATCTTTTCCATCGCCGGCAATATTTCGGCTAAACAGTAGCACACAATTCTTGGACATTGGATAACATTTACTGTGTTATTTTTACATTTAAGGTTGGTAATAAAGATGTACACACTTCTAGCGTCTTAAATAGGAAGTTTCGATCAAGTGAATCGAGCGCTTTTTTAAAGTCGATGAATAATGCTATGCCGTGTATTTTTTCTGATTCTGTTACTTTCATTATGTCTTAGATTAGTCTGATGTTTTGACCGATATAGCGACCCTTCACGAAACCAGTTTGATCTTCGTTTATTAGTTTAGGGAGTATCTTGGCTATTCTGTGGTCTATGGTTTTAGTTACGATCTTGTTATCTACATTAAGTAAGGTGAGAGGTCTCCAATTTTCGAGATAAGATATGTCTTTTTTCTTTTTCGGTATTACCTTAATGATTCCTTGCTTTTGTGTTATGTTCATTTGTCCCCGATCAAGTGCATAATTAAAACTTTGTGTCATCTCTTCTCCTAACAAAGGCCAAAAAAACAAATAGAATTCTGCAGAAAGGCCGTCGCTCCCTGGGCACTTTCCTTTAGCGCATTCTTTCAGCACATTATAACATTCCTCATTACAAAGGGGATCTTCAAGTTTTCAGACACGTCATAGTGTACTTGGATATCAGACAAAATAGCCTCTGCATGTTCACAAATTAGGCCATTTGTGGGTCTATGACTGATAATAATTGTCTCGGCCAAGAACGTATGTGATCGAAATATATAATTCCTGTCTTGCTCTTTCTAGAAAAATGAGTAAATTTGGCAGTCGCGACAAAATTTCCCTTATGTTGCATCATTTTCATGGTCTAGTCTCATCAACCACAGCTTTCTTCCAACGAGCATCGTATGAATCGTAACTGTGAAATTGGTAGGAATCACGAATCTTCGTGTTTAAAACGTGGGAATCATGAATAATGAGAGCTAAAAGAATCATGAATAACAAATGAATATGCTTCCATCGATATTGTAGGCGTGTGAATATAGAACACAAACTACAAAACTTCTTAACAGTTATCTCGCAGAAATGGCCGAAAATGGCATTTCCGAGCGTCTAATTTTTAAAACTTTCTAGGGGGAGCATGCCCCCAGACCTCCCTACAGGAAAACACTGATTTTACCAAGAAGCTAAACTGTTTCGCTGTTTTGCGTTGACAAATGAATCATGAATATCGAATTAAATTTTTAAATGAATCACGAATCATTGAGGTAAAACAAGACCAGGAATCATGAATATCCAAAGTCCAATGATTCCGCTTCCACCCCCGATAATGAGCACGAGGGATTTTTCTCAGCTATTGTATAAACATGTACGTTCTTGGTAACGAGTTCGCAAACACATAAGGCTGTTGTTCTGTTACATTGTAATCCTTTATTGATAACTTAGAATATACTGCAAATTATCCATTGCTAACTTTATACATATACCAAACTGCAGTGTACCTCTGAGGAGGCGTGACCAGTGTTCAGTAGACTGAACTTGATTATGTTATCTGTACATTTTTGTTTAAATTTACAAAAGAAATGCTAGCTTGAAGCAATACAAAAAAAGGGCCGGCATTGCTTTTCTCTACCATTTAACAAAAACTTCATTTGACAATATAACCTTCTTTATAAAATGAAGATACCTATCCGGTAAAATTTATTAGGTCTATAACAAATAATTTTTTGTCCATGAACAACAGCTGTTTGAGCCAATGTTTCTGCATCGCAATGATATGTAGTCTACAGGTCATCATATGAAACAAGTTCCCTTGCATCCTGTGACTGAAGGCCTGCACTGTGCCCTCTAGAATCTGCAAAAAAAATTCATTGATGGCTTACAAAGCACTTCACATTTCAGGCAAACAGAGTAAGCCCGTGCAGGGTCCGAAATTAACTTTTTTATGTTGGCGCCAACTGGCGACTGGACCAAAATTCTTAGTCGCCAGGTGGCAATTTCTGGTCGCCAAAATTTTTTTGATCTTTCCTCTTGCACTAAAAGACAAAATACTTGTTGTGCTAGTGTATTTTTGGCCATTTTCATGCTAAAAAATCAATTATATTCCTACCAGAAAACAATAACGACAAGAAATCAAAAGAAAGTCGAGTCTTTCGAAGTCTTCTTCATAGAATGAAAACTCTCCAACATTGAAATGGAAACTACTTCAAAGATCTTCAGTCTTACCCACAATTTGAGCTCTTTAATAGAATAAACAACATGTCCACCAACTTTTACATATGATTGATCTTTTCCTGGTATTTGTTGACAGATATCTCTTCATTCAACACAGTTTTTCCATAGAATTTTGCGTGACAACAGTTCGTTGTTGCGTTCGCGAAATGTCGTAGCTTAGTAACCAGGCATTTGGAAAACAACATGGCGGCTACGCAATGTTCGACTCGTGTTGATCGCAGTTGTTTGGGAGGTGCAATAACAAGTCACCTAAAGACGAAGGACTTTATTGAAAGTCTAGTCGCCTGCTGGCGACCAGTTCTAAAATTCTGGTCGCCAGCTCTCAATATTTAGTCGCATTGGCGACCAGGAAGGCGCAATTTCGGACCCTGCCGTGAGCATTCAGTTGTATAGCACGGCTGTTTGGGGTAACAGGAAACTTCAACAGCAACATCCAGGACTGAACCAGATAATTTAACAATTGAAAAACTATCAATAACAAATATTATGGGACTCATTCTCGTTCCCATAGCCCTATTGTCTACTCTAAGCAGGTGGGGCTTTGGAACGAGAAATGAAGGGCTCTAGGGACAAGATTTTTTAATTAATCCAAATTTTTTTGATTGGCTGTTATAAAACAAAGAAATATTGACCGGAAGTAAAAAACGCCATGACTCCCACACAGTAAATAGAAACATTACGACTGCATACATGAAGACCGGAAGTCACAGAATTGTTATTGTTAGAATTATTGCTTAGCTCTTATTAACCGAGCAGGAGGTCTGTATGAGAGAATCTTGACCGAGGTCGTGATTCACGACCGAGGTCAAGATTCTCCCATACAGACCGACCGACTAGGCTCGGTTAATAAGATGTTTATTATATGGCCAAACTAGAAAACTTTGCCTTGCCATTACTTCGCAAATTCGTCTCCAGCTGATGTGTGATTTCGTGCCTGTTAACTGAACGAAAATTTGCCAAAGTTTGCTCGTTCTTTTTACCTTTTCTCGCGCCAAGATTTTTGGTTCTTTCATTTATTATTATTTAGCAACAACAAGTCCACGTTTTTGCATTTTTTGTTTGCAAATTTCTCAACGTAAGTGCAACCGATCAGGATGCCGGTCTAGATGGGAAAACTAGACCGCGGTCAATATCGATCTTAGCCAATCAAATTCGCGAATTGGGTAGTTCCCAGCCTTTGTGAGACACGGCCATATAATAATATTCTGAATTACAGTTAAGACGGGGGTACACCAAATGCCTGTTTTTCCACCGCTTAACTTGGGTTTAATGAGAATATCTCGCTCCCGTTTCAAGAATTCCCAAAACCCTCAGCTCATCTCACAAAGCTATGTTTAGCAGTGTTTGTATATTTTTGGGTGATTTTTGGGGATGTTTGGGAAGAGATAGTTTTTCTCAAAGGATTAGTAAAATTTGGAGAATAAGAAATATTCAAGATTTAATGTGATTTTAAAATTAGAATTTGAAGTTACAAATTAGTAGATGAGCACCCAAACAGTCCCCTGACAACCTGGGTTGCTCTTGCGTGGGGGTCAACTGTCTGGTGGTGTTCCAAAAATTATCTTCTTTCTTCTATCCCTTCTTTAAACCTCTTAAAATTTCACTCAAATCACATTTACCCCGGCCTTAAAGGTGAATAGCAATAAGCTGAACTGAGACCGGCCTCAGATCGCGCGGCCATTTTTTCACCCGCGCTTTTTTTTTCGCTTTAGACTTGACGAATAACACGAAACTAAACTAAAGGTAACGAGCGCAACAGCAGCGAAAACGTAGCCAAACAAAAGTTTAAACGATTTCAGATTACTGCAATGACCAGCCTATTTCATTGCCACTCACTGCAAAACAACGAGCAAGAATGGAAAATGGCGAAATTTTGGGTCGCTTGGTCCAAGAGTGATTTTATGTAGTTTTACAAGAAATTTTAAATTACACTGTACTCTTACCTCTACTTCCCAAACCGGGTCTTCGATGTCCTTGCGTATCTCCCATGTTTGGCTGTCTTCTGGAAAGAGCCACTTTAATATGCACACCAAGAACCATCATGCCATTCATCTGAGGAAAGCACACAAGCACGTGAATGAACCTTGAATTCTTGTGGCTACACACCTACTCGCTTCATTCTACGAAAACTAGATTCAAACTGAATGTATAGCCCTCAAATTAGTGGTTCACAAAAATTAAAACTAATGATAAAGATGAAATATTCATTTTGTCACGAGCGTGGGACAAAGCCGACGGGAATCGAACCCATGGCCTCTCAGATACCGGTTGGGTGCTCTAACCACTGAGCCACGAGAGACTGTTGGTGAGCTTGGCCATTTACTAGGTTCATATATATTTTTCTGTTTTCTATTTTGATTATGGTATATCTATTAAGGTGGTGGCAAACGAGGACACAATGTTGCGGACACATCGTTGCGGACACAAAATTTGTGTCCGAGACACAAAAAATGTTTCTGATTTTTGTCATAAACATTTTGTGTCCGCAACAAATGTTTCCCCGTTTGCGCGGCATGGGCACAAAACACACTACACTTTCTAGTTGCTTATCTTCTTTTACATGAAGACACAGGGAGGACCCAATAATCACGAAAGGAACGGAAAAACTGGTAGCCAAATTTGAATTAAACCCGGGGACAAATCTGGGCGTGGGGCTAGCTTTATTTGACGCCTAAAAGATACCATTTTTATGCCTGATCGGTCAACACGACAAAGGGCCTCTTCATAGGAGTCCGGTAATCGGGGTGCTTCAGTTACCGGGAAGAATTTTGTCGTCTGTTCATATGGGAAATTTCAGCCCGGTGACCGGTCCGAAATTCATGAAACGAAACCAATATGGCGCCACGTAAACTTGTATCGTTCGCGACTATCATAGCTTTTTTGACTCTTGTAACTTTACTTATAATAATGCTAATTCGAATGCTTTTGAAGTGGAAATGCGTACAAGGCAAAATTATGTCATTTTGGCTGCCCTGTTGCGAAAGAAAAGCTTATTTAACGTTTCGTACCGGGCTGAAGTGTTTATATGGGAAAATTTTCATCAAGGTTGCCGAGAGATCTCGGCAACCGGGATGAAAATCTTCCTTTGTAGAAACCGAGATCTCGGTAACCGGGCTGGCTCGCCTTTTCATATGAACACATGGAAATGTTTACAAAGAAAATAGGAGTGAGGCGAGATCTCGGTAACCGGCTCATATGAAAAGGCCCTAACAGTGTAACGGAAAACCCTAAAAGAGTCTTTGACGGCTAAATGTTGGTGTTCTGTTTTGAACACGCTAAGAGACACCAAACTCTGTAATTTATTCCGCCAAGCGAGACGACGAACATCCCCGTCTCTTTCACATGGGATCCAACCCACAGGGTTAGCCCAACCCCCTCCCAAGGACATGCAGATCCACATCATGTAACACACTTTACTTTCTTTTGCATACCTCAACTATAGCTTTCTCTGCTGCTTCACAGGAATCAAACGTCACAAAACCTTGGCTACAGAAAAAAAGAATAATCTTCATCACCTCTCCACAAATTACGTGTAGAAATCATTGACAAGAGGAAAGGCCATGAAAATGAAAGATGTCTTCTTGATACACCGACAAAAAAACATTGTATTAGAACAAGAAGTACCTGACATTACGGTAATTGTTGAGAATTTATAGTTTGAAAATGCAAGTGAGCAAATAACACATATCAATGGAGGCATTCATTTGTTGTCCATGATTCGTTTGGCCATCTCTCATTACTCACGATTCCCCAGTTTTAAACACGAAGATTCACGATTCCTACCAAATTTATGATTCTATGATTCATCGTTTATGATTCCGCTCCCAGTCCCGATATATTAAATTAACTATTCTAAATTACCTTTTCTCCTTTTCAAAATGAACTCTCTGTACTTTACCTAAAATATAGAAATGAAATGTTAGAAAAATCAAATTTTGTACGCATGTAAATCTGGGCCTGTGTTAATTGCTTTTTAAAATTTTAACTTGATCGCCTAAAATAGTTATGCAATCGCTTATTATTTTTTCATGTGCTAAGCTCTATAATATTAGTTACAAAAAAGAAATTAAACAAGAGAGTGGAATGTTGCTAACGCCTTACCAACGTGCATTTGTTTCCCACCAGCCAGGAGCCAAAAGTTGGGAGTAGTGCATGGTTCATTGCATTAACTGTATTTGCTGTAATTGGCCAAATGTGACCTCTTGCATGTAAGTTCTTGTTTTTCCTCCACAGCTCAACATTAAATTGTTTTTAATTGTTATTTTGTAGTTTTTAAAGCTTTCAATGTATCAAGAAAATTTTGTATTTTTATATAAATCATTATTTTTACATGTCTTTTCAAATTTTTATTTTACAAAAAAAAGCATACATTGTAAGTTTGCAACATGTGAAAGAAAAGTAAATATTCGTTAAATAAATTTGTCAAATAACGGCATGGTTTTCCCTTTGTTCTGCAACCAATGTTAAAACCTTTGCTGGATTGTGCAACTGGAATAATTTGTTGCATTATCTTGCTTTAGGGCATTTTTGATGGGTGAGAATTGGATAATTTTGTTTGTGTGTTTGGCCTTGGAGTCACAAAAGTAAACAGTGGAAGTGATATGAGAACACACTTCACCCAGCCTCACTCTTACTCCCCAGGCTGCTTTTTTCCTTTCTCCCAAAGCCTCTCCTTAGTTCAAATCCAAGAAGGTGTTCATTAAATATTTCCGCATTGCAGGCTTTTTAAGAATATAACACAACAACCCAGCCAGTGCTTAAACTTGGCCCACCATCCCTTAGTAAAAAATTTATATGTAAGTGTGAAACAATCTTCTTTATTCACGTCTACATATGCAGTTCATATACAAATCATTTCATATACTTCACATCATTTTACTCCTCCGTGCAACAATATGAATCGACAATAATTGACCTTGCTCCAATGATGTGTGGCTTCACAGCTCAGTTGGAAGAGCACCACACTGGTACCACAGAGGTCACAGGTTTGAATCCCGCTGAAGCCATGATTTTTTTCAGGCCTCAATTTCCAAAATTACTTAAATTGGAAAATTCCCTGCACATCTGTTGCTCCTACATCTGTAGTTCACATATGAATCTTCTGAGTATTTTACATAATTTTGAAAAGTTATTATTGTACTGTATCAAGAAATATGACACAAAACATCAATCTTCAAACTTACCATATTTAGTGAATGATTCCTGAAGGATTTTTTCGGTTAATCCAAACCCTTTCACATAGATGGTATTTCCCTGTGGAAAACAAGACATAGTGTTTCTTATAGATAGGGAATGCTTAGGTGTTGTTTTGTTTTTTATTGAAATATGAGAAACACAGGAAAACACATCCTTGGAGAAGCCCCTGGTTTCCGAGGCAAACAGTAAGTGTAGTACTAGCATAGGTTCCAGGATGGGGCAGAAGCATACACTACTTGTAAAAAGTATAGTCTGTGATAAGCAAACAGTACCTTTCTTGGTTCATCAGACCAACTTCTTCTATTATTAGGTCTATCCCCTAAATGTACACATGTAACATTTTAGAATTTATTGTCTTGTAAATCTCTTAGAATTAACTTATTAATATCCATGCAAGATATGTCATCACACATACTTTATAGCAGTTAAAAACTCGCAATACTGACAACTGACCCACCAACCTTTCCGACCAACTGGCAGATGGATGGATGGATGGTTGAACCCATCTATCAACCAGCTCCCCCTCCCCTCCCCACCAAGGGTCACTGACAGACTGGCTAATGGGGTGACTGACAAATTAATGCACAAAACTGGGAACTTCAGATTCAAATAGGAAGTAAGATTGAATATATTATACCTCCAGAAAAGCGCCTGTTCTGTGCGGCAGATGAGGGCACAAAGCTAAACAAGAAAAACGCAAATATTATAAATGAATTACTTAATCAAATCTGTGCTGAAATTGCCTGACAATAATCATCAGAAGATTTCTATACAAAATGTATGTTGCATATTATTACACATGTTTGGCTCAATTTTAACCTTGTTCCCAGATGGTGTATGGTAAAGGTAAGTCTGCATTCGAGCCTAGTGGCCCATCAGGCCAGAGCTTAATATCCCCATTTTAGTAGCATGAAGTGACTGGATGGGATGCTAGTTCATCGCAGGGCCACTCCCCACCATTAAATTCACAAGTACCCATTTATACACTTTGATGAAGAGAGCTGTGAGAGTAGTGTCTTGCCCAAGAACACAACACGATGAACCCAGACCACTCCATCCAGATTCCAGTGCATGACTAACTGTTACACCACAGACATGCTACATGTTAATATAATTTGATAATAATGAATATATTTTACAAAGGGAAATACTGGGTTGTACCAAGGGTAAAATTGAACCACAACATATGCATTTCTAAACAGCTTTTCAATGGCAGTCACATCGAAATCAAAGATATGCAGGCAGTTAGTCTTTCTGCCCAATTTATCAGGAGGAAATTAATAATAAAGATAACTAAGAACCCTTGCCTTTCATACAGATTCTTCATAGCTGCAGCACGAGCCTGGAATAAAAACAAAACACATCATTTATTGATCCCTTTTTTTCACAAAACTAAAGCATCGAGATACTCCAAAGTATAATGCATTGACTGAACTGTTTATTTCCTTAAACAGTTACCTTCTACTCCAAGATGTACTTCCTAATGACTGATAATAAATTATTGTGCAGTGAGTAAATTACCGTCATCTAGTATCTGTGGGCAATCTACACTATACTGTATAATTATTCCGACTAATAATTGACAATTATTCACCGAAGTTTAGGTGAATAGTGGTGGATATTTACTGAGCCGTGAAGCTGCAAGGTAAATATCCACCGCTTTCACCGACACTGAGGTGAATAATTGTTAAGTAAAACTATATACCACACAAGCTGAATAATTAGCAGACCAAAACATTACTTTCGGTGCCCAAAGTGACATGTCAGTGAAGCCATTTTTTTTCCCTTCGGCTGCTCAGATGTGAATAGTTCTTTGCTAATCACCTCTCAGTTAATCAATCAGCATGCACAGAAAGCATTATTCACTTGTGGTATATACTAATAGACAATATATTCACATAGCATTACCGGTGAAAATGATAATCAATAAATATAAAAACATTCGGCAGTTTTATCGTGTTTTACCTGCTGCTCATTCCTGTTAGATGGTGGTTGCTGCTGAAAATCCTGAAGTGAATAAAAGTCATACAACTTGTAAATAATTACTATTTTACTTATTTAATATTATTACACTCAGAAAGTGTTAAGTAAAAACTAATCAAGATGTGTTTATGTGGGACATCCAGCAGGGTGCTTTAATGTACACATAGGAAGTGGGGAGATAAAGATACAATGGAAATAATAGACCTTTTCACAGTTTCTGATGCCATCTTGGTTGTGGGGTAAACACAGCAAAATTTACAGTAAATGCATGGGAAAAGTAAGGAATCTGATGTCTAATAATAAATGGAAAATTGCAATTCTGAAATATTTTTTAGTTACAAACTCAAGACAGTGTGTAAAAGAGTTTACTGATCAAATATGAATAATGTAGCCTTGCTGGGAAAGCTGCAATTATAATAAAAGGATTTCATTTTACATACATTTGTCTGAAATCTGAGCCGTCATTTGTGCGGAGAAGTTTATAAACATTTGCATGAAAAACTAAAAATGCAATTTCTCACTTCCCAGCATAGCTGTGTCCTTCAAATTTAATTGATCAGGTCTTTTGCTAGGTATCTTTACCTTGTAATTCATAGAAAATGCAGAATGTTAAATTTTCTTTAAATTATTGGGTTTTGAACTCCTAACTTTTCCCATACATCTACTGTAAATTTGTCCTGTTTGCCCCAAACTAAGACGGCATCAAAAAAACGTGAAAAGGTCTATTATCAACAATAGCAACTATAGTGTATACAGTAATGGCAATCCCCTGTACAGTTAACTTTTGCTATAACATTCAGCAAGAGTAAGTAATAGCAGGGTGTGTCGGACAAAAAGTGCCATAAACATTGTGTTAAATACTGTAGACTACATGGTGAGCTTATCAACAGTGTTGAAACCACTATGTACAATGTAGTTGTCGGGAATGGAGGGCAAAGGTTTGATCTCCGTAAAGAGTCTGGAAGAAAAAGGTGCAAGCTGAAGTGAAAAAGCAAAGTCTGTTGTACAGCTACATACTGAAGGAACTGATGCAAAAATAAATATCCAATAGTAAAAAATAATGAGTAACAGACTGCAATTTTTTGTAATTAAATATAATTTTATATGAGAAGATCAAGGTGTCTGCTTTATCAAGAGTCAAAACAATAAAATTGGTATTTTGGTACCACAAAAGTGTCTACAAAAATTCCGTAATAGTGAGAGTCCATAAGAGTGGGAGTCATTTCCCATCAAACAGTCCTCTCTCACTTTTACCGGGGATCTGGATTTTGTCCATAATAGCAAGTGTCCAATTAATAGCGGGGTACCCACAAGGCGAGAGTTGACGGTAGTTATGGGTTACTGTCTGTGTAGGTGTTGTAGCTGTTATGGTGTGGTTTGCTATCAGTTGTTGTCTTTTGAATCCTGTTTTACACTGGTTTAGGTATTCAAGATTATCAATAATGTCATGAATACATGTCTTGTAGCCAATCAAATTCAAGATGGCATACCATATATGTATTACCATAATGAGGTCAGCACACCTTTAGAAGATCAACAAAAGTACTGTCATCCATAAAAGACTTACAATACTTCTAAGGTGCTCCCAACAATAGCGACGTTGATGATGATCAACATGCAATTGAACTGATAACATGATAAATTCAGACTGATTATGTGTACACTAGTACCTTTGGCTTTCTTTCTCCACCTTTTGCCCTTTTAAATTCCCTATGGATGGGATCTTTTTTAATCTTCACTTCCTAAATACAAAACATGAGTATTGAGATTATGATCCACTTTGTGAAAGAATTCATGAAACCGTCACAGTTGGAAGGTACTGCCAGGCAGCAACAAGGGGTGTGCAAGTTAATTAACTGTAAAAAATGTGCTGTGCACATGAGAGGCTTGATAGCCTTCTGATTCCAGGGGCAGGTTTTTGGAAAATCTCAAGTTTGTTCATTGAGGTTTTAATTGCCCTTCTGCAAAAGTGTTTTTCATTGCTAATTGTTTTGTGGGGTTTTAGATTACATGTAACACTCACAAGTATGACCTGTCAATACTAGGAGATAGAAATATAAACAGAAAACTTCACTTAAAAGTTATAAATTTGAGATAAAAAATTTAGGCCAATCCTGGACAAACTTCATGCTTTGAACAACCTGGCCCAGGACTTTAAAATGGGTTTTTCTGTAAAATTTTAAACTTGTAACTTGGCTGTTGTTTTTCATATGGGAAGAAAGCTGCGAGTTGGCACCAGTTAGCCTCAGCAGCAATTTAACAAGGCTTAGATTAGTCCAAGGTTCAAAAACCTCCAGATAAGATGTAACTATTGTTAGTAGCATTCAAATCTAAATACCCCTGAAGCAATCAGCTTCTTGGCAATCTCTTTGGCATCTTCTGGAGCATGGGAAATTTCTGCTGGTGCATCTAAAGCATAAATTTTTTATACACAGTTTAATTCAGATCAGAGACTTGAAGTTCAGCTTTTAGGCAGAAGTTGTAAAGGGTGTATAGGAAAGTAATTCACAGCCTATTTACCACTACCAAGTGAGCTTTCCATCCACTGACAAACTGGTACATTGCCTTACTTCGGTTCAGTACATGTAGATTCTCACAGACATGGGGACATTCCATTTTTATCTGCACCCCCCCCCCCCCCCCCCCCACCTAAGGATGGTGGGTTTTTGCAAAGGGGGATTCGGATTTTGTCTTCAAAACGTTTTGATGGGTATGTGATGATAATTTGAAAATCGATTGTGAACATATTTTATTTTTATTTAACCTTAAATCAGGTGTATGTTGTTTCTGCCCTATAGAAAAATCAACAGAATTTTCTCAAGTTTGCATGTGATGGTGAAAGCGAAATTGAAAGCGAAGTTTGTGTAATGGCTAGCTGACAGAAGATAATCAGCGTCACGCGACAAAGGTCAACCTAGCCGATTTCAAAATAAATTTTATGCGACGCTTCATCTTCACAGCAATCTATCAAAACACATTCCGGAAATTGAACGTCAATCGTACACGCTGTACAGGGAAAAGAGTACACACGCTAGCACGAAAACACGCAAACTTGAATTTGTCTGCTTGGAGCTTGCTTCTTTTACAACCAATGCAAAACAAAATGAAAAACAACGTAAATCCGTATAGATCTTTACAAGTGATGCACGTTCGACTTCGACGATTTAATTCGTCACTTCTTAACTAGAAGCGACAAGAAGGAACAATTACATCGTGTGCTTCACAGTGACAACCTAAATCAACGCATTTCAAACACCTTTTATAGGCCTCGGAGTTAAGAAGTACCCTTGCTGAGTTTTATAACCCACAACAGATAAATGTTCATTGCATGCAAGCAAAATCATCAGCCCAGGTCGCAGCAGAGAACACTCGAGTTTCAATGACAAGATAAAATCTGGAGCGAGATTTATTCTTAGCAGAAGACTACCTATCCCAAAAGCCAGAGGACCCTACCGCAAATAAAGAAGGAACAACAAAACTAGCAGTATAAGCAACCAAAATAGCGGTCGCAGAAGACAGGCAAAGTCATATTTTAAAAGCATATTAAAATAAAAGACGATGCGCGGATCGTTAAAAGTGATCATATGTTTTCAAACACGAATAGAAAAATACATAGAAGAAAACAACTTGCCCCCAAAGTTATCCCGATATACACACAATTGAATTCCACCAAAAAGTCGTTCCACGTGCCATTGAGTTCACCACAAAATCAGACTTGAAAGCGAAGTTTGTGTAATCGCTAGCTGACAGAAGATTATCAGTGTCACGTGACAAAGGTCAACGCAGCCGATTTCAAAATAAATTTTATGTGACGTTAATCTTCACAGCAATCAAAGAATGCAATATCAAACTTATCATGCTCATGGCATTATCAAAACACATTCTGGAAATTGAACGTCAATCGTACACGCTGTACAGGGAAAAGAGTGTGCACACGCTAGCACGAAAACACGCAAACTTGAATTTGTCTGCTTCGAGCTTGCTTCTTTTACAACCAATGCATTTAACAAAATGAAAAACAACGTAAATCCGTATAGATCTTTACAAGTGATGCACGTTCGACTTCAACGATTTAATTCGTCACTTGTTAAATAAAAGCGACAAGAACTCGCACGAACACATTAAACGATGACGTCATCGCTTAAAAAAACAGTCGTGGCCTCATAGGGCCTTTGATTCTGTAATCCCGAACCTTAGACCAACCGTCAATATAAATTCTACTGGCTGCAGTAAATAATAATTACCCCTCTTTGCTCCGGCCTTGATAACAACTGGAGTTTCAGTCTTTTCTTTCGACTTTTGAAGCACCTTCTTCTGAAATAAAAGGACAGAAAATACACTTGCCATATCCAACATGCTCCTGCTGGACCATAAATTTGCAGCCAGACAACAGAGTAAAGAACAATTAAAACAAACGTTTTACCTTTTTCTTTAACACAGTAAACTTTTTAAGAAGGTATTCTTCTTCCGGAGTCAGATTGGGCAAGCCCATTAGTGGATGTTTATAGACAATCAACAAAAATTCAAACTAATTTGTAAGAAGAAAATCTTCCGCCATCTCTTCCGCCATCTTGTCTCAAGTGAGACTATGTGTCCACGGTAGTATCAAACAGCGGAGACCCCAACACGCAATAGGTGCTTCACTTCCGACAGATTCCAACAGTTTTTACTCCACAACATTTCAACATGGCTGCGAATCTTTCGACTTCCGCTCTAGAATCTGAGATCTACTGGTCTTTAAAAAATGAAGTTTTAATTGAGCTCAGAGACTTATTGGTTGATAAACTACAGGTTGAAAAGATCATCAGCTATCTGAGATCCAAAAAAGTGTTGGATAGGGTCGACGCCGAAGACATAAACGCCGAGAAAACACCAACGAAAAAGCGAGAAAAATTCTTGGATATTTTAAGCGACAAAGGGCCAACAGCTTTTGACGAGTTTTGTTATGCCATTAGAGAAAAAGGCACCGGTCAACAATACTTGCTGGACATAATCCTAACCACATTTGACAAAAAGAAGCAAGAACGAAGTAAGCTGATACTCATCTATTTTTAGAATACGTTCGTGTCATGTCATTGATTAAAGCTATAGCCTTTCTTGATAGGCTTATATATGATTTCTATTCCTAATCACGTTATCTGAGGAAACTTAAAAACAGTAGCCCGTGATGGTGTAAATGAAGAGATATTGGCTTTGATGATATCTCAAGGAAAACTAGACTGAATGACAGACTTCCAATTTGTCCAATTTCTGGCATGTTACGAGTCATTGTCAACTTTCACTTTGTAAGGGACTGTCAACAAATTCACCAAATACCCACTCACCATGCAGATAGTAATGCCATCACCCCTCTCTTCTCCTTTTTTAAACACATTTTGATTTAGCGTTGCTTAATAAACTAATACTAGCGGCTGAAAAGGGGAAGGAAAACAGGCAGAACTCCTTAATATAAAAAAACTAATAATGGAGGACAATACTCAGTAGGAAATATAACTGGCCCTTTGTTTGTTATGTAAAAGTGACAGAATGTACCACAGTACTAGTATCAATTTCATCCCAAGAATTCTCAACTTAAAATGCAACATATCCATGCATGGCCAAGAAATCAACATTTCTCAATACTGGCTCCAGTAAAGCCATTTGAGACATTTCTATGTCAATTGATTGAAGAACACAATTTTGTTTAAAGCACGCAAGGTTGTTCATAAAAGTTTTATGAACAAGCTAGTGTGAAGTAGTGTTATACACATATATGGCGTTCTATCCTGAAGTTGTTATATGCTACAAGTTCTACATAAAATTGATAGGATTGCCTACTAGTTCTCAGAGAGAAAGAGTTATATCATTGGCTCTTAACAATAACAAGTTTCAACAATGTCCCTTAATCCCTTAGAAAACAATAGGAAGTGATTATTATGAATGACTGAAAATAGAGGTTCTAGGAGGTAATGTTTTTCAGATAAGAAATGGAGTGCCAACTGGTCAATATATTTTTTAACTTGTTGTCCATGGGAATTTCTCATTTACAGTTCTTAAAGAACCACCAGCTAATTTACACAGTCCAGGAGAGGATCCTAAACTTGTTGTCATGGTAACAGGTGTAACTCCTAATGCATATCAAGTGGATTTGAACAATCTTCCAGGACCAGGGGACCCTGGTGCTCCAATGCCGCCAGATGAGATTAATACTGCCACAGGACATCATCCACCCCAAAGTAATTGAAATGCTATTGTGCGGTTCCAAGAACTATCCATACCCCATGGAAGGTCAGTGGAAATTTCAAGGGGGTGTGGGGTCTCAAAAGCCAAATTTTAAAAGAAAAGTATGGGGCTTAACTGGAAATTCCAGAGGGGTGGGGGGATTCAAACCAAAACATTTTCTGTGGGAGGGGTATGGACATTTTCTGGAACAACACATTTAATAATACTTCAAAAATGGCTTTCAATATATTTGCTACAATAAAGACATGCATGAAGCATGAGCAACTGGTGCAAAGCAGGCGTGACCATGGCAAGGCAACAGAAGATGTTGCTCTCTTCCTTTTACCTTCCCTTCCTCCCTTACACAGCCATTTTCCTTGTAATAAGCTAGAGGGGAGCAATTAGGCAGGCCAGACATATGCTTATATGTAGCAATAAACAAACACGAGAATTAAAACATTCAAATTCTCTAGCTTCCTCTCTTTTTTTGAACCACCAGGAGATGTAAACATATGCACTGGCTTCTACATGCCAATGTTTCTTCTTTTTTTATTGTGTTTTTTCCAGAAAACATCCATACCCCTCCCATAGAAGGTTTTTTGGTTTGAATCCCCCTCACTCCTCTGGAAATTCCAGTTAATCCCAATACATTCCTTTTAAAATTTTGGCTTTCAAGACCTCTCACCCCCAAGGAATTTCCATTGACCTTCCATGGGGTGCAAATGGATGTTTCCTGGAACTGCACATTTATATATGCTGTGGTTCAATTTTACCCTTACTACAATCTGGTGATTTCGTTTGTTTTATTTTCATTATCATATATTTCATCAAAACAAAGAAAAATTCCAAATAAAAGGTGACATTGACTCACAACATTATCTGATCTCTTGTTCATTTCTCGTTTCAGTGCATCCTGCAAACCCATCAGCAAACACTCCTCCACCATCGTACACATCGGAATCGCCGCCACCTTACACTGAGTAAAGACCGTTCACAGGAGGACATTAATTTTTACAAAACAATATACCTCAGTTGTGTGAAGAATTTTTTGTAAGGGGTTGGATTTTTCTCGGTCTTCAGTGGATTAAATCATTCTATACCTCAGAAATTTTTATAATTACTTTATACATCTGGTACATCTACTTCGTGATGTTCCAGATTATAGCAAATGGCCTATTCTTGCTGCAGATGTATCACTTGAGACCACCCCCCCACCCCCCCAAAAAAAAGAAAGAAAGAAAGAAAACAAAACAAAAAAACGACGGCCGTCCACGGCTTCACTGAAAACTTCTTTTGGATTTGACCACAGACATAGGGCAGTCTTGCAAAGAAAAATAGCCGTTTGACATAATTCTTTTTCTTGTGGGGGGGGGGGGGGGGGGGAGAAAAAAGAACTTGCATACAATTTATATTTTACCTTGTTAAATGCTAAAGAAAACAAAGTTTTTTGATGAATGTAAGGTCATTATGAAGAACAGCTGCCCTCCATCGACTGCTTGTAAACTAACAGCCGACAGATTAGCGACAAGCTACCAACAGTTTCTGAAAACATAATTTTTTGCTGTAAAGTATAGCAATAAACCTGACATAGAATGTCAGAAATAAAACGAATAAACCCAACATGTACACTATTTGCCGATTAGTCACAAAAAAATGACTTTGAATGTAGTAATATAGCGACAAGAGTGGGATGTTCGTACAACTCAGAGCACGTTAAACTGTCAATTCACAAAAGGACTCACCATGCACACAAGAGAAGACAACAAATATTTCAATTAGGTAAAAGGATATAAACACTTAAGAAAAATGTCTTCTTATTCTCGTGATTTTATTGTATATAGAAACTTTTACAGCTTCACTTTTGAATACTTGTACGTTTTCTAGTTTTATTAATAATTGGAACGAGAATTGTGAGTATTTCGAAGTTTAGACAACAACTGCTTAAATACTATGTTTTAACTTTGAAGAGACTTCACTAAAAGTAAATTATTAGCTGTAAAGTTGTACCTTTCTCAATAAAAGCAAATGAATTAAAAAAGGTGAAAAGCTACGAAAAAATGTAACTATTGTACAGAATAGCGAGTGATGGCGAGACATTTTGCCATTTTAAATTGGGTGAAAATAACCATCATGGGTACAATATCAAACAACTTCCACAAGATATTTCATTTCAAAAATTTAAGTCCAACATGTTTTTATTTCTAAACAAGACGAGCACCCTGGGTTCCATAATGATTCGATCTAGAGCCTTCCTTACGCTAAGCGAACGGCGCTTTGTAATAATCGCCCCCTATTTTAATAAGCACCCCTCATTAATGTCATAATTATATAATAAGCGGCATTTATTCGGTTCATTGAATGGCACTGAACAATATACCGCTCCTATCTTCCAGTTTTATTGACCAGTGCATCTAGTTTAGCTTTGACTTCAGAACAATTTGTTTTAGTTAGTTTAGAGTTAATTTGAATTTTATAAAGGCAGATTCACGGTTTGTAGTTTTGGAACTTTAGAGTCGTCAACGCAAAACAAGGAAACTTATATAAAGCGCAACATTTCAAATGAGTGCTCTCCCTTCAGTTTTCGCTATCACAGCGCTTAAACGAACCTTTATCGTAATTGGACATTATTCTTCATTGGATTTCGCTGCAAATGAACAATATGCACTTGGATATGAACTTAACAATGAAACAAAACTGTCGACCCTTCTTCTTAAGTACTTGTAGTCTTTTGTCGACGTGCTTAAAGTGCCCCTGTGATCAAATTTTCGATTTGTATTTTTTTTTACATGTTCGTGTACAACTAGACGTCCTTATTCATCTTGCCAAATTTCAATCCATTACGAACATCAGAAGTCATTTTATTTTAACATTTAATTCCGAAAATTTACGGCCGCCATTACAAAACCCTGTTCCAAGGTTTGGTTGCAAATGAGAGAAAGTGACGTCAAAGGCTCAATCATACCTCACAAGTTGAAATTTTAATAACAATCAGCATAGAGAATTGCACGAAGAACACGTCCAAAGTTTTTGTTCCTTTTCGCGTGATTTTGAACACTTATTGTTATTCTCATTTCAACCCGTGAGGTATTTTTGAGCCTTTGACGTCACTTTCTCTCATTTGCAACCAAGGCTTGGAACAAGGTTGATTAATGGCGGCCGTAAATTCTCTGAATTAAATGTTAAAACAAAATGACTTCTGATGTTCATAATGGATTGAAATTTGGCAAGGTGAGTAAGAAAGTCTAATAGGACACGAAAATGTAAAAAAATGAAACTCAAAAATTTGATCACAGGGGCACTTTAAGGGTCGTTAGATTTATATCCATTTGTCTAGCAATGTAGACCTGAAAGTTCAAATTATATTAGTGTAGTTAGCTGGAAAAAAAATTTAAGCTAGGACAATCACGTTGGAAATGAGTTAATTTCGTTTGAAGAAATTATTTTACTGTTTCGGTGCGCGATGCCTGAATTGCTGTATGTTAATCCAGACTTACATTCTTTGCAATTATGATTGAGCAGAAGTAAGAAAAACAGGTCAAAATAAGATGTTAAGGAAGGCCTGCTATTTTAACTGTGAATTTTGCCCACATTGAAATAAATACTGTCATTTAGTTACTTTTCAACCTGTGGTATAAAAAAACTTACTGTGCCGTTCAGTGACTTCAGTGACAGGCGAACTTTGCTCGATCAACGGCTAAGTACAGTAATTGCATTTTTATCTATTCAGCAAACCTCTCAGCAAAGAAGAAAAGAATTTAACTTCAAATGGTGTAAAAAGTCACGTGTGTCGGTTGTGATTGGTAGATTTCTATCCTTTTTATTTGTTTGCGTTTTTCAAGGTTCGTTGGCTGTGGTCATAATTATGATTATAACATACCTAAAGCCTGGTTTACACTAGCGACGGAAGCGACAGAAGCGGAGTTGTAAGCGGAGTCGGAATCGGAAGAAAGTTCTGATCTAGTGTGAATCGGCGCGACGGAAGCGGAATCGTAAGCCTCGCTTTCAGCGTAAGCCTCGCTTTCATTTGCAGACATTCAAGATGACGGACCCGGGAGATGAAGGGAGACTGCTGCTTTTAATTTGCTTTTGCTTTTTCTTCTCATACGACGAAGAACAAATCTGCAACGGAACCAGAGAAGGAGAAGGCTGCGGGTAGGTGGAGTATTTTTAAAAAGGAAAAGTCAAGGCGAATTTGGAAAGCTTGTGAGAGAACGTCGTACGTCAGACAGAGAGCTCTACTTTCGATATGTTGCCAGTTTTGTATTTTGGTTTTCATAGCGATTGCGAGTGTTTTACAAACTTATTCGACGTCCCAGATGCATAAATAAAATATAACACACACCTCTACATAGTTTTTTGATTGGCTGATAATTCCGCTACCGCTTCCGATTCCGATCACCTTGTTCTCACTGGATCGGAAGCGACGGAAGCGGAAGCGGAATCGGTAGAAAAAGAAACTCGTCTGATCCTTCTGACTCCGATTCCGTCGAGCTTCCGACGCCGCTTCCGATTCCGTTTTTTGATTTACACTGGATCGGAACACTCCTTACGCTTCCGATTCCGTCTCCGCTTCCGACTCCGTCGCTAGTGTGAACCAGCCTTAACAGAGCCGCGCAATCAAATTCAGTAAACTGTAGTGCACGCAAAAGTAAGTGATATGTGCAAATTTGTTTTTGTGTGTCTGTTTGTTTGTTTTGCCATGATCTCATGAATGAATATTTTCTGATTAAGTTGCCATTCACTTTACATTGCGTCCGGTAGCATATCTTGCTTTGTTATGCATCTTGAGTTGTTGCGTCTTGTGACATTGCCGTGTATCCCCTGCGCGAAGTCAGACCACCCCACAATATAACCCGGGAGTGGATATTCCTTACACCGCATGCTCAAGCTGGTTATAACGCTGTCCTCCAGATGAATGTTCCAAAGGTACAGATGGCTCATCTCCCCAACAAAACTCTGCTCATGATCAAAGGCTTCTCCGATAGTATCCTGGTCTTGTCCCAAAATGAATTTTCCAGAGCCAGGGATTACCCCATGGATTGATCTACCACCAGTTAGCTTGCACTTCCCGTCCACAAACAGTTTAACGACACCCTCATGATCAGCCCACTTGCCGCACAAATGATGCCAGGTTCTGTCGTTATAGTTCCCCGTCTGACCGTGTCTGTAACATAATTTTTTGTGGGGTGATTTAAATTGAATTTAAGTTGACATAAATTATTTTATGGTGATCTAAATTGAAATTACAGTCGATCGCAAGCCCCAGATTTCGGACGCCTGTATGCCAAATCTCGAGTCTCTCATCGAAGGAAGTTGAGGGCCTCCCAGGGGTTTTGGGAACAAGGGAACATGGTAAGGGACGGGCTGGAGAGTGATGGAGTTGCGGAAAAGACCAAAAAAATTCACGCAAGGGAAAATGTCCGAAAAAAAAGTCATGCAACTGGCCGAGGTGAAAGCGCAAAGAAAAAAAATCATCCACGAGATGGACTGCATATTAAACCAGAACTAAAATTCTTTCTTAAAAAGTGTTCCAAAATGCACCAAATGGCATTAGAGTGTGTAGTTCGTTCGTTCGTTCGTTCGTTCGTTCGTTCGTTCGTTCGTTCGTTCGTTCGTTCGTTCGTTCGTTCGTTCGTTCGTTCGTTCGTTCGTTCGTTCTTTCATTCTTTCATTCGTCGGTCTGTCCGTTTTTTTACTCACTCACATTTGTTCATCAAGAACCAAGAATCGGAATAATCCAGTTGAAGAAAGAAACATCATGATGGCGTCAGTGAAGGATTCAGTGGCGTAAGACAGAAAAACCAATTGTCGCTCCCAGGCTCTGAACCAAAAGCAAACTGTAAAGGCTGAGAAGTCTGGTAAAGAGATGTCGAGTTCGACAAAGTTGGTTGTGTTGCGATCATGAAATATCAGGTCAAAAGAAGAACTCGAATCTGTTGGTTAAAATCATAATATGATCAGAAAGGGTTTGGCGACCCCATGTCACGAAATATCACAGCAATAAGTTGTCGGGACAATTTCACAATTTTTTTTTATTTGGGGCGGGGGCGTTTTTCGCTGGGATTTGTTTCCGAAGTCGACCGCTGAAATGTCACCCTTCTGATTTCTCAAACCAATTTTTCGTTTTTCCCAGGAGGTTCGAGAAATTGAATTTGTACATGTATGGTCATGTATTAATACCTCCTCCGTTCGTCATGCTACAAAAGGTGACATACGGATCCTCAGTTTCATTGGAATTCAACCAGTATAATCCATCCGTTGCAGATCCTTCTTCAGAGAAAATTTCCTTGCATGTTCTCCCTGCGACAGATCTTTGTGAACCAAGAGATACTGCAGGGATGAAAAGAAATAAATACGTTGTCAAATTGTTTCGTTTATTTCCCATAACTATACTGATTTGGAGATTTTCTTTACGTTTTGGCAGTCAGAAAAAGAAAAGAAAAATGGCAGTTCGTTTTCCAGCTCGTTTTCCAGAGTTGTGGGAGAGCGGTTTGATCTGTCAACAAGATCCCCAAACTGAAGACGAGCTCGTTTTATCGAAGGCAAGGTCGCCATGTTTTTCTTCTGTATTTGTTTTAGCAAGGACGCGCGCAACGCCCAGTTCCTGAAGGTAATTGTGCAAAACAAATTCAGTAATGATGTAATGTATATGAAATGATTCATATATGAACTGCGGATATATATGAAGGTGATATGTGATCTTCGCAGTGAATTTCCAATTTAAGCAATTGCAAAAAAGAAGCCTGAAAAAAATCAGGGCTTCAACGGGATTCGAACCCGTGACCTCCGCGATACCGGTGCGATGCTCTACCAACTGAGCTATGAAGCCACGCATTGGCTGGTCACGTGATCTGGGTGACAAACCAAAACCGCAGGGAGGGTTGTTCCTCAATAAAATTTTGTCCACCGTACAACAAATACTATCTATTGATAAATTTTTTTCGGCGTCTGCACTGTATTGCACTGCGACATGACCGTAATGCAACATAACGGAGCCACGTGAAAAAAGTGTTTATTTTGGTGGCAACACTTTACGCTCTCCTGTAGGCTTAGTATTGACAAAAGCAGTCTAAGCCGCCCTCCCTTCAACGAATTTTTTGTCACCACCCAAATTCTGGGTAGCACGTGACCAGTCGCAACCAGGGTCTCTCTCTTCTCAGAGAGAGACCCTGGGAACGAGGTTGCATATATGTGTGGCTTCATAGGTCAGTTGGTAGAGCATCGCACCGGTATCGCGGAGGTCACGGGTTCGAATCCTGTTGAAGCCCTGATTTTTTTTTCAGGCTTCTTTATTCCAATTGCTTAAATTGGAAATTCACTGCGAAGATCACATATCACCTTCAAATTCAGTAATCGAATGACAAAACAGTAATTGAACTTGGTTTTCGCAAAATAACGTGATTTTTCAGTGTCTGCTCGCCACTGACAAATCACGATATTTTGCTCAACCTCGTCCAATAATTGTTAAGTCTTTACAATGACATCTGCAAGTGGTTTGATGTTTTGGTCTTGTCGGATATAGGGACGATAAACCGAAGGCCCGTCTCCTTCATCTTTAAAGAACCCACACACTCATCGCAGAGAGAAGGGCACGAAATTGCTGGTATTGTGGTGCTGGAAGATATGCGCTCTGTTAGAGCTACTCTACAATCCGAGGGATAAATTCACTTCACTTGTGAATTTTTAACAAATAACAAAGCTTAATTTACAGAAGCTAACGCAAATGGACATTTAAGATTAAATGGTGAATCGAAAAATTTTAAGTCTTTTTACGCCACTTTTGGAAAACTTTGCCTTCTCGTGCGTCTGGGTGGATTGCATCAGTATAAATTCAAAATGCTACACTAAAAATATTTACCTCGGTAACGGCTTTCAAAGTATGAGGAGAAGGGATTTTCTATTATGTCATCCGGGTGCAATGCTCTGGTTGTATTGTTAAGTTCGCAACGCTTTTGGTCACCATGGTAATTTAAACTGCGACACGTCGGTTCGTCAGCCTTGCATTTCTCGTAACATTGTTGAAAATCCTCTTTGAGGAAACTTTTGTACACATGTCCAATGAGGAAAAAACCTGTTCCAGATTTTAAGCCGCAATCAGCTCTAACATTTGCTGTGATCACCATAGCGAGAGTCGGTAACACACACAGAACTGGAAAATCCTCAACAATTCCCATGTCTTCACAAAGTTGGGGAAATCTCTAAAAGCCAATGCAACGATTTATCTGTGGGTTTCCTAAAACGGTTGAAATGAAGAAAGCCTTCATTTACAAACAACGTATAATATATTCTAGTGTGCTTGATATAAAATCAAAGATATGCAGTAATGCAGGTGACTTTTACATGTCTTTAGTTATAAAGATGTCCCTCGTGTATAATAGATTATATTAAGGTAGACACCCACTGTTTTCCATAATTAAGTTAAGAATCGTATAAGATTAATAATTCATAATTTTATTGTCTAAAAGTTATGACTCCTTCTGATTGGTTTTCAGTTGATTATCAGCCTATGTGGAGTGTTAAATTATTTTTGGTAGGTTCAACATGAATTCCACAAACTGCCCAATTCAGTTTGCAGTATCATATCTGAAAGTGGTCTTCGAATGGCCAAGTGCCACTCGCAAAATGTCCCCTCTTCATGTCTTTTTCGTTATTCACTTGCTCACAAAAGATGAGAATACAAAAAAATACAAAGTATTTAAGACTTTAATAATGCAAATATTCCAACTATTTAAGCTTTAGAATCATTCCCATCTTGAGAGTAAATTCAATTATGTCGATGCACCAAAAGGTCCCAACCTTAACTTGGTTTCAGTTTCCAGTCAGTGGAGTGATTAGCCCAGAAGATGACGAAGATGATTATGACTTTTTCTAAAGTTATCGAAACGTCAGTTCCCAACAACGGTACTTTCAGAACTACCCCCACCATCACCATCACTCTATGCGAACTAGTCACCACATGAACCATACCCGCCGCAAATGAAATTTACTTTCTTGTAATCCATTCGATGAATTTTATTTCTCGCTTGAAGGCCTTTTTACCACTAAACCATCCCCTTTTTTATTTGGCTAAATAATTAAATATGTTCTTTAAACTCCTGTAAATCCGATTTTTTTCAAGAATTCACTACTGTATTATATTGATTTTGCTTTTCGTTTTTTACAAATTAGAGAATATCAACAGAACGCTTGTATCTCGCATCAACGGCAACATAAAATCCATTTGTCCTTTCTACGCAAAATAACTGGGTTCCATTTGAAAACATTATGCTGGCAAATTTTTTAATAATTTCATTAAAAGTAAACAGAGTCAAGTGTAGGCCGTTTGTCTTAGTAAGGGGCGCTAAATATCCCTATAAACGAATCAGTCAAAAATCGCAAGCTTATATCTCAGTTAGAATGGTTACCTTTTAGGGCAAACAGATGTCTTGAATAAAACTTACCATGCAGTAGTTTGGTTACATCATGATAACTGCAGATACTCACTGTTTTAAGAACGCGCCTTTCGACGAGATGTTAATTTGTTGGCCGTGATGATCTAAGCCGGATCATCAATAAGTAATGACGAAGGGGCGACGTTGTGTAGGTTGCAGTCATGGATACATTTCTCCTGCTGTTTCATGTTTTAAATGTTTGGGCATTCCATTCCGTCTTGATGGCTGTAGTTGTTTAGCGTAGGAAAACGTTATAATTATTTTATCATTTATGTCGCTCATGCCTCTAGTTAAATTTGACGCCGAAATATCACCTGAAAATAATGTTAAAATGTTTTCAATTCGTTTCGCTGCTTCTGAAATGTAAATTATCGCGAATTATAGACTTCTGACATAATTGATTTTTTTCCTTACGTGGCAGTTATTTTCGCGCCATGTAGAATGAGAGCGGGCTACCTAATTTCCTCGTATCCTACGCGTCAGCAGAGCTGAACAAATTGATGCAAACTATTATACTACTCTACACCTCTACACTGTATTGTGCAGGGTCAACCCCCAAAGTAGCGAACAAAAACATACAACAAAGAACTTTGCCGGTTTTCATAACCATTTCCCTCTATTACCGATGGTTCGATCAAGCGTTAGATAAATATATGATGTACAATTATGCTGGAAAGGTGTTAAAATTGAAAATGATGTTAAGATCCGAAAGAAAAAGACTCCATTAATCAATCAACAAAGCGTTGTTTATCTATTCAGATGTGGCTTGTGCGATGCCAACTGTGTCGGCTACACACGCAGACACTTATATCAACGTGTTGCTGAACATCAGAGCTCGAACATCGAAAATCATTTAAAGAGGGAACAAAATATCGAGCCCAGGAATTTGAAAACATGTTTACCATCCTAATGAAATGCAAGACGAAACTTGACTGCCTCATATACGAAATGCTGTATATCAGAGATCTTAAACCAGATCTTGACAACCAATCAGACTCGATCCGAGCAAAACTATTTTTGTAATAGGCCATATTCGTATTCTCGGTATTGGACTGGAACAAGCTTGCAATCGAGGCTTATGCGGGTTAATCTTTTCACCTGCAAATCACACGAAGCTCTTTTTAATGATATTCCCCCGCATTAGTCTCAATTGCAAGCTAGATCCAGTCCAACACCGAGAATACGAATATGGCCTATTAAAGGTCGCGGGGGACACCTAACCATGAATAAATTCATTAGGCAAAATTTTGCTTGTCGTACATCTTTTCAAACGCTTATATCTCGGCTATTTTGGATCTGATTGAGCTGAAATTTTGCAGAGACATTAAAGAATGACGGAAGTTTACCGTTTTGGTAGATTGCGCTTTACGGTGAAGCCGCAGCGAAATTGGAGCTAAAATGAAAAATCCATGATTTTGTGTCCAAGTTTGCGGATCGAGTAGAAGACAGCATTCTGTAATTTTATCAAAAATAGCTAAGTCAAAATCTCTAGTGTGTCATGACAAGCGGATTTGCTAATTTAAATTTTGCCAGCGAGTTTAAGTCATTTAAATGTGCAAATTTGAATTTAAAGCCTTCTATCTTTTCTTGAAAGCGCTCTTTTAGAATTCCGCTTCTGTCATGACACACTACAGTATTCCTATTTTACCTCTCTGCAGTGCCAGCTCATGAAGTTCTAAATTTGCGATGAATCCTTGGACACAAAATTGTCGGAAAAGTCAAAACTTTGAGATTTCCGAAGGTGTTCCGATTAAAACACGAATGCCAAGGGAGGTAATTATGGTAATGGCTTCCACGCTTTATGTCAGAAAAGAACAGTGCGTTTTCTAAAAAAACACGTTTTCTTGTGAATTCTAATGCATTTACTCTAATTTTTTCTTTGATGTATAAATTATTGAAACAAGGATATCTATTTTCAGAGCCGATTTATTACATGTTACGTTTGAGTAAACATTTTGATCGGTGACTTCAAATCACACGCCATAGTTTAGCATAATTATTTTAGTCAGTCATGAATGTTTCGTACACTTGTCGATGTTAGTGGTTGCACTTCTTCGTTAAAGGAAGATGAACCACGTTTGATACGTACTCTGAAGGCGCTGTAATAATATTAGAATAAGGGCGCTTATTAGAATAGGGGCGCTTGTAAAGAATAGGGCCGCTTATTAGAATGGGGGCACTTATTGGAATAGGGGCGCTTATTGACAAAAAACATATTCGAAGGGGGGCGCGCGCTTATTTTTATTTATTTTATTGGAAGGAGGGCGCTAAATCGAATCGGTATACCGCTTCAAATTGCTGCTCATACTTCATGCAAAATAGTCGTGGTCTCGAAGAGACCTTTGATTTTTTTGCTGTCCGTCATTTTGCGAGATTATTTATCGACCGACAGAAAGAACTCTCTTCGACGTGGAAACTATTTCACCAAGAGTATGAAAGCCTCAAAGTTACCTTTTCCCGTCTGTACTACCCAGAAGAACTCGTACAGTCTACATGCCCTTCCATCGGCCAATAAAATTTATATCTGAAACACTTTATTCCAGAGTCCCTCCGGTTTCCCGTTCCGTCGGACAAGAGTAACGCGGGCTTTGGCGACGAGATTGATTCGCCATGAAAATGCTAATGTACACGGAATTAAGCCCGGACAAACTATTTCCGGAAATAGTTTGTCCAGGCCCCCTGTGGCCGAAGTTACTTAAACATAAAACATATATAAATTTGGGTTTTGGTTTTCAAGCTCCGTATCCGCCAAGTGTCAGAAACATGCGGCCATGGAAATATGAGATTCTCACCACTTGCTAGTATACTAGTATTTTAAATATTTCCAAATTTTTCGTCCGTCCAAGACCTCCCGGACCCCATTGCATTCTCGATTCTATACCTACAGTGGAACCCCGCCTTACGGCCACCTCGTTAATACGGCCACCTCGTTATTACGGCCACTTTTTTTGGTCCCGGCAAAATGGCCATACATTTTCTTATAATAAAACCCCGTTAATGCGGCCACCCCGTTAATACGGCCAACGGCCACATTCTGAAATCCCAAACTATACAATCCTTTATAATATTACCCCGCTAATACGGCCACTCGCACCAAATACCCATTAATAATTGACCAAACGAAACAAATACAGTATTTGAGAAACAATATTGAATGATATTATTTTATTCAAAACGCCCGTGGATCTCTTTGAGCTTTTGTCCTCTTTGTAAACATCTCTTACAGAAAGATTGTTATCAAGGTCCAATAGATTTGTTAGCATTTTGATGTGGCTCTGTTCAATTGTGATATGTATCTGTCATGACGTCACTTGAAGTAGACCAGTCATGAAATTTGACCCTACCCCGTTTATACGGCCACCCCGTTAATACGGCCAAATTTCCATGGCCCGTTGGTGGCCGTATTAACGGGGTTCCACTGTATAACCTGCTAGATTTCGTATCAAAAATTCGAAATGGCCACTTCAAAACAAAATACGTGACAATAGCAGGTAATACACATGTATATCTTTTATTTATCCTCACATCTGATATGATGACCCCCTGTGTTTGGATTGTGGAGGCATTTGCGCTCTGTTCACATAATCGCATAAACCATGATATTTATCGAGACAAAATAAGGCATGCACATTTCCCGGAAAAACGGCCAACATTAACCACGTGGACGGAGTTGTACACCCAAAGGACGACACGGCTGCGGTACGGTCAGCGTCATTAGGGACTTTAAGATACACTACGGCGAGACGCTACTACGGCTGGCGGAAGTAAAATTTCACACAAGACCACAGGCTTACGAGACTGTGTTTGTGAGGTCACAGCACGCCCCATATAAATATTCAAATTTTCTCGCTAATCGCTATTGTAAATATTTAAGCTCCCTAAAATTGGCTTTTACTGCTGTCTATTTGCAATAAAATGAATTAGAAACATTTTCGCAATGTTTAAGTTTGTTTTTACGCATGCGAGAGCAGTTCTATGAGTTTTAAGTTTTGACTCGTGTATAGAATACTAATATTTACACAAGGCGTGCAACTTCCACATCCAAGAATCGGGTACCGCCTCTGGAATGTAGCCCAAAAAATATCTTTGAATATATATTTGAATATTTATATGGGGCGTGCTGTGACCTCACAAACACAATCTGGTAAGCCTGTGACAAGACAAGCCACTGCGCATGTCAGTCGGTCGAGTCCGACCGTAGCGTGAAATTTGACTACCTGAGCTAGGAGGTTTTACCGTAAGGGCTAGTACGTGGGTTAAATTCGCTGCTCTGTCCTTTTTCTACAAATTTCTCAGCATTTTCAGAGTTCCAACGCAAAATGTGTCCTTTCAAGTCAACTTCAGTCGAATATTTGTTGAGTTTTTCGTTCATACGCTTGTAAATTTTGAATAGGCCAGTTCCGAGTTACCCTTTGCCTCTGTTTCAAAACGAGTCTACGTGCGAAACCATTCATATGAAAATGAGTTTCACCTTCACGTCCATTTTCATGCAAATCAAAGTCATTTTCATTTCAATGGTTTCGCACGTAGACTTGTTTTGAAACTGAGGCAAAGGGCAATTCGGAAATGGCCTATTGAATTCGTTTGATGAAAGTGTCGGCATGGCGAAGATAAACATTCTTGTTCACCGCGAGTTGTTTAAAGTTAAAAGCTTGCTTTGAGAATTCAGTGAAGATGAACTATATCTGGATAAGTATCCGATAATATTTTTAACTCGATGTTCTTTGAGATATTCGTCTCTTTCAAATTATAAACATTTCATTAATCAAATTCTGAAATTGTTATCGTTCTGGAAAGTGTATAGCATAAGCTTTCGTTCAGAACTAATCTGTTGGACCTACCAAAGCAAACAATAGCAATCTTTCTTAAAGCGAAGCCATTCCGCTGTGAGAAACTAAATAAAAGTGACCTTCCATTCCTTTTAGACTGTGCTTCTTTGTGTTTTGTTTTGCTTATTACCCTGAATTTGGCAGCTGCCGAGACGTACTCTCCCCCAGACATTTCCGGTCATGGTAGCCGTAGCAGTACCTCGACGTAGTGCATCTTAAACTCCCTATTGACGCAGTCACAGGTTTCAGCCGTTGTAAAGCAATGTTCATCTGGAAAACTGGTCGTAGGCTCACAGACAGGTTCGGCGAGCAAATCCGCTAAGTGGAAGGGTACCAACGACACCAAAGGAATCGAAACGGTGGATTCCCCGTTGCCGAACATCTGAGCCAGGGTACTCGCAATTCCATCAATGACCTAATGTCGGTTTCTGCAATCAAGCAAGTCGTTGGAGCTGCCACCAAGGCAGCACCAAGGCGACGAATGGACGAAATGAAGATGATTTTCTGTCACAAGAGTTTGAGCCCTTATGGTATGAATTGAACATTGACTTACAATATTAAATTTTACAAAAAATGTTCTCACGTGTGACACGCACTAAGCGCGCGCGTTCCCGAAAAACATGTTTATTTGTGAAAACAGTCAGACGTTTCGGGAATAATTATAACGCCTTCATCATCAGCGTTTTGTAGATGTATCAAAGATGAACGCTTCGATCATGATTCGCACAATGCACCGGCCGATGTGAACAATTTTCATATTGAAACAAACATGTTTCATTCGCGATCAGACTAATCATGTTTCGGCGCAGTGTGAACACAGCTTTTACATAATGTTTCACCATTGCTGGACGAAACAGCTCCAAGGTGCGCGTTGAAGATAAAATTTTAAAAATTCGGGGAAATATAATAAATTGAGGATAATACTCAAGCGCAATGCAGCCATGTGAGAAACAGTTACGCCGCTTAATTTCTAATCAGGCAAATTACCTAGTTTGTTTTCTTATTTTTCTGCTCCGCGCGCGGTCCAAAAGAATTGAACTGACAATTATTAGCGCGGAGCAGTTTTGTTTCATCTGGGCCGCTGACTTTCACCCTGACCGCTCTTTCAAATAAACCTTTTCACTTGCCGTTTTCTGTATTAAAAAATTAGTAAAAAAATGACAACCGTGCGGAGAATCACGATCCCAAAACCTAAGTGTTAAAAATATCGTGTTTATGGTTACGATGCGTTACCTAAACAAATAAATAAATCTCTTCCTAATACAGTAACTTATGTGCACGATTCAGGAAACGTGGGAAACCATTATCTCGCTTGACTAATAAGTATCTTACATACCTGTACATTATACACTTATCCAGGTTACGAGAAGAAGGGGGAGCAGCCAGAATACTGAAGGGAAAATAAAAACAAATGGCATTCTGTGTTTATGTTGATGTTTCCCGAAATTTACTGAAGCTAAATGAGAGTACTGTAAACAAAAATTTCCTCTGAAGTTGTTTGCCATCACTACAGGCATGACTTAAATATGTTTCCGCCTTTTGGATGATAATTTTTGAGGGAGAATTATATTTAACCATTTCTGGAGGTCTACTGTCGATCCGCACCAAAAGTGGTTGGAAAAGGGACATCATAAAAATACTTTATAAAGGAGAGTGACATACGTAAAATAAACTTGAAGAACTTATGCGGAAAATGCCGTGGGCAAAAATTTCTGAAGTGCATGACTGAGGACTGGCGTAAACGCTTTTCACGAACGGCTGCCCGAAACCTTTGTCTCGGTCGCTGCTGTTTATGAACAAGTAACTAGAATTACACAATTTCCAGTACCCGAAAAATTGATCCTGCCCTTCAGTATCTCGATGATGGGACAAAACTCACACCTGAATTTCTCACTTTCGTGTCGATATTAAAATTATTACAGTGTAAAATTAAAACCTGTTTAAGTTAACATGGTTACGGGATTCTTAAACATTCAATTGTTTAAAATTATGTTTCCTTAGCGTAGAGCATGTTAGATAAATAGCTGCTCCTTTTCGCTTTCGCATCTCTAGCCGAAATGTGGAAACAAATACTCGGAAACACGAATTCAATCTTCACTAATCTCTTTGGATGTCAACACATGTGCTTTTCCAAAAGGCCGAATATATTTCTTTTCTTTGCCAATAAAAGTCATTCTTATTATAAAGTAACGTTTCGAGTTTTTGACGTTATTGCTTTCCGTATCCACTGCGGCCCGCTTGGCCGAAAAATTGCTACCGTGTTTGTATTGCGAAGCAGTGCGCTTGTAGCCAGTGTCATAGAGAATCGAGGCGACGTTCTTCCAAAAATCCTGCTTTCTACTAATTGCCGTTGTGTTTCTTCGTCGGCACATACTTCAGCTAAACATTTGGTCAAATAGTAGCACCGATTTTGTATCTTTTAGGCACTCGCTCCATTTTGAAGATGTTTCATTTGATCAAGATAAAAACTACCTCGGGAGGTTGTTTCAATCATGCTCAGAATAAAAAATTTTCGATCATAATTCGCACAATACACCGGCTGATGTAAACACTTTTTATAGTGAAACCGACAAATCATGTTTCGGCGCAGTGTGAACACAGCTTTTACATAATGTTTCACCATTGCTGGATGAAACAGTTCCAAGGCGCGCGTTGAAGATAAAATTTTAAAAATTTGGGGAAATAAAATAAATTGAGGATAATACTCAACCTCAATGCGGCCGCGTGAGAAACCGTTGCGCGGCTTAATTTCTAATCAGGCAAATTACCTAGTTTGTTTTCTTATTTTTCTGCTCCGCGCGCGGCCCAAATGAATTAAAACACCATTCGACTGGTTGTTAGGGCGGAACAGTTTCGTATCATCTTGGCTGCTAACTTTCACCTTGACCCCTGTTTAAATAAACCTTTCTACTTGCCGCTTTCTATATTAGAAAATTAATAAAAATCTTCTAAACAAGGTTTGTTTTGTCTAGGCGTAGACACCGGGACGAGAACCTCTTTGGTCAAAAAAACATGTGGAGAGTCATGCATGTGCCTCCACTCGCTTGTGGCTTTATACACGATCCCAAAAACCTGAGCATTAAAAATTATTGTGATTATCGTTGCGATGCGCTACCTGAAGACATAACTAAACCTCTTTGTAATACAGTAACTTATGTGCACGATGCTCAGGCCACGTGGGAAACCATTATCCCGCTTGACTAATAAGCATCTTACATACCTGAACATTATACACTAATCCAGGTTACGAAAAGAAAGCGGAGCAGGCAGAATACTGAAGGGAAAATAAAAACAAATGGCATTCTGTGTTCATGCTGATGTTTCCCGAAATTTTACTGAAGCTAAATAAGACTACAGTAAACGAAAATTCCCTCCAACGTTGTTTGTCATCGTTAAAGAAATGACTTAAATAGGTTTTAATCTTTTGGATGATAATTTTGCGGGCGAATTATATTTAACCGTTTCTAGCGTTCCACTGTCGATCCGCACCAGAAAAGGTTTGAAAAGGGACATCATAAAAATACTTTATAAAGGAGAATGACATATGTAAAATAAACTTGAAGAGCTTATGCAGAAAATGCTGTTGGCAAGAATTTCCGAAGTGACTGAGGACTGGCATGCACGCTTTTCACGAACGGCTGCCCAAAACCTTTGTCTCGGTCGTGGCTATTTATGAACGGGTAACTATAATTACACAATTTTCAGTACCCGAAAAATTGATCCTGCCCTTCGGTATCTCGATGATGGGACAAAACTCACACCTGAATTTATTACTTTCGTGCCGATATTAAAATTATTACAGTGTAAAATTAAAGTTTAGGTTAACATGGTTACGGGATTATAAGAAGGGGGAGCAGGCAGAACACTGAAGGCCATTCAAATGACCTTCCTTTTTTATTAAATTCCCGGCCCAACACTGTAAATCCGCTGTCAAATTACGAAGCAAAATGCCTCCTCAATTTAAGAATTGGAAATTATAATTTGGAGTTACAAAGCTTAGGTTGCCGCAAAAGCACTAAAAAATCAAAAGAATCCTTAGATAATTGTGAGTAGCATAAAATTGAGAAAAATGCAGGAACTCCTGTTGTCAAATATTTCATAAGTGACTGAGAACTGGTATAAGAGCTTTTCGAAGTCTTCGTCTCGGTCGTTATGTTTGCGTGTTAATAGAGGTTCGAGTTATTTCTCATATTTGCGTCAGTGTTTATTTAAGGCGACAAGGAGAATTTAACCAAAGCTATAACTTATCCTTTTAAACACGCCAACAAACTTGATAATACATTAGTACGTAACTGATAGAAATTGATACACTGTACATCTTTATTACCAAATGTAAAAACAACATAGTAAATATTATGCGAAGTTCAAGAAACGTGTGATACTGTTTAGTCGAAATATCGCCAGCGATGGAAAAGGTTTGGATGTGTAATCGAAATGTGGAATTCGCGCAACGACCACCTAAAAACTGGGCCAGTTATAACGTTTAAAAATTTCTGATCAGCACGTGCTTCCATAAGGACGTGTGACTATTTTTAATATCCAAGTAATGTTCAACTCACCTCAAGTCAGCCATGGTATGTTGGATCCAATACAATGGTCATACAATGACTACCATGTATTTGACGATGTGTTTTGTCAGATATCGAAGAAGTCGGAAGGCACTTATTTCTTTTGTATGTTTTAATTACCAAACAAAATGTCTACTTAATTTAAGGATTGGAAATTTGAATTGGACCGACGCTACACACAAGTTTGGGTTGATCATAAGAATACTTTATGTTGGAAGATTAATATTCTGAAGCAAGAATTCCGAAGCGAAGAGTGGGCTGTTCATGTTTGCGCGTTGAGGTTCAAATTCTTGCTTGTTATATTTTTGTGTCGGTGTTTATATTTCAAACCAATGCTATAATTTTTACTTTTTAAAACACGTTTGCTAACTTGATAATATGTCAATACGTAACTGATAGCAATTGCATTGTTATATGTCTGTTGGTAATAAATTCGAAATTCTTTTTCCCAGGAGCTTGTGTTGTATCAAAATGTTTTGACTTATGTTAGTAAAAATGAGAAAATACAGATACGAAATATTTAGGAGTGTCCATCGACCAACATCTGAATTTTGGTATGAAAGAGAGCATCTAGGAAAGTGGAAGTTTTGATGAGGCTCAAAAACATGTTAACTGTACATGAGCCAATCTAAAGATCTTTATGTCATTTAAATCTTGCCAAAAATTATATGCTGTTACATGGTTTGGCATTTTCGTCTGGCGTCGAACAGTAAAAAGATGGAGAGTGCACGGGAACCAGCTCTAAGTGCTGCTAACTGCGGGCGGGACTGCGACACGAGGAGTTCATGCGAGGGCCCATTGAGAAAAGCCAAACTTCCGACACAAGTCTGTCGCCGATTTCAGGGTCAAGCCGTGATTATGTATAAGGCAAAGTACTACCTATGTCCTCCTTATACATCAGACTTGTTTAAACAAGATAAATATCGTTACGGACTCAGAAATTCTGGCGACTTCGTTATACCAGGATTCAACACTTCCACCTACGGGAAACACAGTCTGAGATATCTGGGCCCCGTAATTTGGACTAAACAAAAAAAGTTAAGTACCGTACTTGTAGTGTTTGTTACTTAAGCCTTACCCTCCCCACCCCCATGTATATATTACCCAGCATGACACTGGAGGGTGATGATTAAATGTACACGAGTGTAATGGCGTCGTTCTGTTTGATATTGGTTTAATCCTGATCATCCACGGTTAAATCCGCACATCCACTACAGTACTCAAAGAAGTTTAATAGTTTAACGACTTTAAGAAGAAAATAGGAAGGGTAGATCTGGAAAAAAAATAATAAAAGAGGATTGTAAAAACTATCGTCTGTGTTTTGGCTAACAGGACAGTAAATGCAATTGTTTAGTATTCTGTTCGCTTTGCGTGTAGCTAATAAGATACGGAAAGGCTTGTATCTCGTTTTCATCAGCAGAAATGTCGAATTGGCGTATTTATCACCTGAAATGTGCACCAGCTATTAAGTTCAAAAAGTGTAAACAATTGTCGCAAAATTAATTGTATCTTTTTCTCGCAACCCCTTTTGGATGTCAAAATTTTAAACCACGCTTTCTTTTACAAGAAGACGGAATATTTTTGTGTTCTTCGTAGATTTGGAATTTTTTTGCTTTCACATATACCAATTTTTTTAATAGTCAGCGAAAATAATTGTACAATTTATAATTAACAATATTTTCCTTCTTTTCAGAGACGGTTGTTTTTTGTTTGGCCCTTTCCTACCCCAAAAACGCCTTTAAATTTCAAATCACCTACACTGTGCTGGGTAGAAATGTGAAATTGCTGTATGTAAATTTTCCCAGGTTCTAGAAAGAACAAAGCAGCCAACGCGATTATTTTCATAGGCTTCTTGCTGAGACATAATTATCAATCAGTAAAAGGCAAGTGAGCTACTTTTGGCCATACAAGGACTATTTTGTCAGATATCCAGTTTAACTATCGCGTGTGTGTGAAAATCCGTTGAGCTACCTTACTGTGAAAATAAATCTCTTTGCAATACTCATGGACGCAATGGTCGGACCACGTGGAAAACCATTATCTTGCCTCCTAATTAGGTCTGTTGACTCGCTTTCTTACATACCAGTGCATTATACAATTATCTTGGTTACGAAAACAACGGGAGCAGGGAGAATATGCTGTGTTCAGACATGAACCTAACTGATGATATTTTTTGAAATGCCTGTTACTGTCAATCCTCTGCTTGAACAAATGTTTGCCATAAACAAAGAAAAAACCTTGGACGATAACTTTTCGCGAGAATCAGTTATTGTTTCGTTTTTATATTGTACTCATTATCAGCACAAAGAAACTCCCGCGTTTGTTAGAATCCTTCATGTCAGCAATTTTAACTAAACAAAGAGTCTGATTATTTTGATTTCTTTTAGTGTTTTGTTTATTTCCATTCTTTTTTAAATTACCAAACAAGTCTTCTAAAATAATAATTTTTGGGTGGAAAGCAATTTTATCGACATTCATAGCGCTCAAACAAATTGAAAACCTTCAGTAACGTTTAGCCCGCCTACAATGGCTATGTCATGGTGACAAACACCAAAGTGACATGGCGGCATTCAAACTGACTCATCGGATAGATTCTAGAAAGAGCACTTGGATAGCCACCATCTGCGCCACTCGCTTTAACCTTGACCGCTCTTAAAAATAAACCTTTTAACTTGCCGCTTTCTGTATTGAAAAATTAATAAAAATCTTCTAAACAAGGTTTGTTTTGTCTAGGCGTAGAAATGGTGGTAAAATTATTTTGCTAGCACGTGAGCAAAAAACTCTTTGGTCAAAGAAATGGCAACCGTGCGGAGAGTGACGATCCCAAAACCTAAGTGTTAACAAATATCGTGTTTATCGTTACGATGCGCTACCTGAAAAATAAATAAGTCTCTTTGTAATACAGTAACTTATGTCTCAGACCACGTGGAAAACCATTATCCCGCTTGACTAATAAGCATCTTACATACCTGTACATTATACACTTATCCAGGTTACGAGAAGAAAGGGGAGCAGGCAGAATACTGAAGGGAAAATAAAAACAAACGGAATTCTGTGTTTATGTTGATGTTTCCCGAAATTTACTAAAGCTAACTGATAGTAAACTAAAACTGCCTCTAGAGTTGTATGCCATCAAAACGGAATGGCTTGAATATGTTTCCGCCATTTGGATGATAATTTTTGCGGGAGAATTATATTAAACCGTTTCTAGCGGTCCACTGTCGATCCCCACCAAAAGTGGTTGGAAAAGGGACATCATAAAAATACTTTATAAAGGAGAATGACATACGTAAAACAAACTTGAAGAACTTATGCGGAAAATGCTATGGGCAAAAATTTCCGAAGTGACTGAGGACTGGCATAAACGCTTTTCACGAACGGCTGCCCAAAACCTTTGTCTCGGTCGCTGCTGTTTATCAACGGGTAACTATAATTACACAATTTTCAGTACCCGAAAAATTGATTCTACCCTTCGGTATCTCGATGATGGCACAAAACTCACACCTGAATTTCTTACTTTCGTGCCGATATTAAAATTATTACAGTGTGTACGTAAAATCAAAGCCTGTTTAGGTTAACATGGTTACGGATTATAAAACTTTCTCGCCATGAAATGCAATTGTTGAAAATTACATGATGCTTCCTTCGCATAGAGCATGTTAGATAAATAACTGCTCTTTTTCTTTTTCGCGTCACTATCCGAAATGTGGAAACAAATAGTACTTGGAAACACGAATTCAATTTTCACTAATCTCTTTGGATGTCAACACACTTGCTTCTCCAAAGGGCTGAATATATTTCAATTCTTTTGTATTTCTTTGGTATTCATTTGGAATTTTTTTTATTTTTATACCGTTTCAATTACTAGATAAATATCTTGGCAAAAAGGGGGAGCAGGCAGAACACTGAAGGCCATTCAAATGACCGTCTTTTATTAAATTCCCGGCCCAACACTGTAAATCCGCTGTAAAATTACGAAGCAAAATGCCTCCTCAATTTAAGAATTGGAAATTATAATTTGGAGGTACAAAGTTTAGATAGCCACAAAAGCACTAAAAAATCAAAAGAATCCTTAGATAATAGTGAGTAATATACATAAAGTAAAATTGAGAAAAATGCAGGGATTCCTGTAAGCAAATATTTCATAAGTGACTGAGAACTGGTATAAGAGCTTTTCGAAGTCTTCGTCTCTGTCGTTATGTTTGCGTGTTAATAGAGGTTCGAGTTATTTCTCATATTTGCGTCAGTGTTTATTTAAGGCGACAAGGAGAATTTAACCAAAGCTATAACTTATCCTTTTAAACACGCCAACAAACTTGATAATACATTAGTACGTAACTGACAGAAATTGATACGCTGTACATCTTTATTACCAAATGTAAAAACAACATAGTAAATATTATGCGAAGTTCAAGAAACGTGTGATACTGTTTAGTCGAAATATCGCCAATGATGGAAAAGGTTTGGACGTGTAATCGAAATGTAAAATTTGTGCAACGACCACCTAAAAACTGGGCCAGTTATAACGTTTAAAAATTTCTGATCAGCACGCGCTTCCATAAGGACGTGTGACTATTTTTAATATCCGAGAAATCGATCGTCGACAAGTAATATTCAACTCACCTCAAGTCAGCCATGGTATGTTGGATCCAATACAATGGTCATACAATGACTACCATGTATTTGACGATGTATTTTGTCAGATATCCCGTGAGTGAAAAGCGATGAGCTACCTGTGGAAATGAAATAAATCTCTTTGTAATACGGTAGCTTGTGTACATGATGCTCGGGACACGTGGGATAACATTATTCCGCTTTCTTATTAGATATGTTACCTTGCTATTCGATTGCTATCTTACATACCTGTACGACACACTTATCCAGGTTACGAAAAGAAGGGGAAGCAAGCAGAATACTAAAGACAAAAACAATTGACATTCTGTGTTCATGTCGATGTTTCCCGAAATTTACTGAAGCTAATTGCTCTAACACTGTTTTCCATCTGCAAAGGAATGACTTAGAAACGTTTCCGCTGGGATGATATTTTGCAAGAGCACAGAAAGAAAGTCTTGCACTTTGTAATCCTTTTCGATATCAACAAATGCTACCACACTAATGCTTTTTCAAGAAGTCGGAAGGCACTTATTTCTTTTGTATGTTTTAATTACCAAACAAAACGTCTACTTAATTTAAGGATTGGAAATTTGAATTGGACCGACGCTACACACAAGTTTGGGTTGATCATAAGAATACTTTATGTTGGAGGATTTATATTCTGAAGCAAGAATTCCGAAGCGAAGAGTGGGCTGTTCATGTTTGCGCGTTGAGGTTCAAATTCTTGCTTGTTATATTTTTGTGTCGGTGTTTATATTTCAAACCAATGCTATAATTTTTACTTTTTAAAACACGTTTGCAAACTTGATAATATGTCAATACGTAACTGATACCAATTGCATTGTTATATGTCTGTTGGTAATAAATTCGAAATTCTTTTTCCCAGGAGCTTGTGTTGTATCAAAATGTTTTGACTTATGTTAGTAAAAATGAGAAAATACAGATACGAAATATTTAGGAGTGTCCATCGACCAACATCTGAATTTTGGTATGAAAGAAAGCATCTAGGAAGGTGGAAGTTTTGATGAGGCTCAAAAACATGTTAACTGTACATGAGCCAATCTAAAGATCTTTATGTCATTTAAATCTTGCCAAAAATTACATGCTGTTACATGGTTTGGCATTTTCGTCTGGCGTCGAACAGTAAAAAGATGGAGAGTGCACGGGAACCAGCTCTAAGTGCTGCTAACTGCGGGCGGGACTGCGACACGAGGAGCTCATGCGAGGGCCCATTGAGAAAAGCCAAACTTCCGACACAAGTCTGTCGCCGATTTCAGGGTCAAGCCGTGATTATGTATAAGGCAAAGTACTACCTATGTCCTCCTTATACATCAGACTTGTTTAAACAAGATAAATATCGTTACGGACTCAGAAATTCTGGCGACTTCGTTATACCAGGATTCAACACTTCCACCTACGGGAAACACAGTCTGAGATATCTGGGCCCCGTAATTTGGACTAAACAAAAAAAGTTAAGTACCGTACTTGTAGTGTTTGTTACTTAAGCCTTACCCTCCCCACCCCCCATGTATATATTACCCAGCATGACACTGGAGGGTGATGATTAAATGTACACGAGTGTAATGGCGTCGTTCTGTTTGATATTGGTTTAATCCTGATCATCCACGGTTAAATCCGCACATCCACTACAGTACTCAAAGAAGTTTAATAGTTTAACGACTTTAAGAAGAAAATAGGAAGGGTAGATCTGGAAAAAAAAATAATAAAAGAGGATTGTAAAAACTATCGTCTGTGTTTTGGCTAACAGGACAGTAAATGCAATTGTTTAGTATTCTGTTTGCTTTGCGTGTAGCTAATAAGATACGGAAAGGCTTGTATCTCGTTTTCATCAGCCGAAATGTCGAATTGGCGTATTTATCACCTGAAATGTGCACCAGCTATTAAGTTCAAAAAGTGTAAACAATTGTCGCAAAATTAATTGTATCTTTTTCTCGCAACCCCTTTTGGATGTCAAAATTTTAAACCACGCTTTCTTTTACAAGAAGACGGAATATTTTTGTGTTCTTCGTACATTTGGAATTTTTTTACTTTCACATATACCAATTTTTTTAATAGTCAGCGAAAATAATTGCACAATTTATAATTAAAAATATTTTCCTTCTTTTCAGAGACGGTTGTTTTTTGTTTGGCCCTTTCCTACCCCAAAAACGCCTTTAAATTTCAAATCACCTACACTGTGCTGGGTAGAAATGTAAAATTGCTGTATGTAAATTTTCCCAGGTTCTAGAAAGAACAAAGCAGCCAACGCGATTATCTTCATAGGCTTCTTGCTGAGACATAATTATCAATCAGTAAAAGGCAAGTGAGCTACTTTTGGCCATACAAGGACTATTTTGTCAGATATCCAGTTTAACTATCGCGTGTGTGTGAAAATCCGTTGAGCTACCTTACTGTGAAAATAAATCTCTTTGCAATACTCATGGACGCAATGGTCGGACCACGTGGAAAACCATTATCTTGCCTCCTAATTAGGTCTGTTGACTCGCTTTCTTACATACCAGTGCATTATACAATTATCTTGGTTACGAAAACAACGGGAGCAGGGAGAATATGCTGTGTTCAGACATGAACCTAACTGATGATATTTTTTGAAATGCCTGTTACTGTCAATCCTCTGCTTGAACAAATGTTTGCCATAAACAAAGAAAAAACCTTGGACGATAACTTTTCGCGAGAATCAGTTATTGTTTCGTTTTTATATTGTACTCATTATCAGCACAAAGAAACTCCCGCGTTTGTTAGAATCCTTCATGTCAGCAATTTTAACTAAACAAAGAGTCTGATTATTTTAATTTCTTTTAGTGTTTTGTTTATTTCCATTCTTTTTTAAATTACCAAACAAGTCTTCTAAAATAATAATTTTTGGGTGGAAAGCAATTTTATCGACATTCATAGCGCTCAAACATATTGAAAACCTTCAGTAACGTTTAGCCCGCCTACAATGGCTATGTCATGGTGACAAACACTAAAGATACATGGCGGCATTTAAACTGATTCATCGAATAGATTCTAGAAAGAGCACTTGGATAGCCACCATCTGCGCCACTCGCTTTAACCTTGACCGCTCTTAAAAATAAACCTTTTAACTTGCCCCTTTCTGTATTGAAAAATTAATAAAAATCTTCTAAACAAGGTTTGTTTTGTCTAGGCGTAGAAATGGTGGTAAAATTATTTTGCTAGCACGTGAGCAAAAAACTCTTTGGTCAAAGAAATGACAACCGTGCGGAGAGTGACGATCCCAAAACCTAAGTGTTAACAAATATCGTGTTTATCGTTACGATGCGCTACCTGAAAAATAAATAAATCTCTTTGTAATACAGTAACGTATGTCTCAGACCATGTGGAAAACCGTTATCCCGCTTGACTAATAAGTATCTTACATACCTGTACATTATACACTTATCCAGGTTACGAGAAGAAGGGGGAGCCGGCAAAATACTGAAGGCAAAATAAAAACAAACGGAATTCTGTGTTCATGCTGATGTTTCCCGAAATTTACTAAAGCTAACTGATAGTAAACTAAAACTGCCTCTAACGTTGTATGCCATCAAAACAGGAATGGCTTAAATATGTTTCCGCCTTTTGGATGATAATTTTGCGGGAGAATTATATTAAACCGTTTCTAGCGGTCCACTGTCGATCCGCACCAAAAGTGGTTGGAAAAGGGACATCATAAAAATACTTTATAAAGGAGAATGACATACGTAAATTAAAGTTGGAGAACTTATGCGGAAAATGCTGTGGGCAAGAATTTCCGAAATGACTGAGGACTGGCATGAACGCTTTTCACGAAACGGCTGCCCAAAACCTTTGTCTCGTTTGTGGCTGTTTATGAACGGGTAACTATAATTACACAATTTTCAGTACCCAAAAAATTGATGCTGCCCTTCGGTATCTCGATGATGGCACAAAACTCACACCTGAATTTCTTACTTTCGTGTCGATATTAAAATTATTACAGTGTAAAATTAAAGCCTGTTTAGGTTAACATGGTTACGGATTATAAAACTTTCTCGCCATGAAATGCAATTGTTGAAAATTACATGATGCTTCCTTCGCATAGAGCATGTTAGATAAATAACTGCTCTTTTTCTTTTTCGCGTCACTATCCGAAATGTGGAAACAAATAGTACTTGGAAACACGAATTCAATTTTCACTAATCTCTTTGGATGTCAACACACTTGCTTCTCCAAAGGGCTGAATATATTTCAATTCTTTTGTATTTCTTTGGTATTCATTTGGAATTTTTTTTATTTTTATACCGTTTCAATTACTAGATAAATATCTAGGCAAGAAGGGGGAGCAGGCAGAACACTGAAGGCCATTCAAATGACCGTCTTTTATTAAATTCCCGGCCCAACACTGTAAATCCGCTGTAAAATTACGAAGCAAAATGCCTCCTCAATTTAAGAATTGGAAATTATAATTTGGAGGTACAAAGTTTAGATAGCCACAAAAGCACTAAAAAATCAAAAGAATCCTTAGATAATAGTGAGTAATATACATAAAGTAAAATTGAGAAAAATGCAGGGATTCCTGTAAGCAAATATTTCATAAGTGACTGAGAACTGGTATAAGAGCTTTTCGAAGTCTTCGTCTCGGTCGTTATGTTTGCGTGTTAATAGAGGTTCGAGTTATTTCTCATATTTGCGTCAGTGTTTATTTAAGGCGACAAGGAGAATTTAACCAAAGCTATAACTTATCCTTTTAAACACGCCAACAAACTTGATAATACATTCTATACGTAACTGATAGAAATTGATACACTGTACATCTTTATTACCAAATGTAAAAACAACATAGTAAATATTATGCGAAGTTCAAGAAACGTGTGATACTGTTTAGTCGAAATATCGCCAACGATGGAAAAGGTTTGGATGTGTAATCGAAATGTGGAATTCGCGCAACGACCACCTAAAAACTGGGCCAGTTATAACGTTTTAAAATTTCTGATCAGCACGTGCTTCCATAAGGACGTGTGACTATTTTTAATATCCAACAAATGGATCGTCGACAATTACTATTCAACTCACCTCAAGTGAGCCATGGTATGTTGGATCCAATACAATGGTCATACAATGACTACCATGTATTTGACGATGTATTTTGTCAGATATCCCGTGAGTGAAAAGCGATGAGCTACCTGTGGAAATGAAATAAATCTCTTTGTAATACGGTAGCTTGTGTACACGATGCTCGGGACACGTGGGATAACATTATTCCGCTTTCTTATTAGATATGTTACCTTGCTATTTGACTGCTATCTTACATACCTGTACGACACACTTATCCAGGTTACGAAAAGAAGGGGAAACAAGCAGAATACTAAAGACAAAAACAATTGACATTCTGTGTTCATGTCGATGTTTCCCGAAATTTACTGAAGCTAATTGCTCTAACACTGTTTTCCATCTGCAAAGGAATGACTTAGAAACGTTTCCGCTAGGATGATATTTTGCAAGAGCACAGAAAGAAAGTCTTGCACTTTGTAATCCTTTTCGATATCAACAAATGCTACCACACTAATGCTTTTTCAAGAAGTCGGAAGGCACTTATTTCTTTTGTATGTTTTAATTACCAAACAAAACGTCTACTTAATTTAAGGATTGGAAATTTGAATTGGACCGACGCTACACACAAGTTTGGGTTGATCATAAGAATACTTTATGTTGGAGGATTTATATTCTGAAGCAAGAATTCCGAAGCGAAGAGTGGGCTGTTCATGTTTGCGCGTTGAGGTTCAAATTCTTGCTTGTTATATTTTTGTGTCGGTGTTTATATTTCAAACCAATGCTATAATTTTTACTTTTTAAAACACGTTTGCAAACTTGATAATATGTCAATACGTAACTGATACCAATTGCATTGTTATATGTCTGTTGGTAATAAATTCGAAATTCTTTTTCCCAGGAGCTTGTGTTGTATCAAAATGTTTTGACTTATGTTAGTAAAAATGAGAAAATACAGATACGAAATATTTAGGAGTGTCCATCGACCAACATCTGAATTTTGGTATGAAAGAAAGCATCTAGGAAGGTGGAAGTTTTGATGAGGCTCAAAAACATGTTAACTGTACATGAGCCAATCTAAAGATCTTTATGTCATTTAAATCTTGCCAAAAATTACATGCTGTTACATGGTTTGGCATTTTCGTCTGGCGTCGAACAGTAAAAAGATGGAGAGTGCACGGGAACCAGCTCTAAGTGCTGCTAACTGCGGGCGGGACTGCGACACGAGGAGCTCATGCGAGGGCCCATTGAGAAAAGCCAAACTTCCGACACAAGTCTGTCGCCGATTTCAGGGTCAAGCCGTGATTATGTATAAGGCAAAGTACTACCTATGTCCTCCTTATACATCAGACTTGTTTAAACAAGATAAATATCGTTACGGACTCAGAAATTCTGGCGACTTCGTTATACCAGGATTCAACACTTCCACCTACGGGAAACACAGTCTGAGATATCTGGGCCCCGTAATTTGGACTAAACAAAAAAAGTTAAGTACCGTACTTGTAGTGTTTGTTACTTAAGCCTTACCCTCCCCACCCCCCATGTATATATTACCCAGCATGACACTGGAGGGTGATGATTAAATGTACACGAGTGTAATGGCGTCGTTCTGTTTGATATTGGTTTAATCCTGATCATCCACGGTTAAATCCGCACATCCACTACAGTACTCAAAGAAGTTTAATAGTTTAACGACTTTAAGAAGAAAATAGGAAGGGTAGATCTGGAAAAAAAAATAATAAAAGAGGATTGTAAAAACTATCGTCTGTGTTTTGGCTAACAGGACAGTAAATGCAATTGTTTAGTATTCTGTTTGCTTTGCGTGTAGCTAATAAGATACGGAAAGGCTTGTATCTCGTTTTCATCAGCCGAAATGTCGAATTGGCGTATTTATCACCTGAAATGTGCACCAGCTATTAAGTTCAAAAAGTGTAAACAATTGTCGCAAAATTAATTGTATCTTTTTCTCGCAACCCCTTTTGGATGTCAAAATTTTAAACCACGCTTTCTTTTACAAGAAGACGGAATATTTTTGTGTTCTTCGTACATTTGGAATTTTTTTACTTTCACATATACCAATTTTTTTAATAGTCAGCGAAAATAATTGCACAATTTATAATTAAAAATATTTTCCTTCTTTTCAGAGACGGTTGTTTTTTGTTTGGCCCTTTCCTACCCCAAAAACGCCTTTAAATTTCAAATCACCTACACTGTGCTGGGTAGAAATGTAAAATTGCTGTATGTAAATTTTCCCAGGTTCTAGAAAGAACAAAGCAGCCAACGCGATTATCTTCATAGGCTTCTTGCTGAGACATAATTATCAATCAGTAAAAGGCAAGTGAGCTACTTTTGGCCATACAAGGACTATTTTGTCAGATATCCAGTTTAACTATCGCGTGTGTGTGAAAATCCGTTGAGCTACCTTACTGTGAAAATAAATCTCTTTGCAATACTCATGGACGCAATGGTCGGACCACGTGGAAAACCATTATCTTGCCTCCTAATTAGGTCTGTTGACTCGCTTTCTTACATACCAGTGCATTATACAATTATCTTGGTTACGAAAACAACGGGAGCAGGGAGAATATGCTGTGTTCAGACATGAACCTAACTGATGATATTTTTTGAAATGCCTGTTACTGTCAATCCTCTGCTTGAACAAATGTTTGCCATAAACAAAGAAAAAACCTTGGACGATAACTTTTCGCGAGAATCAGTTATTGTTTCGTTTTTATATTGTACTCATTATCAGCACAAAGAAACTCCCGCGTTTGTTAGAATCCTTCATGTCAGCAATTTTAACTAAACAAAGAGTCTGATTATTTTGATTTCTTTTAGTGTTTTGTTTATTTCCATTCTTTTTTAAATTACCAAACAAGTCTTCTAAAATAATAATTTTTGGGTGGAAAGCAATTTTATCGACATTCATAGCGCTCAAACAAATTGAAAACCTTCAGTAACGTTTAGCCCGCCTACAATGGCTATGTCATGGTGACAAACACCAAAGTGACATGGCGGCATTCAAACTGACTCATCGGATAGATTCTAGAAAGAGCACTTGGATAGCCACCATCTGCGCCACTCGCTTTAACCTTGACCGCTCTTAAAAATAAACCTTTTAACTTGCCGCTTTCTGTATTGAAAAATTAATAAAAATCTTCTAAACAAGGTTTGTTTTGTCTAGGCGTAGAAATGGTGGTAAAATTATTTTGCTAGCACGTGAGCAAAAAACTCTTTGGTCAAAGAAATGACAACCGTGCGGAGAGTGACGATCCCAAAACCTAAGTGTTAACAAATATCGTGTTTATCGTTACGATGCGCTACCTGAAAAATAAATAAATCTCTTTGTAATACAGTAACGTATGTCTCAGACCACGTGGAAAACCGTTATCCCGCTTGACTAATAAGTATCTTACATACCTGTACATTATACACTTATCCAGGTTACGAGAAGAAGGGGGAGCCGGCAAAATACTGAAGGCAAAATAAAAACAAACGGAATTCTGTGTTCATGCTGATGTTTCCCGAAATTTACTAAAGCTAACTGATAGTAAACTAAAACTGCCTCTAACGTTGTATGCCATCAAAACAGGAATGGCTTAAATATGTTTCCGCCTTTTGGATGATAATTTTGCGGGAGAATTATATTAAACCGTTTCTAGCGGTCCACTGTCGATCCCCACCAAAAGTGGTTGGAAAAGGGACATCATAAAAATACTTTATAAAGGAGAATGACATACGTAAATTAAAGTTGGAGAACTTATGCGGAAAATGCTGTGGGCAAGAATTTCCGAAATGACTGAGGACTGGCATGAACGCTTTTCACGAAACGGCTGCCCAAAACCTTTGTCTCGTTTGTGGCTGTTTATGAACGGGTAACTATAATTACACAATTTTCAGTACCCAAAAAATTGATGCTGCCCTTCGGTATCTCGATGATGGCACAAAACTCACACCTGAATTTCTTACTTTCGTGTCGATATTAAAATTATTACAGTGTAAAATTAAAGCCTGTTTAGGTTAACATGGTTACGGATTATAAAACTTTCTCGCCATGAAATGCAATTGTTGAAAATTACATGATGCTTCCTTCGCATAGAGCATGTTAGATAAATAACTGCTCTTTTTCTTTTTCGCGTCACTATCCGAAATGTGGAAACAAATAGTACTTGGAAACACGAATTCAATTTTCACTAATCTCTTTGGATGTCAACACACTTGCTTCTCCAAAGGGCTGAATATATTTCAATTCTTTTGTATTTCTTTGGTATTCATTTGGAATTTTTTTTATTTTTATACCGTTTCAATTACTAGATAAATATCTAGGCAAAAAGGGGGAGCAGGCAGAACACTGAAGGCCATTCAAATGACCGTCTTTTATTAAATTCCCGGCCCAACACTGTAAATCCGCTGTAAAATTACGAAGCAAAATGCCTCCTCAATTTAAGAATTGGAAATTATAATTTGGAGGTACAAAGTTTAGATAGCCACAAAAGCACTAAAAAATCAAAAGAATCCTTAGATAATAGTGAGTAATATACATAAAGTAAAATTGAGAAAAATGCAGGGATTCCTGTAAGCAAATATTTCATAAGTGACTGAGAACTGGTATAAGAGCTTTTCGAAGTCTTCGTCTCGGTCGTTATGTTTGCGTGTTAATAGAGGTTCGAGTTATTTCTCATATTTGCGTCAGTGTTTATTTAAGGCGACAAGGAGAATTTAACCAAAGCTATAACTTATCCTTTTAAACACGCCAACAAACTTGATAATACATTCTATACGTAACTGATAGAAATTGATACACTGTACATCTTTATTACCAAATGTAAAAACAACATAGTAAATATTATGCGAAGTTCAAGAAACGTGTGATACTGTTTAGTCGAAATATCGCCAACGATGGAAAAGGTTTGGATGTGTAATCGAAATGTGGAATTCGCGCAACGACCACCTAAAAACTGGGCCAGTTATAACGTTTTAAAATTTCTGATCAGCACGTGCTTCCATAAGGACGTGTGACTATTTTTAATATCCAACAAATGGATCGTCGACAATTACTATTCAACTCACCTCAAGTGAGCCATGGTATGTTGGATCCAATACAATGGTCATACAATGACTACCATGTATTTGACGATGTATTTTGTCAGATATCCCGTGAGTGAAAAGCGATGAGCTACCTGTGGAAATGAAATAAATCTCTTTGTAATACGGTAGCTTGTGTACACGATGCTCGGGACACGTGGGATAACATTATTCCGCTTTCTTATTAGATATGTTACCTTGCTATTTGACTGCTATCTTACATACCTGTACGACACACTTATCCAGGTTACGAAAAGAAGGGGAAACAAGCAGAATACTAAAGACAAAAACAATTGACATTCTGTGTTCATGTCGATGTTTCCCGAAATTTACTGAAGCTAATTGCTCTAACACTGTTTTCCATCTGCAAAGGAATGACTTGGAAACGTTTCCGCTGGGATGATATTTTGCAAGAGCACAGAAAGAAAGTCTTGCACTTTGTAATCCTTTTCGATATCAACAAATGCTACCACACTAATGCTTCTACAAGAAGTCGGAAGGCACTTATTTCTTTTGTATATTTTAATTACCAAACAAAACGTCTACTTAATTTAAGGATTGGAAATTTGAATTGGACCGACGCTACACACAAGTTTGGGTTGATCATAAGAATACTTTATGTTGGAAGATTAATATTCTGAAGCAAGAATTCCGAAGCGAAGAGTGGGCTGTTCATGTTTGCGCGTTGAGGTTCAAATTCTTGCTTGTTATATTTTTGTGTCGGTGTTTATATTTCAAACCAATGTTGTAATTTGTACTTTTTAAAACACGTTTGCAAACTTGATAATATGTCAATACGTAACTGATACCAATTGCATTGTTATATGTCTGTTGGTAATAAATTCGAAATTCTTTTTCCCAGGAGCTTGTGTTGTATCAAAATGTTTTGACTTATATTAGTAAAAATGAGAAAATACAGATACGAAATATTTAGGAGTGTCCATCGACCAACATGTGAATTTTGGTATGAAAGAAAGCATCTAGGAAGGTGGAAGTGTTGATGAGGCTCAAAAACATGTTAACTGTACATGAGCCAATCTAAAGATCTTTATGTCATTTAAATCTTGCCAGAAATTATATGCTGTTACATGGTTTGGCATTTTCGTCTGGCGCCGAACAGTAAAAAGATGGAGAGTGCACGGGAACCAGCTCTAAGTGCTGCTAACTGCGGGCGGGACTGCGACACGAGGAGCTCATACGAGTGCCCATTGAGAAAAGCCAAACTTCCGACACAAGTCTGTCGCCGATTTCAGGGTCAAGCCGTGATTATGTATAAGGCAAAGTACTACCTATGTCCTCCTCATACATCAGACTTGTTTAAACAAGATAAATGTCTTTACGGGCTCAGAAATTCTGGCGACTTCGTTATACCAGGATTCAACACTTCCACCTACGGGAAACACAGTCTGAGATATCTGGGCCCCGTAATTTGGACTAAACAAAAAAAGTTAAGTACCGTACTGTAGTGTTTGTTACTTAAGCCTTACCCTCCCCACCCCCCATGTATATATTACCCAGCATGACACTGGAGGGTGATGATTAAATGTACAAGAGTGTCATGGCGTCGTTCTGTTTGATATTGGTTTAATCCTGATCATCCACGGTTAAATCCGCACATCCACTACAGTACTCAAAGAAGTTTAATAGTTTAACGACTTTAAGAAGAAAATAGGAAGGGTAGATCTGGAAAAAAAATAATAAAAGAGGATTGTAAAAACTATCGTCTGTGTTTTGGCTAACAGGACAGTAAATGCAATTGTTTAGTATTCTGTTTGCTTTGCGTGTAGCTAATAAGATACGGAAAGGCTTGTATCTCGTTTTCATCAGCCGAAATGTCGAATTGGCGTATTTATCACCTGGAATGTGCACCAGCTATTAAGTTCAAAAAGTGTAAACAATTGTCGCAAAATGAATTGTATCTTTTTCTCGCAACCCCTTTTGGATGTCAAAATTTTAAACCACGCTTTCTTTTACAAGAAGACGGAATATTTTTGTGTTCTTCGTAGATTTGGAATTTTTTTACTTTCACATATACCAATTTTTTTAATAGTCAGCGAAAATAATTGTACAATTTATAATTAAAAATATTTTCCTTCTTTTCAGAGACGGTTGTTTTTTGTTTGGCCCTTTCCTACCCCCAAAACGCCTTTAAATTTCAAATCACCTACACTGTGCTGGGTAGAAATGTGAAATTGCTGTATGTAAATTTTCCCAGGTTCTAGAAAGAACAAAGCAGCCAACGCGATTATTTTCATAGGCTTCTTGCTGAGACATAATTATCAATCAGTAAAAGGCAAGTGAGCTACTTTTGGCCATACAAGGACTATTTTGTCAGATATCCAGTTTAACTATCGCGTGTGTGTGAAAATCCGTTGAGCTACCTTACTGTGAAAATAAATATCTTTGCAATACTCATGGACGCAATGGTCGGACCACGTGGAAAACCATTATCTTGCCTCCTAATTAGGTCTGTTGACTCCCTTTCTTACATACCAGTGCATTATACAATTATCTTGGTTACGAAAACAACGGGAGCAGGGAGAATATGCTGTGTTCAGACATGAACCTAACTGATGATATTTTTTGAAATGCCTGTTACTGTCAATCCTCTGCTTGAACAAATGTTTGCCATAAACAAAGAAAAAACCTTGGACGATAACTTTTCGCGAGAATCAGTTATTGTTTCGTTTTTATATTGTACTCATTATCAGCACAAAGAAACTCCCGCGTTTGTTAGAATCCTTCATGTCAGCAATTTTAACTAAACAAAGAGTCTGATTATTTTGATTTCTTTTGGTGTTTTGTTTATTTCCATTCTTTTTTAAATTACCAAACAAGTCTTCTAAAATAATAATTTTTGGGTGGAAAGCAATTTTATCGACATTCATAGCGCTCAAACAAATTGAAAACCTTCAATAAAGTTTTAGCTTGCCTAAAATGGCTATGTCATGGTGACAATCACAAAAGTGACATGGCGGCATTCAAACTGACTCATCGGAAAGATTATAGAAAGAGCACTTTGATAGCCAAAATAATTTGCAACATTTTAATTTTAATTCCTGTTTTGCCTCTGGCAAGCGGCTTGATCAAAAGTCAGAAAAGCACCGCTACTTTTTATCGCACAATATTCTTTGATATCCATTTACACTATGGCATCTGAAAAACATGCTAGATGTTTGCATTCTTCTATTATTTCGAAAAACAAAGAAAAATCATGCTCTGTTTCTTTTGCGAGAGGAGGCCTCCAAGGAAACCATTTTTAGTGCTTGCTTATCACCCATAGACATTGGCAATTATCGTCGGCAGCTTTGAAAACTTTGCCACGTAACATGATGCCGGACCAATCATTGCACAGCACGATTTTATTGCCAGTGATAAAACGCTGTGTTACAGTCAAGCTAGGCATTCGTTTGAGAGTAACTCAACAAGGTAAGTGAGCAGAACTTAAAGTTGTCTTTTTGTCACTACTCAAATTGATGATGTACCGTTCTCCTTGTATTACAGAATTTCAGTTTCATCTTTTCATTAAGTTGGATTAAAGCTATAAGGGTAAGGATTCTTTTTATTTTTACATCTTTTAAATAAACCCAATTTGGGCAGTTTTCTAAGTAACGATCAAATCTGTGGATGGCTCTCGAGGCTGCCCATGGTTTTTCTATTTGGTACAGCTTGTATGTTTTGTGGTTTTGGATTGAAGTGAGTCACTCATGAATGCTTACACTTAGAGGCTTTACGCAGACGCCCATGCGGGTTTGTTTGTGATGCTCTCAGAAAGAAGTTACCAGTAAATAAGATTATCGGAGAAGTTCAAAGAATGCTAGAACATAGGGTTGAATTCCAATTTTTACGAGCCATCGAACCAAAAACCGTTGCCTTTGGACTGCCTGGCTAAGTCGGCGCCGCGAAACACTGTTATTCTACCCGCGATTTTTCTAAAAAAAGTTTCTCTACCTTTGCAGGTTCTTTTGGCAGTCTGTAGCTTGTTTATTTGGCCACGTTTGTATCGTTATTTCGCTTTGATTGTAAAAACCCATGGAATAAAACTCTGTGCCTTCTTTTCTTTGTGATAAAAGTTATATGGGATGGCAAGATTTCAGGACAGCTTCAGTTTTAGTTAAACCGTAACTAGTTTTGTTTTCATCAACTTCACCTATTGAACGTTTCTTTTTTCTAATCACTTCACAACAATGCCGTACAGTAAGGATATCGATCATGAAGACTTTCTGCTTCTTTCTGTTGCTGACTGTCGTGATGTTGGAGGCAGCTCCTGAACGCGATCACAATGAAGGTAATTCGATAAATTCTCGCTTTCTTATCACTGTTCTTTAAAGAGATGAATACTTACCTTTAGTTCCCAAGCAAAGATGATCAGAATGCAATCTCTCCTAAAAATATCAATACACTTTCAGCCAATCAGATATCATCAATCAGGAGACATATTATATGGACCATTGTATTATTGAGAATACATGATTAGGACAACATTTCTGCCTGATCGTTTTGACGAGTTTTGAATGTGTCTTTTTATTAAAAACTAGCAATGGTATATTGCAATTCCTGAGTTTGAGCTCATATACCATTGACCACAAAGTTCGTCGCCGATACGCGTCAACGAAAACACCTGGGGAGCTCAAATATTGCAATTCTTTTTGGCGTTTTTAATAAAACAATTATTCCACTCGCGCTTGTTGAATATGAGATCGTAAAAGCCAAGTCGGCGCTACACGCGTCGTTAGCTATCTACCATCTCATATCCAAGGCGCCCTCGTGAAATAATTGTTAAAAATTTGAGTTGGAACATTTCTGGACTACCCAATGTTTTTTTCTTTTTTTTTTTTGAGTTTACTCAATAACGAATTGAGATATTTATCGATATCTAATTTTCAACAGGTGACTACGTACCTCAGAAGCGCCAAGAAGATTGTGTTGGCGAGTGTATTCCTGTTGACTATCCATGCCAATATGAGTCTGGAGAAGGGGAGTGCTATCATGAGGATCTTCACTGTTGTTTATGAGCCCGTTTTGAGACGTGTGAGTAAATGTAAAATTAAAATATCTAGTAACTACTTTTCTGTATCTAAATCTTAGAATCAGTTTTTTTTTAATTTTTTATAGTTTTGTTTTTGTTCAAACGAACCTTAACAGAGGGGTAGGGGTCTGGGAAGACGACAGGCTGTTTATTTTAACAGGGAATCTCTTAAATTACATTGAACTGGTTTTCAAAAAGCTGAGCTAGAAACGGCCCTATCCCCCACCCGGGGGCAAGGAACTAAGAGACCTATAAACAATTGACGCATAACTCAAGAGACTGTTCTTAATTCATCATATTTGGAAGATAATTCCATGGTTTGTAACCGTGTGTGTTTTTCAAATTTCCCTTTTTGGGTTTTCGGAATGCCTTGTTGTAGCTATCCGGTCTCTAATATTGTAAGCACTACAGTATGTGGCCCAGTTCTCGGCCAGGTCCTATTCTCGGCCACTTTGTGTTCAACGCGTTCTTTTGTGCCACAAATGAATTTAAAGAAATAGGTAGTTCCTTCAAACGATAGACTGATTCTTGTGCTCTAAGTATCTTGGATCTTGTCCTTCAACTCGCTATAGAGCGCTCGCACGTTGAGTTTACGCGAAAGTTAGGTGAATTTGTTTTCCTAAAACTTGTTTGTTTATGACTCCTTAAGAATCATAGTTGTACTTAAATTCGTATTTTGTCAGAATATTCTTACCAAAGGAGCCAATTTTTGGCATATGAAGGGTAGAATGATCCAACTGTCTGCTTTATTAAACGTTTAGTTGAACTGTGTTTTTTTCGGCCCTAATTTACTCCGAAATATTTTGGTGTGACTGTTCTCGGCCACACTTCTCGCAATCACAGCTAACCGCTTTAATTTTTAACACAATTTCATCTGCCGGGGCCAGAATGAAAGTAAGAAATGTTTTAAAAATAAAGATGAATTAAATCTCTAAGTGCTGACTTGACTTTTATTCTTGTCTACAACATGACCTTTTCACTGCAAAATAAACCATCTGAATGTAGTGATCATACAACTCCGCGGTTTGGCCAGAACCTGCATTTAGGAGAGCAACTAAGCCGCGTTACAAACTTTCTTTTCTTAGGGCCTGTTTACATGGAGGTGGGGGACCCCGGGTAGGTGAGGTAACCCGCCCAGCCGTGGTCGAAAAATGGCTCGCGTTTACATGCAATCTTATCACCCCGGGGTCCCGGGGTTAACTTCCTTGAGAAAATAGCGTGGCGTAGATTTCTTGTTTTTTTTTTTTGACAGCATGATTTTCGTTGGCAGAGACAACGTTTTTCGTTGCTTTGTGTTATCGACTGATCTCTAAGTAGAGAAGAAGCGCGTGCTTCGATCGGGCCTTCACTTAAAGCATCACTTGAAATTTGAATACCTTCAGATTCTTCCTGATTGTCATCTTGATTGCGGCCTTCGACACTAAGCAGTTGAACCCGGCGAAAAAGCTCCCCGCGCTGATATCCACGAGACTGAAACATGTTGTTGCGGTTCCAATATGGCGGGCGTTTGGTTGTTGGTTCGGATTTGGCGCGTTTTGGTAACATGAACCGACCCCAGGTAGGCGGGTTACCCCACCTTGAAACGTTTACATGGCAAAAAGCGACCCCGGCTGGGAGGGTTACCCTACCCAGCAGACCGGGCAACCCGCCTAGGCGGGTTACCCCACCTATCATGTAAACGCGATCGAGAAAAAATGAGAGTTTATATGGAGAGGCGGGTTACCCCACCTAGGCGGGTTACCTCACCTGCCCGGGGTCCCCCACCTCCATGTAAACAGGCCCTTAAGTAAAACAAAGCCCCATAAACATATTTTGTGATCGTAATAACACAAATAAGTTTTAAAAGTGATTTTATGTCTGAGAAACGTAATTAGGCCTTTTTTATACAGAGAATTACGTACACTCTTTTAGTGGCCAAGAACTGGGCCCACAAACGGAGCTTTTATTTTTATTATTGCTCGGGCAAATTGAGTGTTGACCGGCCGATACTTTTCACCATAAAACTTGATGTTGAAGCTAGCTCTGCGCGAAATTTCAAGTTCCTACGGCTCTTCTGAAATAAGAAACACAAGTTTACGTCTTAAGTGGTCGAGAACTGGGCCCCATACTGTACCGTCGCGATTACTAAATACAGTAACGTTAGGAGTGCGTTCTTTGCTATATGGTGAGGACCAATTTAATGAAAGTAATAAATACTTTTGCATGTATTAACACGTTTTTTTTCTACTTCTAGCATAGTGACAGCACAAAGTTCCCCACCATAACGTAGAAAGTAGCATGTTTGGAAAGAAGTTCCAGGGACGAGAGCTCTCATAGCGGGATTAACAAAGTTCCCCACCATAAAAAAAAGCAATTTATTGCTCAAAAATTAAAGTTGTAGTTGTGTAGCAATTAAAATAAATCGTGGGGAAATTACACTTGGTTTGTTTATGTTCTCTATGCTCTCTTTAGTCTTCCCAAGAAATGCCCTTGTTCTACAGGCGTTCATTTTTATTTCAGCGAATGATGTTGCGATATGTTTTACCTCAGGAAAAATGGATCGGCGATATGCTTACAAATAAGATTACAGCGAGAAACGTTAAGTAAATAGAGCATTCACCTTCAAAATCAAGCAAAATGCCACAATCAATTAATTCCACCGAGTTACACACCAAATTAAAATATTTTTAGGAACCTCTTCATATGAGCCTGGTTACCGGGCTGGCTCGTTTAATGGGACGAATTGTGTCGTCTGTTCATATGGGAAATTTAACTGAGCCCGGTAACCGGGACGAAGTTCAAGAAACAAAACCAAAATGGTGCCATATAAACTTGTATCGTTCACTTCTATCATAGTTTTGTCGACTCTTGTAACTTTACCAATCAAGCTTATTCGAATACTTTTGAATTGAAAATGCACACAAGGCAAAATCATGCAATTTTGGCCGCCCTGTTGCGAAATTAGAGCCGTGTTAGTCGAAAAATTTTCATCCCGGTAACCGGGCTGGAGTGTTCATATGCGATAATTTTCATCCCCGTTGCCGAGAACTCGATTTTAGTAACCGGGCTGGCCTTCTCATATGAACACATCGATGTTTTGACAAAGGAAACAGGAGTAAGGCGAGATCTCGGTAACCGGGCCAGCCCGGTGAACCGGGCTAATATGGGGAGAATTGAAACAAAAGAAAGCAACATTTAACAGAATGCATGATTTTATTACTGGAAGATCCGAAAACCCACGCGATTTCAGAGAGTGAAAACGGATTTTCCCAAAAAAATAGGCCAAGCGTATTCAGTAAATATCAGAGACTAGGCGGGAACTTGTCGAATCAAAACAGCCGACAGTGAATTATCTGCGAAGACCTATCTCTTTTTTTTACGAACTGTAGGGACCGTTAAGCGATTTACCTCTCTGACTAAGATCAACGCAGTGAAATATTCTTTACGGACCGTATATGAAGTTCACGGACCGAACGCACTGAAATCCCTGCATTACCGGCCGTTGCAGTGAGGGGGTATTGTCGTTACACCAATTTTGATCAAGTTGAATACATAAAACGGGAGAGAAGTACTGTGAAATCTCAGTGACAAGCTTCTGCTAGCGACGGACTGTATACTCGCTATTACGTGACCAGCGTGACATCAATATGTTTACGTTAGCGGATCGAGCTCCCGCGCGCGCCGAACTGGGGTGCGCACCAGCGGAGCATTCATACTTGTACCTCTATCAGCCACCGTATTGCAGAGGGGCATTTTGTCTGCGCATGCGTAGCCTAAGATCTTCTAATGAAGGCATCCGCTGAAACGCGCCTGCGACGCACGGACGGAAAATTCAAAATGGCGGAAAAAATGGCGATGTTCGGGAGAACTTTTCGACGTCTCTTTCAAGTAGTTGCTGTTCTTTTCTTGGTTTGTAAATTATGTGATAGTGTTGGAAAGTCCGAAAATGGTTGTGTGGTGTGCGGGAAAATATCCCAACCGAGGCCATTCCATGAAAACAACAAGCCTACGTGAACGAGTTTGAGTTTTGTTTTTGTATTTTGCCAGATGGGACGACCGGAAAAATAATTGTGTAGGTTGCAGGAGAGCAGTGCTGGAATACCGACGCACGGGAAAGCGATTACATCACGTTAGTAATTTGGAGACATTATTGAACATTCGGTGTGCTTCCTTCCCTGTGAACTTAAATTCGTTTTGTAAAAAAAAGGCTTCAATAAATAGCCTTGACATACATGTAAGTTTACTTTTTTGTTTAAGCTTAAAGTTTGTTGACATGAATCGAAACCAGAGATGAAGAGAAAGGAAACAGAAAGGTTCAGTTTTAAGAACAGACGAGTCAGCTAGTAGAACAGAAGAGATGGAAACGTTTTTAGAAAGGGGGGGGGGGGGGGGACGATTTTAGCAGAAAGTAAGTAAATTTATTTGCTTTTGGTTCCTTCCATTCAACGTTTTAATGTAAGAATGAGTTATTTTATAGACAGCATTCTCCTCATAACTGAAAAACCAGTATCAGACCTAAAAGCTACAATTAACACAGCAGAATAAATACAGTACCTTCAATAAGGAGTAACGTCGCAAGTCATTGAAATCGAAATTCACCCTTTCCCCCTGCCCCCCCCCCCCCCTCCCCCCCACCCACGTGAAGTGTGGGCACAGTAGACAACACTTCACACAATTCTGTTGTTTTATGAGATAGCATGGGATGACATCAGGCTCATTACATCTCAGCTTTGGACCAGCATAAATTTTCTTTTTTCCCTAGAGTACGCATGTTTCTTTCCCTACTCCAACTGGCAAAATGTGCCTCACCCCCAAACTATGACTTTTAAGGGGGGGGGGGGGGGGGGCGGAGGGTTGAAAGATCTCTCATTGGCAAAATTCTTTCTTCCACTGACGAAAAAGTCAAAGGGTAGAAATTTTTTTAGTTAAAAAGAAGTGCATGATTTCTTTGCTTGGGAGGCAGCAGGTTTGTTTTTTCAAATCTTTGACTCCAGACAATCAGAGAAAGAGAGGAGAGAGAACTAGTGGAGGCAGCAGTGCAATTTGAGGATAAACTGTCATAGCAGAGACAAATTATCAAAATAAAGCAGCTGCAGGCAAAAATTAAAAGGCTTTCAAGGGAACTGGACCATGAAATCAGAGCTTTATAGAAAAAATTAATGTGAAGTGCTCTTTCAAAATGTTTTTTGTTCAAAAAAAGACTAAAAATTGTAAAGTAAAGTGGAAATATGTCAAGATTAAAAATGCAGATATGTTTAAGAATTACAGAGCAAATATCTTCTGATTAACTTGAAAATTAAAAAAAAATGATACTGAAAATTAAATTTGTAGTATACTGAAAATGGGATGTAAAATATATTTCGTACAGAAAGAAAAAAAAGCATCGAGTGTAAGAAAATAGAAATCAATGTTAATGTTAAATTATTTAAAATCAATACCAAGATTTTTCAAAATTTTAATAGCACATCAAAAATGAGTACAAATATGTTCAAGGCATATATTTGTGCCTCACATCACAATCTTGGAACTATTTGTATATTCTACTAGTTGACCAAGGCATTACAACCAGTAGTTACACATTAATTAATAAGTTCAAGAAAAAAAAGGCATCAAAATCAACCACATCAACTTAGTTTCAAGATCTACCACAAGACCATGCACAAGAACAACCACAAGGTCTCACATAGGGGAGCAACATCCCTCCTCTGGATATTACCCCTCAGTCACCTATTGAAGAAAAAGAGCAAAATATATTTTAATTAATTTCAAAGCAAGATGTATTCCTATGGGCATTACACCCTCTTTCTATTATATATATTTGTCTTTTTTTGTCTGGCATTAATTTTAAACAAATAATATGCAAATAAGCCCTGGTTCTTCGGGGAACTTTAAATCTTATCAAGCCAATAAGTCTGAATTTTTAAAAATTACTATTTTGTAAGAAGGTGTTCAGATAAATCCCACTTCCTGCATATATTTTTCCTTAAAAAATGACCCATGTATAAAAATGACATAATAATAATAAAGTAATCTTAAAATTTATAATGGTTTCGGAAGAAAAAAAAAGTTGTCTGTATGTGCACCTAGTGGCCCATCAGGCCGAAGCTTACTGTTTCCCAATTTCCGTAGCATGAAGTGACTAGGAGTATTTCTACTCCCCCTTTTTTTTTCAATGTGCCAACCTTATAAAGTGTGTAGTCTCGTTTAGATGGCTTGAAAGAAGGATTTAGACTTCTCTGAGCTATTCACAGGGAAGATTTGCTGTTTCTGGTCCAATGAAGTAATAAAAGCCAACAAAAGAAAAGAATGTTAATGAATCCAATGAAGTAGAAATCCCTGCAAGATAACAAAAGAAAGGAACCTCAAGTCTTATAATGATTTTGATACAAAGAGTTTTAGACCAAAAATTATTTTAATAGTCTTCATCTTAACATACTTTCTAATTATCAATGTATTGACCCTTCAATTTAATTTATATACCTGTCAATGTAATGTGCTCTCACATAATGTATTTACCTTTTATAATGTGTAACTTAATAAAATTGGCTACAAGGTAAGGAAGAGTTTCAGATGTTTCAAAGACCGTCGCAATGCAGATCAGATGTTTCCACTCCATTGAAGCTGCAAGAAAGCAAAAGAAAAGAGAGAGCATTCTGTAACTGTTACTGTTTTTTTTTACATAAACTCCTCGTCATTACACTAACCATACTTTTAAGATTTATCTTAACAGTAATTAACAAAAAAAGCTCTGTTACTGTTAATTATTTCATTTTTATATATTTATATATTTATTTATTTATTTATCTTTACAATGTTTAACAAAAAAAGCTTATAACTTGTATTTTTGGATATTTTTTTAAAAGCATAGTAGCTCAAAGTGAATAACAGAGATCCACTCTGACCTCTGTGTGCAATTTTGCTTATAAAATGTGTCTCTTCTACGAGTACTGAAACCAAACAAACAGGTGCTGAAGGCACACACCCCTGGCCATACATGCCAATTAACATAAAAACCTATTTCCAAAATTTCATCCCTTAAAATGAGGAACTTGGGTATTTACAGCAACACACATAGAGGTTGCCGGTTCTGGCGCAAAAAAAAATAAAGATACAAAACAAAGCTGAATTAATAAGAAACTCGGCTCCCATGCTCGCCTCGTTTCTTATTAATTCAGCTTTGTTTTGTATCTTTATTTTTTTTTCCGCCAGAACCGGCAACCTCTATGTGTGAGGTGGTATTAGAGAGAAAATAAGCAAGCAAGGAAGTAACAAAGAGCGAGCGGATGTGTCACAAAAATAAATATTTTCTTTTGAAGAAATGTCTGCACTGTCTATATACAAAGCGACTCCTTTCCTCGCGCGTTCACAATTTCTTGAATTTCTTCGGTAGAAAGCTTTTTGGTAGAAGGCATGTTTTTTTTGCGAATATACTAGTATGCGCAATACAAAGTGCGCCAGAATTATTTTCCATTTGAACAATTATCTGCACTTGTATATACGGCGAGATGGGAAGAGGAAGAAACAAAGGTCCTATTGATCAAAGCACTAAAAAACCGAAAGTTAGAAAAAACAAAGAAAGGGGAGACAATTGGCCATTATTTCAACCACACAGAATAGAAGAAAATAAAGAATTGCCAATACTTGTATCAGAAGAACTTCTTGCAGAAATGAAAAAAATGACTCCACAAGAATTAATGAATATTCTTTTGCCGGATAATAAGAACAATGTCAGTTCAACATCAGAAACGCAATAAAAAGTGCGCCAGAATTATTTTCCATTTGAACAATTATCTGCACTTGTATATAAAACAATATAAAATGGAAACATTGGAACTAATAAAAACACTTCCACCAGAACTTCGTGAAAAAATCTACAAAGATTTTATAAAAATAAAACTCAGAGAGCGAAAAGATATTGGCTGGGACGAGATAAACGCTGCAATCAAAGAAGCACCATTTTGTAAACACAATGAACAAATTGTAAAGGTCTTATTTTGTTATAAATGTGGTCATTGCATGCGAAATTATCTCTGTAATCTGTGCAAAAAAAAAGGAGTCAGACACTATCTCGGCTATCCTATTTATGATGAAGATGATTACGACGAGTGCTTCAAGAAAGCCGTTGCGTGACATTTTTCTCAGAAAGACCGGAAACCAATATTTTTATTTCCCAGGCCCCTTGGACGAGCAGAATAACACAAAACATGGCGGTCGCCTCACGATTTAGTGTTTGGGCCGAAAAAAGACGAAACAGAACAGATATTACGAAAAAAATACGCTCAGTTAACGCGCTGTAAGTTTTTGTGCCCCCACAGAAGCTGGCGAAGTGAAGCGACGAGAAGAAATCGAGAAATAACAGGATTTGATCACCGAAATTTTGCCGATCTATCGAGCGATCTTTCCAGAACACTGACTCGTTCGAGCCTGTTTACTTTTTTTGTGCCTCTTGCATAGCCTCTACGAATTGATATGTTATCTGTCTGACTTCGTTCTGCCAAACGGGAGTAGAAAGTTCGGTTAAAATAAAGCAAATCGCGTGGAAAAGGACAAGCATTTTGGCCTCTTGGCTATATTGTATTTACAAATCTTACCAAGTCTTTAATTATTCTGTCCAAAAGCGCATGCGTACGGGCTCAAATAGGTGAAGAACAGAGAAAGTGGCACCACAAGGGTCAGAAATTTTAAACTGAAACAAATAAATAGAAATTTTGCCCATAGACTAGCTAGTTCACGAATTCTGGTGAAGCCAAGAGAGGTGTGGTTGGCCCCCACTGAATCTTGCTATAATGGCTTGTGCAGATGGTGAGTTACGGGGTATAGGGGAACTCCTTTCAGTGGGAGATGCCCCTTGGATGAGCCCGCTCCGGCCCTACTGATAACGTGGGGGTGCTCAAAGATCCCTCGGGATTTCAAACCTCGTACCCAGAGGTAAAATGAGGGGGACAGCCGCCTTGTCAGCGGCGGGGAAAAGACCTAGCCGGGGCTAGGCAAAGAACAGCCAACGAGCACCCCCCGACCAGGGTTTTGACCTTTTGTTTGACCTGTCACGCAACGTCACGCGTGACTGTAACGCAACAGAGTCACACAACGTCACGCAACGTCACGCGTGAAGGTAACGCATTCATAAATTTTTTGAAAGACTTAGAGAAAAAGACTTGGAGAAAATTTTTTTGAAAGACTTAGAGAAAAAGACTTAGAGAAAATTTTTTGTAACACTTAGAGAAAAAGACTTAGAGAAATTTTTTTGTAACACTTAGAGAAAAAGACTTAGAGAAATTTTTTTGTAACACTTAGAGAAAATCTCGTTTTTTTTCCCTAAAAAGTTAATTCAAATTTGTGCTGGAACGGCTATCATTCTTTTATGAAGTGGAACAATGTTCTCTTTGACTGATATCTTATTTCGAGATATCGGCCGCGCTGCCAAGAAGCTTTTTTTGCATACGGATCCTTTCTTCGTGCACGGCCTGTTGTCGTATTTTTTCAATGTCAGGGCTGCTCTGTTTATTTTTTTTCCTTTGGAAGTGTGCCTTTCCGTAGAATTTCCTTCTGAATACGATAGCTCTCTCTTTCATCAAGGATGCTCTGAAACTCAGAATCGCTGATTTTACCGTCAATGAGTGATTTTGACAGTATGCGGTTGACAGTATCGCATTTTGACATAGCCAATGTCATGATTTTGCAGTGTTTGATAAGTTTTGGCTCTAGCTTTTTGTAAAAACCGGTTAGCCCAGCAGCTGTTAGCCCAAATAAAGAGGCAACACAGCCAATTGGTATTGCCGCTGGAATTCCAGCTGCTACTCCACCTGCGGATAGAAAACCACTAATACCGCCAGAAGAAAAGCTAGCATAGTTGATAATGGTTTTAGTTCTTTTATATTTTTTGGCAACAAGCCTATAATGTGAAACTTCGTCACTTAAATATTTTAAAACTTCGTTGGCTTTCTGCATACGAAAATTGTTATCTGGTTGAGTTTGTAGAACTGGATAGAGTGTCTGTGTTTCTGTTTCTTTATAAGCTGGTGCAGTTGGTAATACGTTGGATGCCATGGTTATATTTACAAAATTTTTTTTCCTTTAATTTATTTCAATTTGAAACTGAAGAGGCAAGCCGTTAAAGTCAAATAGATTATTATTTTGGTCCCTGACAGAAATTGTCATATTTGAGATATGCTTATCAGCAGAAACATCGCGTAAGACATGTTGTGGGCTGCTTTGATAAAAAACTTTTTCAAAAGGTTTTCCTGTTATGTCAAAAGTTTGTAAAACAGTAGACGGTTTGCCATTTAAAAGATTCTGTTCTTTGTCAAGTAGGTCGCAATGAATGTAATATGTCGTTGCGGAATTCAGCTTTTTTATGTACGTTTTAAATAGCAATGTAAAAGAGTTTAAATTGAGTAAATTGCCTAAATTGGAATCAATAACAATCATTTTAAACTGTGGATTTGTGATTACAAGCTGGCCAACGATAGTATTAACATCTATTTGCAATGGGACCCTATGTTTGTTTAAACTGTTTCTGATTTCACTCGCCAACGCATCGAGTGTATAATGGCCCGGCAAAAAAGTAACTTTGAAAGGCTTTTCGATAGTATCTAACAAAGTAATTGCCCCCTCTTCCTTTAAGTTAAACCACGAATTGTAAAGAGAACAACTTAACAGCCTGATATAGCTTGGTTTTTCAATAGGCCGGTCAAAATAGACCGTACGCGGATTTTCTGTTGTATTTACAGTGACAATAACCATTTTATAATTAGAGAAAAATATTTTGTTTAATATAAAAGAGGATCATGGATAATGAATGGACCGGTGGTGGTGGATGGTTGAATGCTTATTCGAGGCAGCAAAACACCAAAAGTGCAGCGAAAGCTGATAAAACTGCCAAAGCAGCAAAAGACAAGGCCCCTCAGCCCTCACAGCACGGCAGCGCATCTGCGCTTCTTAAATGGATTCAGACACCAGAAGCTAACAGCATTGCCAAAGTAGCAGAACAAAAGGCATGGAAAACTTTTAATGCAAAATACCCGAATGCTGATAAATCAAAGTTTGAGCCACAGACCGATTTCACCAAAGACCACACAGCAACCTCAGAAATTTATTTCAAAGCAGGGCCAGGCAATTTGATAAACGTTTTTGGTTCAGACAGCAAATATTGGAGCCCGGAAATGAAAAGTGCGCTGGGTGTTGGCCAATCATCAGAAGGGTTCCCACAACAGCTTACACCAAGTGGTTTAAAAGGTGACTCTTTGCCCATCCCTGCTGTTGGCTTTCACGATGCCGCACCGAGTTTGAAAAAAATATTTAATAACCAACTGAATATTTACATAACACCGGACCAGTATTTCACAACAAAGTTCAGAGAGGTATTTCAAAAAACCAAACTCACCCACCATTCAGGGAAAGAGTCCAAAACATGGCTAGCCGGCCCAAATATGAAATATTGGCCACAGCAGCTGAATTTTGCTGTCTGGTGTGCGACAACGGGCTGTGGTATAAGTCACGAAATTTTCGATAACAACTATGCTATGCCAGAGAATGTGCGAGCTTTTTACAAGTTCCATATATATTTTACTGTCAGGCGAATATTGTTTCAGATGGGGGGAATACAAAGCATAAGCGCTTTGCCTGGCGACCCTACTTTTGACCAGATTAACAACAAATACGACGTGGCTTCATACAAAAGAATATGCAATGAGTTCGGAGTCGACCCGTCAAGCGATTTTCGTTTTAAAAGAGGCGCAAACCACGGCCTGGGAAGCGTTTACATCTATGTGTCAAACATTGGTCCGTCTAAAGAAGAGGGAGACATTTACCCCGGGGGGTCAAGAAAGTTCTCAGACGAAGGTGGATCAGGCTCAAAAGGTAACTTGATTTATTATATCGAGCCGGATGACGCTGCCTACGGACAGGCAGACTGGTTTTGTCCCAATGTAGCAGAAGGTCTGACCCAGGCGGGTTTGTCGCGAATAAACCAGTCGATAGAGGCGTTTGTTTACTGTGTTTTGGGTTCACAGGTGAACGTTAGAAGCAGTATACTTGGAACAGGAGGGCGCGCAAAGGAAGCGCAAAGTGAGTTCCTTGTCCTAGTGGAAGATGCGATAAGGCAACCAGATCTGGCAAAGTCAGTTCAAAGGTACCAACTTGCAGTCGACGAGGCAAAGGTGAGGCTTAACCTTGCTGTGTGCCCGGGGGCCTGGCTGATGCCTGCGAGTATGGTGATAAATACTGAGAGTACGATTGGTTACAACAACCAGCTCAAACAAGCTGTGCCAGGGATGAAGCTCGGGGTTAACGACGAAGCGAATAAGAGCACAAAAAAAGTGGGCGTAACAAACATGAGCGGGGGTCCGTCAAAAGTAAAAAGACCAATTGGTCATACTTCTGATAAAAAACCACCTGTCGTTCCCGCACAGCCAGAAAAAATCGAACCTGTGCAGGCAACACAAGTTACAGCAAAGCCCACAGCGCATGAGAATAATAAAGTCTATCTTATTGCTGGCGGTGCTCTTTTTGCATTTATCACCGCTCACTACGCTTTTTAACTTGCTCGAAAAGAAAGACGGCCACACCGACAATCAACAGCCAAGCATTTTTGCCAAGAAAGCTGATCACCTGACCGGCCGCGCGAAACACAAAGCTGACAATTGAGCCAAGTAGTCCAGGCAGAATGCCAGCTATTTTTTTGCCGAGCGTTTGAAGGCCATTGCCAACACCCTTTGCAACAGCCTTAAGCCCGTTTGAGAGAGAGCTCAGAATGACGCCAATAGTCGTGCCAACGGCAAGCAAAACTGCTGTGACGGTGAAGCCATACTTTTTGAAAATCTCTTTAACCTTTTCTCTTAATTTGTCTGTTAAGGACAACCTTTCGATCTCTTCTTCTCTTTCATTCTCTATTTCATTTATTTCTTGATCTAAATCATCAACTCTTTCACGAGCTTGCTGTCTTTCTGCTTGTGGCGTGTTTTCGTCGTTTGCAATTTCTTCTTGTTTTTGTCTTTCTTGTCGTATTTCTTCTTCCCTTTCTTGCCTTTCTGCTTCATGTTGTTGGAATTCTTGTAAAGTGGGTGCTTCTGGAATTCTTGTTTCTTGTCCAAGTATCTGATTTTCAACAGCATTTATTTGATAATCAATTTTCGCTATTTCTTCTTTTGCCTTTTTTATGTTCCGCTCTGCCAAAGCTCTTTCTGAACTGTCTTTTGAGGTATCTTTTGAAATTTTTTGTTTATCGGCAATATATTTTTCCCATTTTCCCTTTTCTTTTTTCTGTTTGTCCAAGAAGTCTTCTCTTTTAAAGCCAAGTTTTGTTTTAAATCTATTTATGAAAGTAGAAAGAAGTGATTTTTTGTCTGATTTAAAAACTTCAATGTCTCCACCTCGGGGTCCTTTCGCAATGATTTTGCCACGATTGTTTATAGACAAATCAATGCTTTCATTATATTCTGGGAAATAGTATTTTATCTTATTTTGCGCCTCTTGTAACTGAAATTCCCTTGTAAGATTACCACTACCCTCGATAAAAGAGGTTTCTGCAGTATGTGAGCCGCGCTCAGGCGGCCTATTCATCGTGGTAGTTCTCAAAGGTATTCGTTCTCTACGTCCGGGTGTCGACGCGGAGCCTGGATCAAACGGTTCTGTTGTGTCGCCTTCATCTTCGTCATTGCGATCATCTGTATGTTCCATGAGAGGATCTGTTTCGCCAAAGCCACCACCTTCTGCCATCGAATATCAACAAAGTTGATATCAACAAAGTTGATGAAGTGATTTTATATTTACAATTAAAATTTTTTAATTGAATATTTTATATTCTTTACAATAATGGACGGTGTACAGGAAAACCTTCGGCCAACACGCAGTGAGAAAACTCTTGGCGCGTTGAAAGCGGAGCGCGCGGTAAAACGAATCACTTTCGAGCGCACAGAAGCCAATCCGCAGGAAACGCTTTATGTTTCGGTGCCCAAGCTGAATGAAAATGAGGTCATTGTTCCCGGCTCACTTGCTCTGCGCTTCAACATCGATTTGAGCGGAGGCCATGCCAACAACTTTCTTGTTGACAATGTTGGACGGGCGCTAGTTGACAAACTTGTTGTGAAGTACTCTGGCACTATCCTGCAGGACACAGTTGGTTACGACATTTACAAGATATTCGAGGACCTCTTCCTATCGCAGGAGGAGCGCGACAACATGTTGCAAGATGGAATCCAGGGTGAGGACCTCAACAAAATTGGCTCAATTTCAGGTGATAAGAAGACCTCAAGCGTCGCTGCAGAAAACAAACTGAACGGAATTTACGGATCAAAATACAGGATACGCCTTGACCACCAGATTTTGAACGACCACGGGACCTTTTATCCGCAGGCTCTATACAATGATCTTGTGTTCGAACTGACACTTGCGCCAGCCTCTCAGGTCGTCAGAGGTTCAGACCCCTCGAAGCTGAAATATAAGCTGACAAACATCCAGCTGGAGTACGAGATGATAAGAAGCAAAACACTGGCAGATGAAGCCCTCAGCGCGTACACAAATGGAAAAGAATTTGCATATGACCACATCCAGCGTGATGAAGTGGTTATGTTTGCCAAAGGAACAGACACAAGGCTGAATCTCAGAGTTAACCCGCAGAGAAGGTCCCTCAAAGGCATCTTGCTACTGTTTGTCGAGCCCTATGTTGCTGGCGCAAGGCAGGCAGAAACTTACTTAAACCCAGACCTGACGAAAGTCAGTGTCACAGTGAACGGCTCGCCCAACAGGCTGTACAACAACGGACTTGAAGGAATTGATGTCTGGGAGGAGGTCAAACGCTTCTTTCTCAAAGCTGAAAACAAAACACAGCACATGAATGCGACAAAGTTTTATACAGAAAACAAGTTCGGGGTTATGATCGATCTGCGTTCCATGGCTGACCACTCGATGCACGGAAGCGGCACGCGACTTGTAAACACAAAGGATGGGGTACAGCTTGAGCTCGAGAGGAATGCAAGCGGCTCCGGCAATGTGAACTGCCACATTTACGTAATCAGTGACGCGCAGATGAATATATTAGGAAGGCAATTAGAATCTGTGCAGTACTAATAGAAATGGATCCGAGCAAGATACCCTTCAACGCTCTGATTGTGGGGCCGACAAATTCAGGCAAATCGAGGTTTGTGGTAGACCAGATCTACGGCCCTTTCCGCGGCAAGTTCGACTACATTGTGCTTATCTGCCCAACATTCGCGCACAACAAGACCTACCTCCGAATTGGTGAAAATGATCCAAGAATGTTTGTGATAATAAGCAAGCAGCACGAGGTGGAAAGTTGTTTGAAGGTCGTGAGCTGGCTGTTTGAGGGCACCAACACGCTAATAATCCTCGATGACTGCGCAGCCTCTAAAGATGTAAAAGGGCGCACAGGCCAGCTGGTGAATCTTGGATTTTCCGCCCGACATATCGGAATCAGCGTTTGGGTGCTGACCCAGAAGATAACCAGCATAACACCTTCCTTCCGTGAAAACGTGGCGGCTATCGTTTTATTTTACACTCCCTCAGCCAAAACTACGAAGGCAATCTTTGAAGATTACGCCGGCGAACTCTCCCACGATGAGTACAAAAATCTGATTTCAAAGCTGAAAGAGCGGAAGTTCTCTTATCTCGTGTTCTCGCTTCGCTACCCCTACGGTATTCAGTGGGGTATCAGCAACTCAGTTGCTATCCACACCCCAGAGTTTTAAACTTTTTTGAATTAAAAAAATAAAAGTTGTATATAGTTGACGATGGCTGAACAAGAGTTCGCAGAAATTATAAACCTATTAGAAGCTGAGCCATCAAGCAGCCCAGCTGGTAGTAGCATTGTGCCAGACTTAGTCCCCGGACCTAACATTCCTGCTCTTCGTGAGCAGCTGGCCGTGCTTGTATCAACAGGCAAATCCAAAGAGGCCATCGGAGTGCAATTAACACATGAGCAGTTGAAACGCTTGACTGATAAAGAAGTTGAAAAGTACTACAAGAGATATGAAACCTTCGTTGGCAGCAAGACAACTGAAAGCATGGTTGACAGCCTGCTTACGCTTCTGACAAGAGGCCTGCAAATGGTTATTGAAATAGATGACGTTGATGCCATGAAAAAAGAACTAAAAGGAGACTTCATTATAAACAAAGAAATGACAGATTTTGTCGGCGGGCTCTCTTTGAAATATGGGAAATTTCTTGCTCCTATTTCTGCTGCTTTGATAACGGCGAAGCACATTGATTTTAATTCGCATTTGCAGAGAAAGGATGAAACAAAATTAGAAGAAATTTCTGAGCATACCTCACCAACTGCTGAACATTTGCAGACAAATTCTGAGTAATTGCTAAGTAATATTTTATTTGCTTAACATATACGCTTTGTTTCAAAATGTCAACCGAACAATCCGAGGCTTTCAAAGAAGTTGCAAATTCCCCAGGCGAGACCACTCAGGTCGATATCACACAGCAAGCAACAACTCCAACTCCAACTACAGCCCCGCAGCGTGCAAAAAATCCCAAGCGTGTGGCTGCTGGCAAAGCGGTTGCTGAAAGAACGCGGCTGGCCCGTGAACAACAGAAAAAAGCCGCAGCTGAGGCTGCTGTCATAATAGCAAACAACAAGGCAAAGGCCACTCCCCCGGTTTCTGAGCCAACACCGACTATTGCAGATGAAACCCTAAAAAGTACCGAAGAAAAAAATAGCAGTATCACCACCACACAATGGCTTGCTGTTGGAAGTATAGTCGTTTCACTAATCGGGATTTATTACAAACGTGAAGAGCTCAAGGCAGTATTCAGCAAAAAAAAGACACCTGAGCCCGTACATGTTGAGCTACAACCTGTTAGAACAACACTAAAAAGGGGTGTAACACAACCCAGAGGTGTAAAACATTTGGATTAAATATTTGGAATTAATATTATATCTGCCTCCTATACAATGAAGAAAGTTGACTTTCCCCAAGCTCTTATCTCAACCGCGGCCATTATTGGTATCGGAATGATATGGTACGACTTCAACATGAAGGTTTTTCTTACGGTACGCGAACTTATGAATAATTCATTATATGACCCGGACGTATCAACAAAGTTGATGGGGTGTGGGGTATCAGCAACTGAGTTGCTACCCACTGAAGAGACAAATAATTAATTTTGATTTAAACTTTTGTAGGTTTTTCTATACTTACAAAATAATGTCAGACAACAAGCTTGTTAAAACAATCACGGATGCGGCTACGCTCACTGGTTTAGTCGCCGGCATCGGTTGGGTCGCAAAAAAGGTTGTGAAAGAGAATTTTACTTCTGACCCCAGCAGCAGTGCTATGAACTACGTTAAGTTCACCGCCGTGATGGCTGGGAGCATTGCACTCAAACAGTACCTCGAGGACCAAAAAATCCTTCCCACCAGCATGTAAATTAATTATTTGAAAAAACTCTGCTCTGTTATATAACACAATGGCAAGTATCGCGATTATGGCTGGTGGGGCTATATTGAATGCTGCTGCTTTTATTGGCGGCAATTATCTTGCAAAGGCACTTGGCGGAGGTGACGCTGCACTTGATGAAAAAGTACGACATGACAAAGCTCTCGAGGCATATCAAGCGGCTTACGCCAAATACTCCTGTGACCGCACCAAACTTCTCGACTGGATTGCGACTAACACGCAAATAAAAGAGCAGGCCAAACAGAACTTTACTAACACTGACTACGCCTTCAAACTGTACAACCAGGCGCACCCTGACAAACAAATGATACCCCCCAAAGAACCCAAGTTCTCAGATTTCTATCAACCAAGCCAGCAGCAGAAAAATGGTGAACTCATGTTCGTGGGTGCCGGGGCTCTTGCTTTGGGCTACGCTGCCTTCCGTTTCCTTTAGTGGGATCACATCCCATGATTTTAAACTTTTTTAATTCCTTACTTATATATTATCAACTTTGTTGATATGATGGATGCCAAACTCGCAAAGATATACTATAGCCCTGGGGGCTACTGGAAAGGTTTTGCCGCAATCAAAAAATTATCCGCTGCTGCCAAGGTTCCAGAAGAAACCGCAAAAAAGTGGCTGTTCAAGCAAGCACTCTGGCAGATATTCCTCCCAGCACCGAAGCGCATTCCTCGGCCGAAATTCGATGTACCTATACCCAACAAAGTGCACCAGGCGGATCTTCTTTTTTTGCCACATGACAAACTGCCCCGCGGACGTAAAGTTTTTAAATATGCACTCACCGTTGTCGACGTGGCTAGCCGCTACAAAGAAGCTGAACCCTTAACCTCTAAAAACTCTGATGAAGTTGCCCTTGCTTTTAAGAGAATTTACAAACGCTCGCCTCTGAAATGGCCTGAACTGCTGCAGGTTGACCCCGGGCGCGAATTCATGGGCGCTGTTACAAAAGAAATGGAAAATCACAAAACATATATTCGGCGCGGGCGAGTTGACATTCACCGTGATCAGGCCATTGTTGAACGTTTTAACCGCACCCTGGCTGAGCGCTTGTTCGGGCACCAGTACGCAGTTGAAATGCGTAGCAACGAGGGCCAGCGGTCTACGGCGTGGGTAAAAAGACTTCCTGAAGTTGTAGCCGCTCTGAACAATGAAGTCACAAGCCTTATCGGCAAGAAACCTGTAGTTGCCATCAAAGAAAAAAATGTTTATGCAAAGCCATCGACACCTTATTTGAGACCTGTTGGAGAAAGCGAAAAAAAGCTCCCCTCTATTGTGAATGTTAGGTATTTGTACCAACCTGGCGAGCTTGAAGGTGGTGTTAAAAGAGCCACTGATCCAATCTGGTCTTTGAAAGTTTACAACATTGAACGTTCTTTTACCAAACCGAATCAGCCCGTTCTCTACTATTTACATGACGGGCCCAAGCGTGGCTTCGTGCGTGAAGAACTGCTTGTTGTGCCTCCAAACACACAATTACCCCCCGAGCGACTTTAAAGCTTCTTCTATTTCTTTCATTTCGGCATTTGTTAATTCTATTTCTTCCATTTCTGTATTTGTTAATTCTATTTCTTCCATTTCTGTATTAGCCAATAAAGCTTCTATTTCTTCCATTGCTTCCATTGCACTGTTGTACCCGTAAGCTTTTGTATTTACCCCGTCGTCAGCTATCCAGCGCTTTGAATCAAACGGGGACAGTGAAATTTTATTTACATGCATGCCGTAGATTTCGTGCCCCTCGCTTCGCAAAATGTTCATTCCGTGCCACAGCTGCTGCTTTCCGAACAGCACCTGCTTGTACTGTTCATGCTTTATCTGTTTCTTCACAACGTTCTTTTTCACGCCTTTTGCTTTTTTACGTTTATTTCATCAGCTTTTATCATGTTACAGCATTGCGACACTATTGCTTTCGGATGTTTCTTTTTTATTTTTTTGAACAACTCTGCGTCTTTTGCCATTATTGCCTGCACTTTTTTTCCTTCGCAGGTGCACTCTTTTATTTCCGCCTCAGGAAAGTCTTTCTTTATTTTGTCTATTCCCTTTTTGCTTTCGTCTGCCTTCATGACTGAGTACATTTTTGACCTCAGGCCCACATACTCCGATATTGGGGTCCCCGCGCACTCATCTTTCATTTTTCCCAAAACCTTTTTGTTCACTGTTGAGTGGAGCGGATGTTCCTTCGGGTAGTCTGATGTATCATAGAAGTTTTCGTTTGCTTTTATGTCTTTGTAGACGTCCTCTGTTTCTATCTTCAGCAGCAGGCTGTCCGTGTCAGTGTACAGGAGCTCGCATTTCTCGCCGTACTGCTTTTTCAGGTGGTTGTAAAAGAAGTCGTACATCAGTATCTTGCTTTTGTCAAGGATTGTCATTCCTGTGTAGACCGGCTTGTTGAGCAGCAGGCGGCTTTTGTGCATGTCAATGCCCACCAGGTCGTTTGTAAATATTACGTGCCTTGCGTACAGAGAGCTTGCGACCAATTTCCTTATTTTGTCTTTCTCATTGCTGCGGACTATTTTTATATCTACTCGGTTGCGCAGGTTTTCCATGGTTTTGCCGAAAACTGAGTTATTCATCAGCTTGTAAAAGTTCTTTTCAAAGTCATTCTTTGCTTGCTTTCTGAATTCTGTGTTCATCCGAATGTACGGCTCCATCCAACACTCTTGTTCGAACTCCAGAACCCTTTTTACACGCTTCAGTTTCATCCCCTGCTTCAGATAGAACTTCAAGTTTTCGTAGTGAACCACGTAGTCTTTTTTGTCCTCAAGTGTCAGCAGCAGCTTCTTGCTGTTTGGGATTTTCAGGTCCAATTCTTTTATCAGATTATTTTGGTAGTCCGACATGTTTTCTTTTTTCACGACCTTTTTCTCTGGCGCCAGTGGGTAGCTGTTGTGTTCTTTATGCAACTCCGCCGGGTACTCCAAATCAACTTCAAGGATCCAGCCTTTCTTGGCGTTTTCTTTTTTGTTCAGGATTTCCTTCTCTGTCGGCATCACTCGTTTCCATTTGAATCCGCTTTTGGGGAGAGGCTTGCTCATTGCCCAGCCGTACAGGTTGTTCGCGTCCAGATACATTATGTAACTGTTCGGTTTGCTTGGGTCATAATCCGATACCAAAGGATTGTTTGCCTTTGCGTGTCTTTTGCTTACCATCGAGATTCCTCCGCGAATTCCTCGTTCCACGAACATATGCATTTCATGGTCTGTTAACAACTCAAGCTCGACACCCGTCTTTTTCAAGAGTGCGTCCCATGATAGTCCTGGTGATGTGAAATAGTGCGCCGGGTCAAGACCGTACTGCTGCAAACACAATTTACGGAAATTTTCAAATACATCTGCCAACAGTGCTACATCCGTTTTCACGTAAAGGTCATGGTAATCCCCCAATGTTTTACAATCAAAAGTCTCCCATACTGCCTTCGCGTGAGCGTATTCATCTTCTGTAATGTGTTCGTCATTTAGTTTGCTGTAGAAGTCTTCTTTTTTTGGCAGACTTGTTTCGCTGAATTTTTCAAATGAATCCATGTACTCGTATGGGTAAATTCCCTTTTTGTAAAGCAGATCACTGCCATTTGATATTGTTGATGTGATTTTTAGTGCCTCCTTAATTTTCTTTTTGTACTGCAGCTCTCTGTCTTTTAATTCTGATGTGGCTTCTTCTACCCCCTTTACTATTACTTCTACCAACGAGTCCAAGCTTCCTTGCATAAAGTTCAAGCTGTCTATGAAACGCAGACCATCAACCGAAATGGTTATGTACTTCTCCATGTTGTTTGCGACACATTTCACCTCTTTTTTCAAATTTGACATCGCCTGCATTAAATGGTGTGCGTCGTAGCCTTTCAGGTTGTGAAATACAACTGGTATCTGGTCCGTCTTGGGGTTTATTCTCAGTTTAAGGTTACAGTTGCTGTGCGCCGCTCCTCTGTACTTACCCGTTATGTGGCAATGGTCTTTTACCGCGTCTCTGTAGTTCTTTTGGAGCAGTGGCTTTTTGCATAAGTAACAGTCGGTTTGTTTTTTTGCTTTCTGCTTGTCCTTTTGCTCCGGTTTTTTTAGTATTATCGTTTCAAAATCATCTTCTTCTGTTGCATAACTACCCAGTAGTTCAAATTCTTCTTGTCGATCTTTTTGCTCGTTGAAAAAGCACCTCTTGTGATATTGCCCCTGGTATTTTACTTTTTTTGTTATATGACCTTTAGTGTATACCGGCAATGAATCCCAATAGTTTTCTTTTACCAGTTTCTTTTCACAGATATGGCAGTTATATGCGTTTTTGAAGTTATACCAGTCTTCGTGTGTCATTATTATTGGTTTCTGTTGGGCGAGCATTCCTCTTATTTTTTCCTTTTCCTGCATTATGCTTTCCAGAAATGACTTTACCGCATTTTCGCCCCTGTAAACTTTTGACCCTGTTACTTCTCCGTCGCTTTTCACAACAATGTATGAATACCCGCACGCTTCATGCCACTCGGTCTTTTCTGTGTAACTTTTGCATTTTTTCTCGCTTTCCGAGTAGCGTTCACAGCCTTGTATCTTTTTTACCAGTGCCTCAAAGTCCGCGTATATCACGTAGGGCGCTTTCATCTGTTTCTGGTAATTTTGAAAAGCGAGGATGTTTTCCCCCTCTTTTGGCATCTCAATCCTTGTTGGCCTACCGTTCACTCCATTGCAGTACTTTTCGTGTTCCACCAGCGTGTGCGCTCTTGTGAAACGTGTTAAGCACCTCATGCAGTAGAAAGTTTTATGTTTTCTTGCATTATCGAACAACAAGGCGCTTTCTCTTTTCACCCAACAGTAATGCTGTCTCTCGCCTTTTTCAATCAACATCAGGTTTATTCTTTTTACGCTTTTTTCTTTACTGCTTATTCTGTGCACAATCACTGTGTCTTTTTCCCATCCGAACACGTTTATTGCCAGGTTTGGGTTTTGTTTTTCAAGCTTGTCGATTTGTTTTACCGGTGTCGGAAAATCTATCCCCTTGTAATTTATCCCGTCATTTTTGGGGTATTTGCTTGGTCTTTGGGGGTCCTTCCCATCTTTTGGAGGAAATAAAGCTGCTCTTAGAGCCCACTTCAGACATTCGTTGTCTTTGTTTTTCACATTTATTATTGCCTTCTTTTTTGCTAGATCGGCTGGAAGTGGCAAATAGGTTCCTCCGCGTAGTGGCTGATATTTTGCTACGTTCACGTATGCTAGCTCTATACTTTCTATATCCCATCCTGATCCTAGCAATGACCAGTTTTCTATTTCTCCCTTTATTCTTTCCATGAATTCTTCATATTTTTGTTCTATCTGTTCTTTATCATACCTGGTAAAAACGTGCGGCAGGTCCTCTTTAAAATAGTGCGACATTTCTTGCGTTTCTCCGTTTCTTTCTATTTCAAAATTTACTTTTAGCCCAAAGCTCACCTTTACGCTTCTCAACTTTAGAATTTCCTGTTCTATCAAGTTAGTATACTTTTCTTTATTTGCATTTTTAAACATATAAATATCTTTGTTGTTTGGATTTGTTTGAGATACGTTCATTATCCATACACGAAGCCATTCCTGGAAATTACTCTGACTTATTTTAAACCCGTCGCGTACAGGAACACGTTCAGGTTGTAATGGTTGAGGAAGATTTCTATTTTCCTCTCTAGTTTTTGGTCCGTAAAACTTTTGCAGAACATTGGACGAAAATTTCGCGGCTGCCATCTCGCCGTATATACAAATGCAGATAATTGTTCAAATGGAAAATAATTCTGGCGCACTTTTTATTGCGTTTCTGATGTTGAACTGACATTGTTCTTATTATCCGGCAAAAGAATATTCATTAATTCTTGTGGAGTCATTTTTTTCATTTCTGCAAGAAGTTCTTCTGATACAAGTATTGGCAATTCTTTATTTTCTTCTATTCTGTGTGGTTGAAATAATGGCCAATTGTCTCCCCTTTCTTTGTTTTTTCTAACTTTCGGTTTTTTAGTGCTTTGATCAATAGGACCTTTGTTTCTTCCTCTTCCCATCTCGCCGTATATACAAGTGCAGATAATTGTTCAAATGGAAAATAATTCTGGCGCACTTTGTATTGCGCATACTAGTATATTCGCAAAAAAAACATGCCTTCTACCAAAAAGCTTTCTACCGAAGAAATTCAAGAAATTGTGAACGCGCGAGGAAAGGAGTCGCTTTGTATATAGACAGTGCAGACATTTCTTCAAAAGAAAATATTTATTTTTGTGACACATCCGCTCGCTCTTTGTTACTTCCTTGCTTGCTTATTTTCTCTCTAATACCACCTCACACATAGAGGTTGCCGGTTCTGGCGGAAAAAAAAATAAAGATACAAAACAAAGCTGAATTAATAAGAAACGAGGCGAGCATGGGAGCCGAGTTTCTTATTAATTCAGCTTTGTTTTGTATCTTTATTTTTTTTTTGCGCCAGAACCGGCAACCTCTATGTGTGTCAGCATGTTCCGAAACATTTTCTTCTGATATAAACCAGACTGCATTCTCCAAACATTTCGTAGTATTAGTATCGTTGTCGTTGAGAAATAAAAATCGAGCGACCTCCCACTGCTACTCGTTCCAATGAAATAAAGCTTACGCCATATTCGGTTCGAAATCTACATATTCATACACAGAATGGCCATCTTCGACTGCGAAGGCCAACAGTTTTGCTTAACAAAATAAGGTGCACGCATTTTTCTTGGATAAATAAACTAGACAGAATGAAAGAGGAACAAGTAAGGAACGTCTTGACAGTATTGCGGAACTTGGGGGCCCGTCAAAATAAAGAGATTTTCACCAGTTTTTACTCAATTGAGCACTTGATGACAAAAAAATGCAACGACAAAATTACCACTAAAACGAAGGAAAAAATAAATTGAAGTCAAAGTGTGGCATAACGAGACTGCAATCACGGCAAAGCTAAATCACTACATACCTTGTACAGAAGATTTGCAGAGCTGCAAGACCGAAGTCCTCTGTGATCCACGGCTTGGAAAAACTACTAAAATTTTTCGAATTAAACTTCACCAAAAGCGCTCATAAGAAGATTAAAATCTTTCACACTGGAACATTTTTTAAAGCCTGGAGTCCTATACGGCTGTAAAGAGAAAGGAAAGACAATGTTGTCTTGAGTAATTTGAAACTTGGGGGCCGTTGGAAAGAAAATGCAAATTCACTTTGAAGTGGAGACAAATTCAGATCAAATTCCAAATTTCCTACCTAAAATAACGCCGTGTATCTGACGATCGTCTTAACAGTACAGCCAATGATTTAAACCCATAAAACCTCAACATCTTGAGACTAAACTGCAACATATCTCGTCTCATATGGACATCTTGAACTTTCGTAAATCAAATGTCAAACTTCACTGTTTAAGGGATTTTTCTTGTTTTGTTCGCAGTTTGATCGTCAAAATATCCTCATCCGAAGTCACGGTGAACACCACGAGTATCCATAGTGTTAGACATCTATGTAAACGTGTTATTCTCTTTCATATCTCTTCATGAAATCTTTCCAAGTGCGTAGATCACCCAGCTGAAAATCCACCGAAGCGCGCTCACAAGTTGAAATGGCGCCGAGGATCTGGAATTCTGATTTATCTGGCGCATGCGCAGACAAAATGCCCATGTGCTCCACCGTATACGGTTAGAAAAAGTGTGGCTTCCAATTTGAAAACACTCTAAACTCAAGCAAAAACTTAATAAATGGGAGCTCCGCTTTTAGGCCTGCCCAAATATATGTGTTAACTTTGAATTATAATAAGCTTAATAGAGCTTTGATCATTGCAAAATACAAGTTTGTTTTGCAAATAATAGGGAGCCTGGTGAAAGATGAATTTATATTTTAAGTTATGCGTACTTCGCGTCGCAAACACAGGGTTTGTGGACAGTGGAGTGCTTCACCATTCCCCTTTATTATCACACTAGATTTCTACTAGTTGGGATTTCGTAGTATTGAGCCTTCATTTAGATTGTTTTTAGTGTTTCCCCTCTTTTTAATTGACCTAATTGGATCAGTTTGCAGCTTTTCTGTAGTATTTTCAAATTTATTATTTTCCTTCATTTGCATCTAATTTGATGTTCTATTGCTTGATCATGATTCGCGCAAAATACCGTCTGATGTGAATACTTTTCAAAGTGAAACATGTTTTATTCGTTACCGTATGAACACGGCTTTTTAAGCTAGTGACTCATTTGGATATGGACCATTTAAAGGTTATGAAAAGACACAAATAATGAGTTAGATAGATTTTTTTTCTGAATTGTAAAATTACCAACAGGTTTGTCTCTTTGGTGAATATTGGCGTTCAAACGAACCTATTCGGATCACTTAGAAGTTGCCATTTAAATTGAATATTAATTTGTATGTAAATTTATACTTTGGAAAGTATAAGATGGTCCAGACATTTATTAGGCTTTCAAGGCAATTTATCTAGTGTAAGTTATGAGCTAGTGTTAGTCCACACGCCCAGCAAACGACAAATTACAACAAAACTATTAACTGTTTAATACGCATCGGTAGCGTTTCTCGCCATCTTGGATTACATTCTTCTCGGCCTAGTGCCAGTCCCTTTTGGTTCTATTATAACTAGTTCCAGTTCTCTACATTTCTCTCTCTCTGGAAAAAGATGTTGTCCTCAACATGAACGAATAGACAATAGTCTCTTGTAAGTTATCTCATATGACAGTTCCTTGTACACTTGTATCTCATCCTCGGGCAAACAAAAGTATTCTGGTTGATCAGGCCAGAATAACGGCTTATGTTGCACTCAAATGTCACTCTTCTATCTCTTCTGCAGTATCAGAGTCTAATATGTAACGCCTTTATCCATAACAATATTTGACTTCCTTGTACAAAGAACATTCCGAGATAGAGGAAAAATCACTTAATAAAAACGATATTGCACCTTTACGCACAAGCAAAATATTATACGAAATTATACAACCCCAAAAAGAAACATTTATCAGTCTTATCTTGAATAAACGTAGCTTCAAATCAGTTCCTTTCTTCTGCAGTTAATTACTCCTGGCCTGCTAGTAATACCACACAGGCATAGGATGTATCGGCTGAGCTGATACTGGAAGAGGTTCCACATAGCTGTAAGGTTGCAGAACAGGTTGTAATATCCATGATAATGTGATAGGTTGCCACAACTGCTGCGGATACGATACTGTGATGGCTTGAATTCCTGCTGTGGGGTTGGGTTGAAAAGAGGGTTGTCCCATTACATCATAGGTCATCCTAAGAGGTGGTCTGCTTATACGTTGCGACTGTCTTAGTGGTAAGCTATCTGCAGCCTCGTCATCTACCGTACCAAATGGTTCGTCTGGATCTTCTGCTTCTCCCTCTGAACTCCGGCTATCAACTTGGCATGGATCAGTGTCCTGTTCAACTACATGCAACTCTGGAACAATGCCACAATTATCTTCACATCGATTTCTTGTAGACTCGTAAAATTCTTGGAGTTTGTTAGGTGTTAGGCTAGGAGTGTCCTCGTCATTGGCTCCGGTTGTCTCCTTTTGTGAAGCCTGCTGCCTGTTGGTCCGCCCAGACACTGTACGGCGACTCCTGGATGACTTAAGTTGGGTCTCAACAGGTAAGTATGAACATGGTAATAGCAGGTTACGATGCAGTACTCTTGACCTTCCATTTCCAGTCCCTGGTTTTACTTCATAAACTGGCATATCCTTCCTCTTCTGAGTTACAACATAGATTTCTTGTTCCCAGTAAGGTCGTAGCTTTCCCGGGCCACCACGCTCAGTCAAGTTCCGTACAAGAACACGATCTCCTTCGCACAGCGTAGTGTGTCTGACTTTCTTGTCATACTGTTGCTTCCCCATGTCTGCACTTTTCTTTGCATGAGCAGAGGCCAAATCATAAGCTTCCTTCATTGCTCGTCGCCAGTTTCTGACATATTCAGGATATGTAGAATATCCCTCTGGAGGCTTTAAGCCAAACATTAAGTCTATAGGCAGTCTCGGGGTTCTACCAAATAGCAGATAGAATGGTGAAAATCCAGTAGAGTCGTGACTACTACAATTATATGCATGGACTACCTTATTGAGATGGTCCCGCCAGCGGGATTTCTGTTTCTCTGGTAAGGCTCTCAGCATCGATAGGAACGTTCGGTTGAACCTTTCTACCTGGCCATTCCCCTGCGGGTGATAGGGTGTTGTCCGGGAATGTTTTATCCCACTCAGTTTTTCAAGGTTGTAGAAGAGCTTGTTTTCGAATTCTCCACCCTGGTCATGATGGATGGTTTCTGGGAATCCAAATCTCATGATAAAGTCATTATACAGTTTATCGGCTGCAGTCTTCGCAGACTTATCACGGGTAGCATACGCTTGAGCAAATCTGGTGTAGTGATCCATGATCACCAATATATACTGGTATCCGCCCGAGCTTGGTTCAAGATGAACAAAATCCATGGAGACAAGTTGGAAAGGTGCTGTAGAAATGATAGGCTGAAGTGGTGCATTAACGTGAGTTGCAGGTTTTCGTTGTTTCAGGCAACGGCACACTTTTGTGACATAATGGGTTATGTCTGCCCTCATAAATGGCCAATAGAAACGTTCTCTAGCTAGTTCCACTACTCTGTCTGCGCCCAGGTGCCCCATATTTTCATGTAGCTCTTCATACACCCGTTTGTGATATTTCTTGGGTAAGACCATTCGGTCTCTAGATCCAGATTTGTGATAAAGTATTCCATCTCCAGCAATGAACAGTTTGTTCCATTCGTGTACAAGCTGTCGTACAGTAGCTGACTCCTTCTGTCTTTCCTGATAGGTGGGACGTTGTCCAACTTGCATAAAGTGCAAAACACGAGCAATTGTTGGATCTTCTCGTTGGGCTGTGATAAGTTCATTATTTGACATAGTTGGAATGTCACCACACGCTTCCCTTAGCATATCAGGCACTGCTGTGAGAGATGACAACCAGGCAGTCTGAACAGTGTTGGTTTCATGGATTGAGGATGTGACGGCATCTAAAACATCTTGATTGACTATCTCTGAACAACTTTTCATGTAGTCCTCGAAGCTGATTGGCATTCGAGACAGGGTGTCAGCATCCGCGTTGGCTCTTCCTGGTCGATACCTGATGTCAAAGTGGAAGTCCGCTAGTTCATTAACCCACCGCAAACCAGTAGCATTCAGTTTTGCTGATGTTAAGATGTATGTCAAGGGGTTATTATCTGTGAAAACAGTAAACTTTGGAGAGTAGTAAAGGTAATCACGGAAATGGTCAGTCACTGCCCATTTTAGAGCCAAATACTCAAGTTTGCCTGCGTGAAGGTGGTACTTCTTTTCAGCTGGTGACAGTGCTCGTGAAGCATAAGCAATAACTCTCATGACTCCATCCTGGTTTTGGTACAACACTGGCCCAAGACCATCTTTACTTGCATCAGTGTGGAGAGTGAATGGTTTTGAGAAATCGGGATAAGCCATTACAGGTGGATTGCTGAGGTGTTGCACTAACTTCTCAAGGGCAAGTTGCTGTTCCTTTCTCCAACAGAGTGGTGTCTTTGAGGGTGGTTGTCGATCTTTTTCTGTGGTAGTTAGCAGATCATATATTGGTTTTGCAACTTTGGCAAAGTTCTTAATGTACCTCCGGTAGTAACTTAATATTCCAGCAAGCTGTCTCACTTCACCAACAGTTCTGGGTGATGCTTCCTTTATCTTCTCGATAGCCTTGACACATCCTGGGTCCATTCGATAACCATCACCTGACACAACCCTTCCAAGAAACTGGACCTCACGTTTAAACAAACTACATTTACGCGGTTTCAACTTGACCCCATGTTCACGTAACTTTCGCAGTACTGTCCTCAGATGCTCAACATGTTCTTCAAAGGTACTACTAAATACTATGATGTCATCAAGGTATGGTATGGCCACTTTGTCCCTCAGTTCACCCAAACACCGTTCCATAAACAGCTGGAAATTTGCAGGCGCATTCATCAATCCAAATGGGATCCTAACCCATTCATACAGTCCCCAAGGTGTAATGAATGCAGTGGCTGCTCTACTTTCCTTGCTTACAAATCCCTGATGATATGCCTTGCCCTGATCGAGAACACTGAACCAAGTTTTTCCACCAAGACTATCCAGGGTTTCTTGGACTCTGGGGATAGGATGTCGGTCAGCAACGGTCTTGCGGTTAAGTTCTCGGTAGTCAATGCATAGCCTTAGTGACCCATCTTTCTTTCGGACACAGACAACTGGAGAGGAATATGGAGATTTAGATTCAGTTATGAAATTCTGGTTCAGCAGGTCTTCAATGTACTGTTTCACCTCTGGGTACAATGGTCGAGGGATTGATGTGTACTTCTTTTGCACTGGCTGGTTATCCTTCAGGTTAATCTCCATTTCCAGATCAGAGATGCAACCAATGTCTTCTTCACTAGATGAGAATGACTCACACTCTTCCCTCAGCATTGTCTCAGCTACAACTCGCTCGTCATGATTCAAGCCATTGAGGTCAACTGCTGGGAGAGGGTTTTTGCTTTCTCCATCTTGCTGCCCAGAGGGGGTCGACCTTGTTGATCCCTGAGTTCCATGTTCCTTAAGATGTTGATGGTCAGTCTGGGTACTGCATTCACTAAGTCTAACGTCTGCCGCAGTCACTGATTTAACTGCCTGAAGAAATCCTAACGAGCTGCTGCTCTTAAGCGCAATGTCCTGGTCTGTCCCATTGTACACAACAACTTGCACCCGAGATGATTTTCCTGGTTTGATGTTTAACAAAGCCTCATTAACTTCTAAGCCCTCTGGCAACTGTGCTTATTTATCTGGCTCAAACAGCACTGGTGTTTGCTTGTGCACAGGTCCTGTATTTGCACGGCAACTGACAGCAATTGTGCTATGCTTGGGTATGATCACATGTTTCCTTCCAGTTCTCACTTTACAAATGGCATCTGAACTTGAACTCTGAATGAAGCTTACTAGGGCATCTAATTTTGTCTTATCTTTTCCAGGATAACTCTTGCAAATTGTTGGCTTTGGATTCGGATCCTGGCTTAATAATTCTTCAATTACATTGTATCCCAGAATAGGATTTCGGATGCTACTAGGAAAGGCACTAACAGTTCTTCTTGATTACTATCACTGCTGGGAGCGGTTAACTTCACTCTGACTTACGCCCACCCAATGTAGGGTACCTTAGTCCCATTGACTGCTGTTAAATTTAGATCTGTATCCAGGAGCTCTGACAACTGTCCTAAGTGTTTCTGGAGTAATTCAACTGATATTATTGATACCTGGGCACCAGTGTCCCCTAACACGTTACATTCACAGTCATCGAGCAAACACTTTACCGTACACTTCTTTCCAACTAGGCCAATAACTTTAGCATGCTCATTTGGAGTTAAGTGGCTAACACAGGCTGGGTCTACAAAATCTTTGGACTTACTTGTACTTGTCTCCTTAAGATGACTTATTGCATGGCACAACACCTTGTGTTCAGACCAGTGTCCTTTCTGACATTGGGCGGAGCAATACCATACGCTTTGACACCGACTGCATCTTTTAAGCTGTCCATGCTCTACTTCAATTTTACAGCAATTGTTACATTGGTGAGACTTTGGTGGATTTACGACTGTTTCCCGTCTCGCGGAAGCAGTCGATTCCTATTTAACGGCTTCCTGCATCCTCTTGCAAAATGAGTGTCGCTCCCACACTTAAAAAACAATGATTGCAATACTCCTGCTTGTTCTCGAGGCAGCTTGAACACAAAGGCAGTCTTCGTCTCTCTGGCCACTTCCCAGGGGGTACACTTTGGTCACTGCTCTTCTTTCTCACCTCGCTCTTCAATGCCTCAACTTCTGACTTGATCGCACTGATCGCTGTTAGAAGATCATTCTGAGGGGTGCTTTTCTTGCTTTCTTCCTTGCCTTTGGATGAACCATCAGATACTGCAGACACTGATAATGCTGGTGGTTTGGACTTGCGATTGTTCCTTAGCTTCTTGTCCCTCTCCTTTTCTGCTGAGGTTGCCATACTCATCTGCTGCATCAACACTTCATCTGTCACATTCGGGTCCTTTAGGAACGGGCGAATCTTAGCACGAATACTTTCATCCAGTAAACCAGTTTCTACTGTTCGAAGAAACAGATGTTGTATCTGACCAGAATCATATTGTAGGGATGTGTCATCATCTCCTTCACTACATGCAAACAGAATCTGCTGCCTCAAATCCAGGGCATTCATCAAAAATGTCTGGGGTGATTCCTTTGTGCTCTGACATAATGATGCAAGTGTTTGATAGAGTTCGGATGTATTCTTCGCCCCATAGTGGCTACGGAGAATTTTCTTTAACCGATCCAATGTCAAATCTTTGTAAGTTTCGAGATAACTTCTAAGTACCATACCAGGTGTGATTGAACGAATAACACCATCAACAATTTCACTCTCAGCATAACCTTGGGCCAGCCCCGTTTGGATTTGACGCGCCAGTGAGGAGAAACTAATTTTATCTTTCTGCTCGAGCTCCCCGATTTGACCATTGATCTTAAATTGTCTACGTAACGCGCTACTCGCCAACAGTTTTTGAACAGAGTCCTCCTTCGCTACAGTGGGAGGTTTGGAATCACTTTGGACTGACTTTCCACTCTTACCTTCGTCCTTGATCCCAGAGGATGGTTTTTCTGTCAACAACTTCTTCACATTTTCAAGGTACGGCACGATTTCGGCTTCTTTTAACTTGTCAATTCCTTCCTCGAGTTGCTGAGCGATATGTTTCGCCACCGCGAGTTTGCTCTTTCCTTCACATTCGACTTTAAAGAATTGTGCAATTCGCTCGAGTGAGCTCCAATCCGCGGCATAAATGTTAGACTGTATTTTAAGTTGAAGTTCTTCGGCCATATTGTGTTCTTCGTTCTTCTCCACTCGTGTTGACAGTGGCGGGCAACTAAAGCACGTGGTCGCAAAGAAAAACACAGACAAGCTCAAAAACATACCAAGATCGATCGCCACAAGCGGTTCCTCCAGTGTTTCATTGTCGTTAAGTTTCAAGTCCTGGCGGGGTCGCCAATTTTGTTAGTCCACACGCCCAGCAAACGACAAATTACAACAAAACTATTAACTGTTTAATACGCATCGGTAGCGTTTCTCGCCATCTTGGATTACATTCTTCTCGGCCTAGTGCCAGTCCCTTTTGGTTCTATTATAACTAGTTCCAGTTCTCTACACTAGATCCGTCATTTTTCTTCTGGAAATGTCTTCGACAGACGTGAACAGTTCCTCATCGCGCGCTTCTCGAAAGTAATTCACTTCATTCATCATTCCCATGAAGAAAATATGAATAGACGTTTCTTCATCTTTTTGAATGAAGTGTGTGTCAACAAACTTCTCCGTTGTGCTTTGTTCATCAGGAAGGCGCATGTTTGGCTTAAACCAAGCTCTAAAATATGGGTTTTGTGCTTTATCAACTTGATCGATGAGCTCTTTGCCCATCCAGGGCCAAAGCATGGTGCAAGGTAACATGGCTATCGGTAGGTAATTTGGATATGTTTCCGCCACAAAACGCTGATATTCCATGTACATTTGGACCGCTCGACCCGTTTTCACGCTTTCAGCATTTTCAATTTGCCAACTTTGGAGGGACGATTGGTAGTAAGTGTCTTACTTCTTGGCCTGTGCCAAGTAAAACGAGGCGAATTGTTCATTTCCTTGGGATTGCATCGCTTGAGCAGTTTTGACATACATTTTGGCTGCATTTGCGAGGTAAGCAAATCTTGTACCATGTAGCCACCAAAATGAGATGCGAGGAGTGTTCCTTGTGCTATTTCTTGTATAAACCTGGTGGCTATTGCCTTTTGGGGATCTCTAGCCGAAGTACATGTTCAAACAACGTTTTGCTGAAGGCCCTTCCACTGCCTACAGATCTTTCTTGAGGGACAATGTTTAAGTACAACTGATTTTCCCCGGAGTCTTGGGATGCCGCTTATTATCTGAAAGTGAAGATTGACTAATTGAAGATTTAGCAGCCTCACAAAAATTTACAGTCATAAAGAAAGAACTGAAAAACTTTGTCTTGTTGACGGATGTTTACGTTTTGAGGTGAAAATGTGCTAAAGATAAAATGAAATGCTTTTTCACGTACACAGAGTACTCCCATAAAGTCAAAAGAAGGAAATATATGGATTTTCTCAAAGGAAGAACAAACCATATACAGTAACGGGCAATTTTTCCGGCCATAAAACAGAGGAAAAACTTGAAAAAATCAGCCTTACGTTTTCAAGTTACAGCCATTCGCATCCTGCTAATACGCAGCCAAACACACTTAATTGCAGTCCTAGAGAGCTGGTTGGGCAGTTTTACCCGAAACTGAACCAGCATGTTTGGGTCTTCTGTGATGAGAATGTCTTTTGGCTTTTCAAAGTTATCGTAAAAATTGGTGACAGTGTCCTCTTAAGGTCTAGCAGGCGAGAAAAAAACGGTAAAAACGGTAAAATTTTGTTGTCGACGTCTCTGGAATCGATTGATTTCGTATAACTTAGCTGAATTAGCCGTTCTCTGGTATAGATTTTAGTGATCAATAAAACGGAACCATGTTATGAATAACGAGACATTTTAAGAACCAGAGTTTGCTTTGTGAGACCATTTGACCCTTTGGTATCGACAGAGAATCGAAAAGAAACTCGCGTAAACAAGTCTCGCAAATATTTCCAAGTTTCTAATTCTGTTTGTATGCTTTGGCAGAGAAGCTTGCAAAACATGCATGTCTCTGTTAACGTGGAATTCACGAATCAGGTAATTGATTTTCCTTGAATGGCATAACCTTTTAAAAATCAAAATGTGGTGAATGTTGCGAATTTAAGCGCAGCCTCACTTTCGAGTCGCAATACCGCGCTGAATACCCTCGCATCTCTAGCCAATCAGAGCGCGAGAATCATTTGATAGTCAAAATGGAACAGTCATTTTTCGGAAAACCCGTTCTGAAATCATCCACTACCTCTAGGGGTACTTACCATTTAGCCAAAAAATCCGGAAATTTCGGTTGAAAGTCAAATGCAACAGTAATTTTCCGGAAAATCCGTTCGAAAATTGTGGACTACCTCCAGAGGTAGTCCTCTTTTTCCGTTCGGAATGGAACGTCGGAAATCTCCTTACCATTTGCACGATTTCCCAGTTCCAGTCTCTCATCAACGGAAAACAATAACAGGAAACCGAACTTCAAATGGTAAGCGCCATCTCGTTCGGTTGGTCTGCTGATTTGGAAAATCCCTTACCATTAATCAGTGTTCATTCCAACCGGTTCCTTCCGACAAATGGTAAGCACCCCAGACGTACTCCTCTTTTTTCCGTTCAGAACGGAAAGTCGGAAATTTCGTTACCATTTGCACGGTTTCTTAGTTCCAAAAAAACAATAACAGGAAACCGAATTTCAAATGGCAATCGCCATCTCTTTCGGTTGGTTTGATGATCTTGAAAAATCCCTTACCACTATTCAATGGATGCCCCAACTGGTTCCTTCCGACAAATGAAAGCACCCAAATCCTACTGAAAAATGTTACTTTCCACCAGCGAAAGACATGTTGTCTTTCGTAAAAACATGACTAAGTTAGCCGAACTAAAACTTACTGTAAAATTAAATTCAACTTAATAAAAATGTAGTATTTTTTTTTCCAAGAACGGTCGGCTAGAATTTCGAATTTGTCACAGCCTAAACAAAATTTAAAGAAAAGCACGTAGAAAAGGAAGAGACCGTGAGGGGAATAGAGGGGGGGGGGGAGGGGGGGGGGGGGGGTAGAAAATCGTCTGTACATCTGGAGAAATCCTGGCTTCGCCCCTGTATTGGCCAATATCTCAACTAACAGAGCGAGTCTTCTCAGGCCAGCACAAAAATGCATTTGTGTATGTGGACTTTGTGTATACTCTCGTTGGATAAAGTAATGCACCAGAGTGATTTTTGAGCCGGGAATTTAGCCAAAATTCGGTTGTAGTTACGACTGTTTAAGTATATAAAGTTAAAATTTCCTCAAAAGTTCCAGTTTGCGTTTCATGTAAAGCTATGCGAATTTGACATCGCTAATAAGCAGAGAAAATAAGAGCTTTGGAGTTAGTGGGTTAATTTTGGGACGATTTTTAGTATATAAACAGAAGCTTTCGCAAAAGTCCTGATTTCGACATAGATTTAGTCTGCGTCAAGGGCAAAATATAAAAAATTCCAATAAAAATTAATAAAATTCTAAACGACCCGAATCTTCTAGTTCACCGAGGCCTTTATTCTAACAAAGTTTGGGAAAACCGTCTTTTTGTCTTTCTTGCATACTTGGTCGGTCCGAGGGAAGCGCGCGATGTTTACAATATTCCGTATGATGTGACCTTGCCAATGTACTCGTCTGTTGCCATTATCTAGTTCTCTACTGTGCCTTCAGGGTTTCTACAATTTCCAGGAAAGTCGTTTCGATTGTGCGATTAATTGAGTATTGCCTGTTCAGGAGAGACATGGTACGGGAGAGTGCCAGTAGAATGGTTAGGTAAGTTTTTCTTCAACTCTTGTCCCACAGGAAGACCGCTTCCTACAGAGGATAACTATCCACTTCGAGAGCCTTTCATAATTAGAAAGCAAAACCAATATTAGAAACCCAGTGGTTTGTAAACAAAAGTAACGGGACAAATTGTCAGTGAAGTCACCTGTTTTCAGGGTTTTCTGAAAATAAGGGAACTTGCATGGGAACACGATAACTAAAACTTGAATTTAATTTAAAATTTCCGACGGCATTAATTGATATGAGGTACAACTCCAAATTTTCTCAATCCTCGTCTAAACACCCTTATTGATATTTATCAAAAACATACCTGAGAATTGGCTTGGGTTATCGTTGGACATGTCTCTAAAATGACATTAAAATTCGGCAAAATTCCATTGCATCGCCCGTAAACTGTGAAAACACTTCTAATTACCTTTTAACGGTTTGCGCGATCAACTATCGGCTAGGCACTCTGATTCAGCAACCATTGGAGAGGCTTCTCACAGAAATGTGGGTTCGTGGCTTGTTTCGTCTTTGAGTTTCAAGTATAGAAACTTTCAGTAGAATGTTAGAGTTGAATTTAGATGACCTTTATATTTCCGCACTTCTGCTCCAACGATTTTCCTGAAACTTGGGTATGGTATCTTTTAAGTTAATATAAGCTAATTCCACAAATTTAACAAAAAACTATCAGCAATTTTTTTGCTGGATGCGATTTTGTTAAAAAATAGTGTGGTCCAGTTAAATGCAAATATCATTAATAATATTTTTCTTCAATAAAATCAAATTTCATATTCTTTTTACCGAATGATAGGTAAACATTTTCCCAAAGTTTCACAGCCATCGCGACAAAGCCCAAAAAGTTATAACCCAAAGTTTGGCATGGACGAGTGCACCAGGAATAGCTACGGGGCCACCTTAACCGAGCCCACGATTCTTGCTGTTGACTTCGAGAACCCTAGGCTCAGGAAGGAAGGGGTGATAGTTTGCATAATTTATTCAGTTGAGGAGTCTGATCCGAGGCTGTTGACTGACTAATCAAAATGTTTATTTTCTTTACTGAGCAATGAATGATACAGTAATTCCCGACTTACACACATTTGCACACAATCTCCCATTCTTCTAAAATATACCAACGAAGGGTTAGTGCTCAAAACGTCAGCTGGCCAAATTTCACTACAGCGTTTTGAACCTCTAGTTGTCATGCCCACTTCCTCCGGAAGCCCCCATCTATTTTTTTCGAATACCCCCAGTAACCGACCCTAAAACCACAATCTCAGGCCTAATAAACTCTAACCATTTCCTTTATAGCATTCAAGGGTAATGATGTTATGCGAAAGAAAAATGACACAGGATTGAGCGTTAACTCCATTATAATCTTTAATCCAAATGAAAGCCTGCATTCTTACATACGATTTGCATTTGGAGTTAGATATTTGGAATACAAAGTTGTATTCAGAGGCGAGTAAGGTAACCTGTTTAGTGTAAAGTTAAAGAAGATATCGAATTTCTGCACATTTCATCGAGAGACATAAACAGTTCCTCACCGCCGGCTTCTAAAAAGAAATTCGCCTCCATCATCAATCCCAAGCAGAAAATTTGAAGGGATTTTTTTTCATCTTCTTCAGTGAAGTATTTGTCAACAAACAGCTCCGTTTTGCCTTGTTGGCCCGTTTCTCGTACGTTCATTGAAAACCACTGCTTATAATAGGCGTTTTTCGGGTTAACTTTACCGATAAGGTTGCCAGCCATCCAAGGCCAAAGCATACTGCAGGGTAACGTGGCTATCGGTAGGTATTTAGGATTCTCTAGCACCACACCCCTCTGATACTGCATGTACATTCGGACTGCTGGACCCGTTTTTACGCATGCCTCGCTTTCAAGTCGCCAAGTTTCGAGGGATTGTCGGAAGTCTTTATCGTACCTCTCAGCCCGCTCCCAGAAAAAAAGAGCAAAATCATTATTGCCTTGCTCTTCCAACTTTCGAGCAGCTTCTTTATACATTGCAGATACATGGCCGAGATAAGCAGTATCTTGTAGCATGTAGCCACCAAATTCAGATGGGAGGAGTATTCCTTCAGCCATACCTTGGATAAACTTGGTGTTTAGCGCTTTTTCAGGGATCTGGAGTCTTAGTGCAGTATCAAACATTTTTTTACTGAAAGAGCCGCCAAGCATTTTCTTGAAGGCATCTCGAGATCTTTCTTGATGAAGACTGTTAAAGTGCAATCCGATTTTTCTCGGAGGCTTGGAATACCATCTATTGTCTAAATGTGAAAATTCAACCAGATTTAGAATAACTTTCAGAAAAAAATATTGACCATTCTTATACAGTTTGCAAACTGACCTGAAAATATACTCTAAAGACAATTATTTCGCTGATTTTACACAGGGAGATATAGCTGGATAATCGATATATTGCGGGAAGCTCTATTTACTAGTTTGATACGTTCTCGTGCTTGATCTATGTTTTAAAACCATTATCATCATATAAATCTACAGGTTCCCATACATAACTGTTTAACAGCCTCCTTATTATACCTATAGGGTTTGTCCATTTTCCAATATCCTCGCTTCGGTTGTTCTGTCCATTGAGTGCTGCTTGTTCTGGTGAGACTTGGTACACTGGAGTGCCAACAAAATGGTTGGGTAATTTCTGCTCCAACTCTTGTCCCCCTGGAAGACTGCTTCCTACAAAGGATGGCCATCCACTTCGAGTGTCTTCTATATAATTAGAAAGAAAAGCAAACATTAGATTTAAATGTGAACTGGTGGTATGTTAACGAAATTAACACCCCATTCCCCTCCGGTGTCATTTTCAAGATGATGTCGGGCGAAAAATATCGGCCATAAAAGTAAAACAAATATGGAACACAACTCTAATTTACTGCAGGCCGGTGCCATTTTTCAGTTACCGGAATATAAAAAATTTCAGGACGGGACACAAATTGTCAGAGAACATTTTGAGCTATTTCCTTTTCGTTATTTTACTTGGCTTTTTTATTCTAAAAACGTTTACAGATGTTTTTTATCATATATCAGGTTGTACTTACCGACTCCAGAGACTTGCTTAGAGGATACAGCCGTAGCCAAAAAGATGGTAACAACAGCGAAAAGGCAAACTTTTCTCACCAACATTGTACTACGATTAAATGTCATTTTCACAACGCTAAGAATCCAAAAGTAGCATTAGCGTGATATATATAACGCATTTAGTTACGGGTAATTCGTAAGGGTTTCTCGATATGCATTGCATTGAAACACGGAAGGGAATAAGATGGCGTAAAGAGACGTAAAACTGCCATCGTCATTTACCATGTTGCTCAAAAATAATAAAACAGAACTTTGTGTTTTCTGTGGCTTAATAATTGCATAATGTATGTGAAATGGTAATATAAAGGTGGAATAGAAAAATCTCTTGCCAGAGCTAATGGACGTTATCGTAAGTAAATCTCTCTTCCCATCATTGGCAAAGTAAGTATTGTTTTGAAGTTGCAGTCGACTTATCGTTTTAAAAATATCACATTGTCATAAACATTTTTGAGAAAACAAACTAAAACTAGAGTTACTTTCTCTTCGTTCTGTTTATCTTCAGTTAATTAAGACAATTTAGCTTCTAAGGAATCCGAATTTTTGTTGAACTTTGCACATCTTAATAAACTCTGATTTGTAGTATCGATCAGTAAACTAAGTAACCTGTAACGTTCAGTTTTTTTCTTTTCTTAGAAAGTACTGATAGCATGTATAATATCTACTAGAAAGAGAAATAACAGATATATTAATACCTGCTTAAAAATGAGAGCCAAGTTTCGATGTTCAGCGACGGACTATCCACGAATGAAAGAGGAGTAGCAATGCCAGAGAAATGAGAACAAAGTGGCGTGTTGTTATGAAAAAATGTTCCGTCTTACTCAAACCTGACTGTACCAAAACAAAATGGCCACCCGCTTCCGCCACATCTCTAGGTGTTGACGTCTCGGTGCCCACAATCTTTTGGAACTGGTCATTTGCGAGTGGCACAATTTTCAACCAAATCTCCTGCTGCTTTGGGGAATAAAATCTTCGAAAGATACTTCTTCCATTTTTTTGTATTTATTATAAAATACGAAGAATCACTACGCTGTATGCAAAGTAAATCCATCCTGTTAAAATTCGATATTATGAGAAATGAAAATGAATTTTTTAAGTACAGATAAAAGTCTGATCGGATTTCGGCTCAAATTCGTTTAAGGAATTATGTCATGCACTAAGTTCTCTCCACAGGCATTCGCATGCACGAATGAACTTATGAATCTTTTCTAAGTCTACTTAGAAATATACTTTATTTCTTAGCCTGAAAAGTGACTTTTTCATCACAGGATTTAAAATACATTTTGGGGTGGAAACACATTAAAAAGTGGTTACAGCCCAGAATGAGAGGACCGAGTTCATTCACCAAATAAACACACTGACCCAACATTTCATCTAGACCTTTTGGGCAAAGAGCTTGTGACTGACAGGTAGCCACTGTAAGAATCTTAGAATAAGAAACAGAAACCACATCTCCTTCCAATTAACTGATAATGATATAAATAAATCTCTCTTTCAGGATTTTTGGCGTTATTTGCATGAATTGTAACAATCACTATCCGTCACCTGCACAGAGTGACAACATTTCAAGGTGAAGTTCCGTGATTTCCGCTCTATAAATATTAAAGTTTCCAAGATGTTTTGAAAGAAAAAACAATGATTTGTTGTCTAAATAGTTACTCTATGCTCATATCGTTTAACTCACTTTTAGGTTCACCATTTTTAGCTGTCGGTCAAACTGAATTTCTGATTGCCAGGCTAAAAATCAAGTTTCAATTTGTAGTATGAATTGGTAAACTAAACTGGACTTTCTCTTTGGGTTCTCGTGTCGGTTTCCACAATCTTTTATAACAGGTACTTGTCACTAGCACAAACTCAATAATTTCTTTTGCAATTTTACGGACATAAAAAAACACTCTAAAGATCGTAAGCCAGAACCGCTGCGCTATTTTCAATGATTATCACTGTCTTAACTTTTTGGGATTACTGAATATACAAGGACAGTTATGAAGTGCGGAGCAGCCTTCGGTTCGTGAACCGGCTGGCCGAAGTACCACATGCAATGAGAGGCAACGGGAAAGCAATTCAACGTTTCTTTGTGAAATTTAACAACTTAAAATACGGATGACTATGATTTACAAAAATCGTCAGGTAGACCACGAATGTGACAAAATAACTGAAAAAAAGGAACGTAATAGAAATGTATAGTTCCTATTTAATTGTAGCGCCCTTCTTCTCATTAGAAACAATTAAGGCCGATCACTCGATTAGGTCAGGAAATTCAGAAAAAGCGTTCTTCCTACTGTAATTAACTTCCTTCATTCCCCTCTCGAAAACGCATTGCGCTGGAAGCCTGTTGAGGTACGGGTATTACCTGTTATATATTGTAAGATCAAGAAGCTAAAATAAAGGCACGAACTTTAGAAATAACCGTGACCACAAAGAACTGGTTGTGGAATATAAATCATCGGTCAAATGAAAGCTAACAGTTCTCATGCTAACCGGAGTGCATGATTTTGACTCAAATGTTTTGGGATCGACGAAAAATAAATACGAGCTGATGTATTTTATAATTAGCAGCTATTTTGAAATGCTCGGCGTGATCAATGAGTTTTCATGGCAAAAAGATCTATTTTCGGATTTTTCGTTGCCCAGGAAAGTAAGTATCTGTATTATTTGAGATCAAAAATTAGCAATCTTGGATTCTTCCAAGGAAACGTACCCGTAGACTGCTATTAGGCATTTCGAGTAGTTAGATTATCGGAGTAACTAAATAATAAGGAATTTTATCGAGGACTCAAAAAGTAACTGGTTTCTCAGGTAGGACATTGGCCGAGCTTATGGTTGGGCGACTGCAGTAGCCGTTATCGAGAGATGTCGTATTGACGGCGTTGGTGAGGCGAAGTTCCAATTTGCACATCAAGCTACAGTTTTACCTTCCAATTCTGGTTTGTCTGTTGCTTTTTTACGAAAGGTAGAAAGTTTTAATGTTCGATATAAAAGAAAATGAAATTGTCTGACATCGGAATTAGAAATTTCATGACACTGTATATACCCTTGTCAGTGTCAATCGTATGACTTGTACGGTACCACAAAGAAAATCGAACAGAAATTAGGGATGCACCTGCCATTTTTGAATAATTTTATTTTTAAGAGCGAGAACGAGTGAACATTCGCTGTCAAGTACACTACAACGGAAAACTAAAAAAGAGCACGACTTCAAGTGTGATAGAAAATCTGTGTCCACTTAAAGTTTGATGTTGCAGCCAGGAAGAGTTTGAATTACATTGTAATGATAGCGCCTTTTTGGAAAGTAATTCCTACGCATAAGGGGTACTGAAAGAAACTTTTATAAGGATACTCTCTCAAATAATCAATTAACAAACTTGGCGCCCCTCCCAAGTATCATTTTCTTTTAATACATATGAATACGGCCATCGACGTCACTGAAATAGAAAAGCTACCTAGCTTGAATTGGCTATCAGCTTCATCCTATATTTCTGCAGGCATCCACGAGAGACAATGGTGCTTCACCGCACGCTTCTCTAAAGAAATTGAGCTCATTCATCATCCCTTCGCAGAAAATCTCGATTGCAGGGCCTTCGTCATCTTGGGAGAAGTTTGTGTCGACAAACTTCTCAGTTGAGCTTTGTTGGCCTTCTTGACGCATGTTCGCTTGAAACCAGGATTTATAATACGGGTTTCGCTCCTTGTCAACTTCACCGATGAGACTGTTAGCCATCCAAGGCCAAAGCATGGTGCAGGGTAACATTGCTATTGGAAGGAATTTTGGATTGTTTGTTGACCAAAGCCTTGTGATACCCCATGTATGATTGGACTGCCGGACCCTTGACCACTGCATCAACATTTTCAAGTCGCCAGGTTTCGAGGATTCCTTTGTAGTATTTTCCGTACTTCGCAGCCTGTTCTCTGTAAAATAGAGCAAAATCAGGATTGCCTTGCTCCTCCATCCTCTGAGCAGCGTCGTTATACATTTCTTCTGCATTGGCGAGGTAGGCAGTATCTTGCATCATGTAGCCTCCATATTTGTCCACGTCAAGTGATCCAAGTGCCATTCCTTGGATGAACTTGGTGCCTAACGCATGTTTACGGATCGGTATACTGAACCGTGCATTATCAAACAATGCCTTGCTGAAGGACAGAGCTCGAACAGCCTTCTTGGAAATGTCTTGGGGTTTTTCTTGAGGGAGGACATTAAAGTTTAATCTGGTTCTGCTCGGAGTCTTGGAGTAAGACTTATTTTCTAAAAGATGGACAGATACAGTGAAAATTAAACAAGTTTTTATGTAAATTTACATTGATTATCCTTTTGGACATGTTACCCCAGAGACAACTCTGCACATATTTTACGTAATCAAATAGCTAGATTATAACGACATTGTTGAGCCTGAAACGAGCCGTCTTGAGTTTGCGCAAGAATTATTTTCCGTTTTTGTTTCAAGAATTTTTTAGCTTGCTGTGCATTCATTTTTTTATTACTTCTGCTGTGCAGCATTTTTTGGTGGTAATTGCCCATTCCCCCTGCCAAAAACAGAAATCTATGCCGTCGCAAGTTTCATTGTAACTGAACATTTTCGGTGGTTTTCACGTCTTTAAATACTGCCTTTAAAATTTCACCAGGTCTTGGTCAGGCTTGCTTTCACACCAAGGTCTTTTAAAAATGGCAGATAATGGTAATATCTTTCTCAAAGCATTTAAAATGAGCAGAACGATAACATAGGGAGTTAATACTGGTTTCCGTTCAGTTGTTACAAGTAAATGTGTTACGCATCTTTAGTTTGCAGAGAGCGTCGTTCACTCTTTTGCGATCGGGTTGTAATTGAGAGCTATAGCTAGAAAAACTATTTAATGTTAATATACCTAGAGGCTTCCTCCAGTTTCCTGTAGACTCGCTTTGGTTGTTCGGTCCAAGAAGGGCTGCATCTTCGGGAGTGGCTTGGTACGCTGGAGTTGCAACAGAATTGTTAGGTAATTTCTGCTCCAATTGTTGCCCACCGGGACGACTTTCTCCTACAAAAGATAGCCCTTAATTATAACTAAAAAAGAAGCATTAAATAGAAAACGCGTGTCAATGTGTTTAATCGATATAAGTGACTATTTATTTGTTCAGTGTTTGTTATGTCAACTAATAAATCCGTGTCATATTTGCAATGACGTCAGAAGGCGTATCCCGCTCATATCCAAAGCCTATAGAATTAACAGAGGATATATGCGGAAGCTAGCAGTTAAACTTGTTAGTGCCAGTTATAAATATGAGTTAAAAAACGCTCTTAGTTCTATTTTCAGCAATGGTTTCAAAAACTTCTAAAGTTTCTGACACTTCATGGATATTCAAGCAAACGTCTAGTTAGACTTTATTTTGTACGTAAATTGGCCAGCTCTTTCGGTTTCTGAAAAGATATTTGTTTTCTTGTAGTTTATCAGGTGGCAAACGAAATATATCGCTGAAATTTATTAATATTTTAAAGCAAAGGTGAACAAACGTAGCTCTTCGTTAGAGTTTTTCCAATATTTTTTTTTCTTTTTTCAATGGGCCAGCTCTCAGTGTATACCCATGCACAGAGCCTCACATAGAAAGTGTAGAAAAAATACTCGTACTAACGTCCAACGCACCCACAGTTAGAAGACTAAGGAAAATGCTTAGAACAAGCTTGAGCATATGAGCAAAATGAACGCAGGTTGATTATCGCATGCTATGTATTCAGAGCGGTCGAGTCTATACCTTTCCGGGTGGTAATAATGTCAGGGCTCAAGAGATAAAGAATCAGGAGAAAATATTTGACACATCGATGAGATAAACCTGTCCTAACAAAAGCTTTCTCATCAAATTGTGCTCTCGCTTAATCGTCGGAAACAATCCGCAGATGACAGGCTGGTGTATCTGACATTTTCACTTTGATTGCTTCACTTTGGAAAATCCCGCGAGAAGTTTGTGCAACCGCGCGTATGTGGACCTCTGTCAAATAAACGCGTGGACTCGTAAATCTAAGAGTGCCTTTCTTATTTTAGGGATACCCTTCAGAAATGAACAAAGAAAAAATAGAACAGAATTGTGTCGTGTAAATGGAGCGGGCGGTGCCAAAACTAATCGGCCAGCATGCCTAGAATTAAGGATTGCCGGACCAAATTGAATCTCGTGTGAGCGGGCCTTCGGTTGAATCAAGCATGAGATGATATTAATTTTCCGATACACGAAATTTACCTACTTAGGAAACCTCAAAATGACAGTCAACCAAGGTAAAAACCTTCAAAGAGGTAGGACTAGGTTGTGGAGATTTAGGAACTAGAATTAGGATTGGGGAATATTGAGGTGTTTTACGAACGACGACCTTATAAAATAGCCTAAGTTTTCAAGATTCGCACTTCTTTTTACACGCGACGGTTATGAATAGAGCCGTCTTCGGTTGAATATTTATCCGCTTGGAAACGTTGTAAAATTTGAGTGAACATTACTGTTTCACGATAAAAGATGAGCAAAGAAGTAATAAAGACCAAAAGAATTAGTTTAAAGAATGAAGAATGAATATAGTCTTGCAAGGAGCGCTTTGGCTGTCCGTAAATGAAAGGTTTTTACGTTGTTTAAGAATTTTTCAGGGTACCTACCGGCTCCAGAGACTTGTTTTGAGGATACAATCGTAGCCACCAAGAGTGCCACAGCAGTGAAAAGGCAAACTTTTCCCACCATCATTGCGTTAGGTTTGAAAGTCAGTTTCAAACTGCGAAGAATGACCAAATGGATATTGCTTAAGACAGAGAAATTGTAAAAGAACGGGCCAATATAATTCTTTAAGGCAGGCTTTTAGGAAGGGTGTCATGTTTTGCCACAAGTTTTTTTTTCTCCTTTGTTTAATTCAACGGGGGGAAAAACGGTATCACGGAAGTAAATTATGAAGCTTGATTACGAATGAATTAAAGAATAAAGTAAACTTCAACGGTCGTCATGACATTTGAAAATGATCGTGAAAAAAAAAACTATATATTTCGTTAGCTTCGGGTGTTTCACTTTGACAAGCAAATCTCGAGCTTTATAAGCTTAAGGAATTGCCACAAATAAATAATTTTATGACACAAATAATAACATGTTCGGGCAGAAAGCTCGGAGACCTAAATTGCTATCAACCATTTTCTGACGCTTTCAGCATTCATCTCTATCAGAAGACTCTAAAAAATAATTTTATCTGAAGTTCACTTCTTTTTATAAGTATTACATTACTAAAGAAGTTCTAAAGAAACACAAAATTGTTCCTGTGCATATTTAACATGATTTTCGTCAAGGTTAATTAAGTTGCTTGCAGACACTGAATTTCTGTTACCCAACATAAATAAAGCTGTAAATTTAAAAATCAAGGACTTAGTTTTAAGGAAATTATTTTAAAAAAATATATAAAATTATTTTGAAAATGTCTGTAACCACATAAGCCATTAACGCCATTTGGTGGCTGCCGTGTTACAAAATATGCTTTTGGTTCAGTTAAGCGTATAAAACCTGCTTAAAGTTAAGGTAAAATCTCTATTGAAAAGATCAGAACTATAAAACTATCAGGGCAAGAAAATCAACTCAAGGCAAAAACAAAATACAGAAAAACAAAGTGAACTCGCTGCACAGAATAAACAAAATGAACTCACGCCACGGCAAACTGAGAAAATCGAGGCGGCAAAACAAACTCTGAAAATTTATGGTGCCGGTTATCATTTTAAACCAGCTTTTGTGTAAGAATTGTGGCAGTTTGTGATTTGGGAAGTAGTGCACGCTAACTTAGAATGAGCTTACAATGTTGTTTTGACAGTCTGAACCATCTTTTTTCCGTTGCGATTTAGTGGAATGATTAACTAATCCTGTTTTATCGTACGCGTTGCTAAGTACCTTAGATAATTTTATGTAGAGAACTGAATGAATTTTCTTCATTTCTGGTAAGCATGCGGTAGGTAAAGTCTGAACTCACTCAGCCAAGCACAGGTAACTCGCAACGAAACCAGCGAAATATTCGTTTACGCATCGAAGATATTTCAACACACTCACTGATAAGCAGGGAAAAGAGAAACAAAACAAATGCAAGCGAGCCGAAATTCTGCGAAATTGTGATTTTGATCCGTGAAGGTAAATAATTTGTTTTCAAAATCCAGTAGTGAACATCACTAGTCTAAACGAAATATTTGATAAATAATGTCTGTATAAAATGTACAAACACGAACAGGTTTGATAAATATTTACCGGAAGATCTGAAAAGCGACACAACTGCAAATTTGTTCATAAATGAAGTAAATTCTCTCAATATAAAATCAGGCTTATGCTTAGTGCATACATTTACGTTTGTTACCTCATTATTGAAGAAGGCTTAAATATTCTGCAGGGCAAAGCTTTCAAACCAGCCTAATAATATCGGAGACGAACACGGCAATTTCGTTGTAAGCTTTCTCCAACACCACCGACATATACAATACATTAATTATCAACGAAGATCAATTTCTCTCTTTCCATCGGTGTAGCCTTTAACAGTCTTTTATCCTTTACTTCATTGAACTTGATCGGCTTTGAGTTCACTTTTATTTGAGCTCAATTCAGTAAGTTTCAGCCTTGCTCAGCCGCAGGTCGAATTCTGGACATCGCTCTTTTGACTTGTAGTCCGATAAATCATGTTCAAGTCCGCATGCGCAATTACTTCAGTTCTTCCCGTTACAAGGTTAACCTAAATTATTTTGAATAGGTTTCCATGATATGGATGGGTACAAAGAGCGACAAATAACCACGCGTGTTTCATTCAGCTTTAGACGTGAACAGCGTGCCAAAGATCGCCTTTTCATGCAATGGCTTCGTTTAAATTGATGTGAAATGTCCAGATCATTTTTTTGATGTGAGAAAAAATCTCTGAAGTGATGGGGTGAAAAATAATAACGAAGAAATATTTTCTGCTGCTCACTTTCTTCACAAGTTTTCATTCCCGCGGTTGAGCAAAGATTTTGTCGCCTTTTCACGCAATCGATTCGTGTAGGTGAAATGAGATATCCCTAATCGATATTCAACATGATTTAAAAAAATGTGCAGTGTCCTACAAACTTCTACGATAGGTATCTTTTAACGAAAAGTGGATGGTCAATATCAAACACGTAAGATGCCCAGGTCAAGCTTTTTCTGGAGTATGGCCGCCATTTTGGGCGACGTCGTCGTCGTCGTCGTCGTCGCTAGGCGCACACGCCCGCGAGCCATGCCGCTAGCCACGATGACCATGAAACTCAAACGCATGGTTTTCTCAATTTCTATCCTCGCGCGGTAGTTATGGGGCTCCGCTCTGCGGCCCTTCGGGCCGCTGGAGAGCTCCGCTAATAATAATAATAATAATAATAATAATAATAATAATAATAATAATAATAAATTTCTTAGCGCCATTGCAATGGAGCTTTCCAGAAAATGAATTTATAAACAATTTCAAGAGTAAAATTAAGTCGGGGGACTAAAATGGGTATTTTCGGAATTCTTTTGGCCAAGAATTGCGAAAGCAAAAACAAAGGGGCATTGCTCTCTCTCTCTCTCTCTCTCTCTCTCTCTCTCTCTCTCTCTCTCTCTCTCTCTCTCTCTCTCTCTCTCTCTCTCTCTCTCTTCTCGCGCTTTTCTGTCGTTGACACATATTTACTATTAGGACATGGATAACAACTACATAGTGATGAGGCTGATCACACATGTTTATTCAGTAATTCTTCGCGGTTTGCACTGTAATTGCTCACAAACTCTCGCCACTTGTTTATAGCTAGGCAGCGTGTGTTTTTTGTTTAAGGCAGTACTATATTATTCGCGGCAAGTCGGCAATTTGCGTCTCCTGGAAACATATTCACCTGTTGCAAAAGTGGTGCTCTAAGGAGACTCTCTAACTCCGAGACGCTCATTTCCGTCTGGTGCAGCAAGGCTGGATCACGCTGGTTGTTGCTCATGACTGCAAAAGACTCCGCTTTTTTCGCTGGCCACAGCTTTCCAAACACCTTGCCAGGTTCCTCCCATACACAGCAGCCCGCTGTCCAAACAGCGCGAGGGGTAACAAGTTTTACACCTCTGGGAAAGTTCTCCCTCAGATATGGCAAAGGTATGGCAAGATCCTGAACAGGTCGGCCACCGGCACCAATGGTGAGACCATAGCTGGATTTTCCCGTCAGGAGATACAATGTTCCACCTTGAGGACCACAAGAATTCTGAGTATAATTTCGTATTTTCGTCTCAAATGTCTGCCAGGGCCCGCTGTTAGATGTTTCGAACTGTGGTACGGCATTGGTAAGAGTAAAAGTAGCTTTCATAAAACTTTTATCAAACGTATTTATCCCTAACGGGTTCATGTGGCCTTTGCTCAGCGGTTGGGCGTCTGTATTGATTGCTTCATAGTAAGCATCGTTTACGCCAGCGACACCTGTCAACATAAACAAGATTTGAAAATAAACGGCTTGTATAACTTAACTTATTTTGTTATGACGGTGATGTTGACAAAGCAGAACAGCGTACAGCTCATGAAACTTTCACGATATAGCAATGTGTTTAAATAGACGCGACGAAGTTGCATTCTGTCTGTTAGCTATTAACATATCATTCCAATCAATTTTTGTATATTCCTTGCGCACTCATTTTAGTTTTAATCCCTCGTACTCGTACAGAACGAAAGTGTGCTTTTGAAACGGGCGCAACAGCAATAGTGATAATTACAATGATAAAAAAACTTTACACCGGTTAGCCGCTTTGGTTATACAACTGTTACCAGTGTGCGCCCTGAACAAACAACAATAAGAATAAACTTAACGTACAATTGCGTGATAATTTGAACTCGTTTCATTAGTCGTCACTCAACATTTGCGGGTAACAGTGCACTGTTATACATTTTGCAATGTTACCCGCTCAGAGACTTTCGGAGGGAAACAGTTGTATTGTTATTTGTCATGTCACCACGAATTAGCCAAATGAGAGCGCGCGCTGTTGGGAAAAATTCTCATTTTCTTTTCCACCATGGTCAGTTTGCAGCTACGTGTTTGACGTCTCGAGTAGTGTTCAAGATTGACATTTGCCAAGAACCTTGTTAATCACCGATGGCCACTTGTTATGTCATCAAACGTAACAGGATATATCGTAAATTACATTATTTCTTCGATAAATTCCAACATACTGTTGATTAACTGTCTTCAAGAAAGTAAACACGTAAATGTAGAGGTGAACATCAAAATAGTCCCGGAATCACCTGAGTAAAACGTAACAATCCGCAAGGAACACAAAAATTTTGGTTACAGGAAACACAACAAAGCTAAAAGGAGTAGCTTTTTTATAGAACTTCATCAAGTCGCTTACCACATGTGGTTGTAATTCCGAAAAGATAAAGAACCTTTTATGGAATAATTCTGGTCATATATCATGGCTGTCCATTGAAATTAAGGAAACTCAAGACTTGATTGGTAGAAGTTTATCATGATCAGCCGTGGTGTAGTTATATCTAAACGTCCTTAGGAAAGTTAAAAGACCAGGGTTTTTTATTAACATACCTGGAGGATTTCGCCAATTTTTCGTATTGATGTCGCCCCTACCAAACGTTCCAAGATTTGCAGCCTGTGCGGGAGTTACTTTGTACGCTGAATAAAACGGGGTATTTTCATCCGGATCAAACAGCGACACAAAATAAGGAGGAGTACCAGGGGCACCGCCAGGTAGAGTCTGTTGTATTTCTCTTCCACGAGAAGCGGTCCTAGGTAGGCCCTCAGGACGCCCGTTTCCAGCGAAAAACGGTGGGACTGGTGCTCCCCAAAACAATCTGCGAGCTCTCTGCCATTTTGTTCGGGATTCTTAAATAGTAAAATAATCAATGAATGGTATAGACAAAACAAATTAGATTATGGTGAAGTGAAACTAAAAATCCAGGTCCCGCTGACAGTTTGAGATAGAATAGTATCAAGGAAAGTTCGAATAAATTCATGACTAGATATTCAAGCCAATGAAATAAACTAAGGCGAAAACACAACATATCGGTTTTATTACAAAACCATCATCAAGTTAGGTTTTGTAATAGAACCGAAATATTGTGTTTTCGCCTTAGTTTATTTCATTAGCTTGAATATCTAGTCTTGAATTTATTCGGACTTCCTTCATATTATGAAACTAAAACCCCAGGCGATTAATCAGTTTTCAATAATAACCATCCAATACGTTAGTCCTTAGAATTCTCAAGATGGACAAAATATTTCCAAGATCTGAATTTTTAAACATGCATGAAGTCAGAATTCTTCCGACGATCTTCGAAGATTACCGAGGAAGATGCCTAGAAGCTTACTAGATTAATCTATTTTAATCTATTTTATTACCTACATTTACTTACAAAGGGAAACATCGAAAATGCCCTGAATTTCAACTTTCCACCCTCGAGTAAAAACTGCACAGTCATTCGAACTTGAAAATTGCTTTAATCTACCGATAATTAAAAATTAAAATTGGTTAAGAAAGTCCCCAAATCCGCCGAAACTTTGCCGTTAGTTAATGTTAAACTCTTTACAATTCTCATTATCATAAATAAATTTCTAAGCCGGTCTAGAGAGGGAGAGTGAAGAAAGGTGCGTCTCTTAAACATAGCGTAAAAAAATGGAACGCAAGTGATTTTAACTTCATAATAGTTCGCCTAGCCAGAAACTGTTTGGGTCGCCATCGCGAAAACTGTTAACGGATGATGTTTAGTGGAAAGGAGAGCTTATAAGAAAAAAAACATAAAAGATCTTAAGGTCTTTTTCGAGAGTTGGGATTTGAAGAGAGATTGGGTAAACGTTTAGCGTGTACAGAGTTTATGTAAGAGAATTAGATTAATCCGCTTTTATATTTCTGAAGGAATTAAAAATGTATCCTATCAACTAGAACTTACCAACTCCAGTGACTTCCGAGGAGGACACAATCTCTGGCACTACGACTGTGCCAACTATGAAAAGCCAAAGATTTCCCATCAACATTGTGCCAGGTTTGAAAGTAAATTCAAAATACTATGGCCGAAACGCTTTTTGCCTGTAATGACAAAGAATGCACTAACGAACCAATACAAGAATTTACTAGATGGCTTAGAATGTGGGTATCATGTTCTCCCACAAGTTATCATTGTTCCAGCTTAAAAGCTTTAAGCGATATTCATTGGAGGAAATCAAGTGGTGCTAATGGAGGTCATCTTAGAAAAGGACGCAACAGCTGTTCCTAATGTCGGCTAATTTGAAGAATAACTCACGTTTTTTATCTGGTGGGACTGTATAAAAGTGATAAAAATAATGTTAAAAAAAAACGACGGAGCAAGGTAAAACAACAAATATTTTTGAGCAGGCTAGCATCTTCCAGAATTCTCCGTCTAAAGGCAAATAGCTATAACTTGTGGAAGAACATGATACCTCCGCCTTGACGCGTTGGTCATCATTTGAAGTCTCTTTTCCACAAATAAGTTACGCGAGGAATTTTAACAATGCGCCATAGTCGTAAACTTTGAAAGTGTTTTTATTTCTTTTCTCTCTCGGATATTTTAAATTGAACGTTCTTTAACAACGTCAACAAAGCCAACCTGCTTCAGATTGAAACAAATTTTTATTCTGTAAGTGAGATGAAGCGTGATAATAAATATTCATGTTGCAAGCCCGGGGAGACACTGACAGGGACATTAAAGACCTAAAAGCTTTTTAAACGAATGACTTGCGAAACGCCACCCGCGTACCTTAGCTTTTTAGTAGCATTTGAGAAATTTCTAGTTTTTTAAAACGTTTCACGTCAAAATTATTTTCCGTTTAGCTGTCACGTGACTTAAGCTTTAATATCGCAAACAAACGTAAAAGTCTTATAGGGCTCACAGAAATTCGACGGGTAACTTCAGGTACCACCGGAGAAACCTCAGATTATTGCTGCTTAACTCAGAACCTACAAGAGTGTCCGCCCCAACACGTTCTACCATACAGGATCGCTGTAATAATTGGCACAATAAACCTCAGCTTTGTGGAATCTGTGAGTCGTTCAGTTAATTTGGTTTCACGGTTCTCACCGCCATCGGAGCTGACGCCACTAAATCTTTTTGAACTATGAAATAATGCCATTTGTTTTTGTGAAGTACAAAATATGTAATAAAAATACAAATCAATGGCTAAAAAACACGAGATTGGAGAACGTCTTGATACAAGAAAAATGTTAACTTGTTGGGTAGGGGTAGTTTTTGTACCATTGAAAACAAGTCTCCTGATAGTTAAGTTAATGGCTACACTCATAAATGAATCACTCGGTGTACATCGATCAAAGACGAGCTGATAGTGGAAAGAGACCACGAAAATTTTGAGACCTATGTGATGGCGAAGGTAGACAAAGATGAGAATATACCGTTAGGTCTTTACCTTATCTATATTTCCCAATGTTGTTATATTTAGCGGAAAGGTGAAATGTTCAATTCCCCCCCCCCCCCCCCCCCCACAGGAGAGGTTTTTTCCGGAATTTTGCAACGAAGATTTTCTTTATGGTTCTGAAACTTTTCAGTGGCTGTTCATTCATCCTTGCAATAATTATGATATGTTAACCATGTGTCCATGAATTGTGGCCTCCCCATTTTATACAATTCTTTAAATTTTCCAGTATTTTTTAACAAAATTGTACGACTCGATTATATTATTTTTACACTACATTAGCATTTTGGCTTGAATTTGTGTCAGTTTCCGTTATTTTTTTGTCTTTCTAAGAAAATCGACGGTGAAATCCAAGATGGCGGCTCTAGTGACGTCATATGACATCAAAGCCGACGAACATTATGTCATCAAGCAAAGGCTTTCAACTCAATGCAAAATGATTTTGCTGCAAATTAATAGAACGAAAACCCTATGTGTGGTTCATAAACTGACCCTCCTTTCCACTTTCCCTTACACCGCGCTGAGGAGGGGGGGGGGGGGGGGGGAGGGTATGAATTTGCTTGTACATAAGATGAGATAAGACAAGATTAGATAGCATAATTTTTAAACCGGGGTCCGAGTGTTAAATGAGTTTTTAAAAACTAAAGTAGTGAGCAGCACTGCGGACTTTCGTTTGTAAAACTTTTTAATACACGTTCCAACTGTTAACTCTCTTTAACTCTTTTAGGTCTTTTTAATACACATTCCATCTGTTAACTCTCTTTAACTCTATAGCCCAGAGTTCAACCTCGTTCCCAGGGTCTACTCCGCTTTCAAGATGGCGGCTGGGTGCGGAGAAGACCCTCGCACACACCGTTAGACCCCTGCGAAATACTCCACGAATCCTGGAATATTTCACTGCACTTGATCAGCGGCTCAAGGAAACAAAGTGACCGAAGATTTAGATCCAATGTGTCATTATTTTGCGTGTTTTAGCTGCGAAATAACGTTTTTGTGGACGGTTGATTTTCCACATATATTTTATCGTAATTTCTACCACCCGGAGGCGTGAGTTTTGAGCGTTATTCAAGGTAAGAGTTTATTTATATTTGCGTATGCAAGACTTACAGACGACCTGTACAAGAAGGGAATGTAAACTTTTCACTGTATTTAATGTGGCTTTAAATTCTTTAGATCTATTTTTTGATCGTGAGTACAACTGGCGAGTCGTCATTTGATCTAATTTAACACCTTGAGTTCCTGTTTACAATAATACAAGCTCGGTATAACTAATAATTCGAAAATTGCAAATTAATGAGGAATTAATTTAGATAATGTATTTTTCACATCAGTTTTAAATAACTTTTCAGACATTTCGCTGCCAGAGTTGCCGTTTGTAATTGGCTTTGGCCTAAACTTTTCATCATATATTTTAAACAAGTAGAAATGCACTAATTTATAAACTTTTCATGCTGTCTCAAATTCTATATAAGTTTGACATGGTAATCTTGTTTTCAGGTTTATTCAAGAACTTCATTATAAGTGTACAATGCAAAAGCAAACTAGCACTGGGTAGGGTGAGAAATGTCTGGACAGCCAACTATAGAAAACATACATGGAACTGGCTAAAAGGACCTCGAAATTTGATTCTTGTACCTTTCCAGCCAAGTGAAAAGCTGTTCCACATTGAAGATGGCTGTAGTGGAGATTCCAATTTCGGGAAAATGAGCATGACATCTGCCAGACACAACTCTAAAAGAACGGAGCTCAAGCTCAAGACTTAGAGCAATATCAACTCATCTTCAAAAATTCTCAGTTTCGCAAAGAAAAACACAAACTTGCCTTCTTCTCCACAAACTTGCCGTATTATCAACCCCTAGTGAGATACTTTGATTGTGCAACATGTATTTTATCTATTTCATATTTGGAACCAATTTAATATGAAACAATGATGATTTTGAATATTTAGAACTGTCAGAATTAGTGGGAAACACTCCAACATCATCCAACATGTTCTGTGCAGCAATGTTGCGATATGTTGCGTTGAAATGTTGCTTCCGTTTGGCCGAACCTTAAGAAAAAATTTTGAACGTAGCTCGGCTGCAGCTTTTGTAACCAAATAGGCTCTTACATTGGCTCGTCAAGCATGCGTATTTGTATAATAGTGAATATGATACACAGCTACAGAAACGGGGCTATCAAGGCAACGTATTCAGTTAAAAAAAGCGATGAGCTTCATCCTATATGATGATGATGATGATGATGATGATGATGATGATGATAATAACTTTATACATTTATACACGGTAATGGTATAATGATATTTGGTTGTGGGTCCGTGTACAACTTAAAGTTTAAAAAAATGCACAGAAAATAATATCATAAAAAAACATTAAACGTTAAAAACTTCACTACTAATTACAATAGATTTAAATTTAATAAAATTAAAAAAAAAACATCATAGTTTGCAATATGAATATTGCAAACTTGATTAAGAGTTAACAGTTCCTTGCCACACGCTTCTCGAAAGAAATTCATTATCGTTCATCGTCCCTTCACAGAAAATCTTAATCGCAGGACCCTTATCGCGTACTGCGAAGTATCTGTCGACATGCTTCTCCGTTGAGCTTCTTTCTCCTGTTTGACGCATGTTCTGTAAAAATCAGGCAAGACGGGTTGCGCTGCTAATGATGTTATGCGAAAAAAAGAACAATGACACACGATTGAGCGTTAACTTCATTGTAATCTTTAATCCAACTGAAAGCCTGCATTCTTACATACGATTCGCACTTACAAAGTTGTATTCAGACAGATTAATGCGATTAGTAAGCTGGCTATTTGTGTAAAGAAGACATTAAATTTCTGCAAATTTCATCGGGAGAAATAAACAGCTCCTCACCGCCGGCTTCTCGAAAGAAATTCGCCTCCATTATCAATCCCACGCAGAAAATGTGAAGGGCTTTTGCTTCATCTTCTTTAGTGAAGTGTTTGTCAACAAACAGCTCCGTTGTACCTTGTTGGCCCGGTTCTCGTACGTTCATTACAAACCACTGCTTATAGGGGTTTTGCGGGTCAACTTTACCAATAAGGTTGCCAGCCATCCAAGGCCAGAGCATTCCGCAGGATAACGTGGCTATCGGTAGGTATTTAGGATTGTCTAGTACCACACCCTTCTGATAGTCCATGTACATTTGGACTGCTGGACCCGTTTTTACGCATGCATCACTTTTTAGTTGGAATCTTTCGAGGGACTGTAGGTAGTCTTTTTCGTACCTCCTAGCCCGCTCCAAGAAAAATTGAGCAAACTCTTTATTGCCTTGCACTTTAAACGTTCCAGAAGCTTCTTCATACTTTTTGAATACATGGCGGAGATAAACAATATCTTGTATCATGTAGCTGCTATATATAGCTGGGTCGAGTGTTCCCTTAGCCATACCTGTTAGAAAGCTGGTTTTCAGTTATGTTTCTAACTTTCAATTGCCCTCCGTAGCATAATGTACTGTATTGTATCTGCAATTCATAGACCCCTAATTACTTATTATTTATACTATATATATTTTCTTTCTTGTAATTTATTAGGGTAAATAAAGTTGTTGTTGTTGTTGTTGTTGTATGCTTGTTTAAAGTAGTGATAGTCATGTAAGTAGCGTCAGCATTGCAATTTATGTTTATATTGTAAGTTATGTCGGTATTCCTTTTAATATGTTTGTATTATTAACAATGTTTAGTAATGGCAAATAACTAAAACAATTACAAAAGAAATACCTTGAATAAACTTGGTGTTTATCGATCTGTGGGGGATCTGTAGACCTAGTAAAATCTGCAACATTTTTTTAGTGAAAGTGGCGCCATACATTTTCTTGAAAGCATCTTGAGATCTTTCTTGGTGTAGACTGTTAAAGTGCAATCCGATTTTTCTCGGTGGCTTGGAGTACCACTTAGTGTCTAAATTCAAACAGATTTAAAGTTAATTTGAGAAAGAAAATGCCCATTTTTATACTTTGCAAACTGACCTGGACATATACTCTAAAGACGATTATTTCGCTGATTTTACACAATAAGATATAGCTGGATAATCGATACATTGATACAGTTTAATGCGCTCTTGTGCTTGCTATGTGTTTTAAAACCATTATGATCCTATAAGATAAGGTTTCCGTGCACTGCTGTTTAACAGCCTCCTTATTATACCTATAGGGTTTGTCCATTTTCCAATATCCTCGCTTCGGTTGCTCGGTCCTTTGACTGCTGCTTGCTTTGGTGAGACTTGGTACACTGGAGTGCCGACAGAATGGTCAGGTAATTTCTGCTCCAACTCCTGTCCCCCGGGAAGATTGCCTCCTACAAAGGATGGCCATCCACTTCCAGAACCTTTTATAATTAAAAAGGCAAAACAAACATCAGATTTAAATGTCACCCAGTGGTTTGTAAACAAAATTAACTGGAAGAGTTGGGAAAACCTCTTTCCCCCATACCCTATCTCCCTCCAGCGTCACTTGCAAGATGATGTTGGACGACAAAAATCGACCATTATAGACAAATATATGTTATTTGCCGCCTGGGAAGTCCGTATCGTGAAAAACTGTGACCGAGGTCTTGAAAATGCTGCCCGAGGTCATAGTTTTTCACCATACGGACCGGCCCAAAGCCGGTAAATAACTAATTTTTTTTTTCCTACATGGTAAAAAAGCATACAAAGATTGTTTTGCAAAATGCGTTTTTATTATACGCGCCCATCCAATGTTGAATCGATCGCTGAGGTCCGGCAAGAGGGAAGAATGATTAGTTTACCGCCAAACAAAAAGAGAACAGTACTCACGGAAAAGGTCATCAGAAAAAAAAGAGAAAAGTAACTTTAGTAATTAAAAAGCACAATGTGGCAGCAAACGAGAGCATAAAAAATCTCGAGTCAAGAAAGTGAAATGAATGAAGCTGAACTGAATGTGTAGTTTGGTCCCGTGCAAACGGCACAATTTTGCGAGAAAATCAGTGCGAATGCAAAGACAACGATCGGAAAATTACGGTTATAAAACTACAACTTGATTTTGTCATTAAATACAAAGAATACCCGCCTATTGGAGAACTTCAGGCCTTACTACTTTGGCTTTTGAAAAAATCAATTGGGTATGTAAGCCGGCGACTCACAGTTATTAAGCACAATGGCGTGAAAATCAGTGCGACTACACAAACAGCGATCGACAAACTGCCGCCACAATTTGATTTTGTCAATAAAGAGAATAAATACTCGCCTTTTGGAGAACTTCAAGGCCTTTAATTCCACTGCTTATTTTTTCTTTCACAAGAACGGCTGGTGTGCATCTAAATTTATTTTTGTGACTTAGAGAGCAAAAATTTCATGGGTTTTTCGTTCGTCTCGCCACGAAATGGAAAACAATCCTGGAAAACTACGCGCGGTCCGGATGGGAAAATCCGGTCCGCTGGAGCACGCGGAATTAGCCAATCAGATTCGAGGATTTAGGATTCCGGGCCACTGAGACGCTTCAGAAAAAAATAAAAACAAACATGGAACACAACTCTAGTTTACTGCAGGCAGGTGCCATTTTTAAGTTACCAGAATATAAAAAATATCAGCACGAGACAAAAATTGTAGGGTTTATGAAATTGTGGAATTTATGGAATTATGGAATTGTTTATGGAAAATAGTCAACACTTTACTTCCAAAATTACTCATCAAAATTCATTCTCGCTGAATTATCTAAACCAATCAGGATAAAAAGAGCAATTGATAAGGAAATGTGAAAGATGAAATGGATAGAGCGCCCGCCTGGAGTTTGGGAGGTCATGGGTTCGATTCCCGCCGGGGACTCTTTTTTTTTTGCGACACGCTCTCGACATGTTGAATATTTTATCTTTCACATTTAAGTGATAGTTGCTAAGACAGGAAAATATCACAGGTTACTATAATCCACCAAGGTTGAGCAGACGTAGGGTGGACAAACAGACCCAAGAGATGGTGGGCCTTAACATTTATTTTCTTGGACCTTGGGAATAAGAATGAATGCCAGCAATTCGTGTTGAGCTGTTCAGTCAAGGAAATTAGTCAAATCAGCTTGTCTAGCGAGAAGAGCTTTTAGCCGTCCGTAATTGAAAGTTTTACCCATTAGTTTATCTCTTTTAAAGTTGAAAGGGTTCTAAAATCAAAGAAACACTTACCAATACCAGGAGCATGCTTCGAGGATACAACCGTCGTTGCCACAAAGACTGTGCCAACAACGAAAAGACAAACTTTTCCCACCAACATTGTTCCGTGTTTGAAGGTCAGTTTCAAAATGTTAAGAACCTGAAGTTTTATTGCTCATTATGACATGTAATGAACGAACGGGCTATTATATTAGAGTCTTACTACATAGCTTAGAAGCGAGGTATCATGTTCTCCCACAAGTAATCATTGTTCTAGTTTAAAAGATATTCATTAAAGCTAATTAAGTAGCATTAAGGGCATAAAGATGTTATCATCTTCGTAAACTGAGAACGCATACGTTGTTCCTTAAAAGTTGGCTAGAAATCACGTTTTGCACTTCCTGGGAAGGGGTAAAAATGACTTTATATGATGATGTAAAAAGGGGAGATAAGGTTAAAAACAAATAAATAGGACCAGGCTTGCATGTTCCATAATTAAAAGCAAACTGAGTCATATACCAATTAAGATAATGGACTTCATATGAATAAATGACACATAACACACTTCAAGCAGTCATTCGTTTAAATGGCTTTTAAGGCTTTAATAACGTCAACGTCCCTTTCATTGCCTCTTCCCGCTTGCAATATGAATATTAATTATCACGCTTCATCTCACTTGTAGATTTAAAACTTGTTTTCAATCTGATGCTGATTTCTCATTATAAACGCCGTGAAAGAAAGTTCAACTAGAATTATCAGGGAAAGGGAAAACAGTGAAAACAGTTTCAAAGATTAAGACTACGGAAAACTACTAACATTTCTCGTTAAAAGCGTATCTTGTTTGTGAACACCAGCGCGTCTAATATAAGCTTTTCAGGGCGGGGGGGAGCAGGTTCTTCGACAAGCTGATTGCTTTTAGCTTCCACAGAATAAACAGATGATTAAAAATAAGATCAATATCTCTATAATTCCATCATTTACTAAAAAACTGAAGAAATTCGTACCTTAAAGGTATGGCTGAAAACGAAAACAATAACGTCAAGATACACGAAAAATACAACTGATTTGTTGGGTGGTTTCTGTGCTATTGAAAACAAGGCTCCTTATAGTTAAGGCATAAATTAATCATGCCAGACTCATCTCTTAGGGGGAAAATGGGATAAAATGGGTGTCGTCAGTGACCACAAAGTTGAAAAATTTACCATTAACGTAAGGACTTATCCTAGCCCCTTTGAAGTTGACAACGAAATGCGCAGATTTTTCCTTTAACGTCTTGAGCCAATCCAATGGCTACCCGTTTGTCGAACTGTGCACGCTCTTGAACCCAAACTCTTGAAACTGGTACCTTGCAAATGGAATTCATCATATTTACTCCATTTCGTTCCTTCTCTGGGTTAGAACCATTATTGAAAATAAATATTTACACTCTATTCCTGACAAAATTTCAAGAGTTGCGGCGTTGCTTGCAAAGAAGCATGCAGCGAGGAAAAGGGAATTGGGGAATGAAAAACAATCTGTTAGTGGATCAAAGACAGTTCACATCATATGTCTGATGCGACTAATCCCACTACTAGAAAAAATCAAACTGCGAAGAGAAACTAAAATCCCATGCGATTAATCAGTAATCAGTAATGGCCATCCAGCACGTAAGTCCTCAGGATTCTAAAACGGATCTGACGGACAGTTTTTGAAAAGATGGACCAAATATTTCCAAGATCTGAATTTTTAAACATGCGTGAAGTCAGAATTCTTCCGACGATCTCCGAAGATTACCGAGGAAGATGCGAAGAAGCTTCAACAATGCCATGAATTTCAACTTTCTATCTTCGAATAATATTGCAATTCAGGTTGTTGTTGGTCATTCGGACGTGAGAATTGTTTTAAGTTACCGGTAGAAAGTCCCCGACTGGGCTGAAACTTTGCCGTTAGCCTAATGTTGAAATCTATAAAATGCTCATTATAATATCTAAATTTCTAAGCCGATCTAGAGAGGGAGAGTGAAGAAAGGTACGTCTCTTCACATAATATAAAGAAAACTGAAACATAAAAATTTTTAACTTCATAATAGTTCGCCTAGTCAGAGACTCTTTGGGTCGCCATCGCGAAAACGTATGAGAAAAAAACAAAAGGTCTTAAGGTCTTTTGCAAGAGATGGGATTTGAAGGGAAATTGGGAGTTGATGTTAAAGAATTTTATTAATAATCCGCTTTTATATTTGTGAAGGAATGAAAAAAATATTCTATCAACTAGCCATTGCCAACTCCAGAGACTTCCGAGGAGGACACAATCTTAGCCACCAAGACGGTACCAACTAGGAAAAGCCAAAGATTTCCCACCAACATTGTGCCAGGATTGAAGATCAGCTTCAAAATTCTAAGAACCAAAAGGTGCATTGCCTATAATGACATAGAACGCACTAACGAGCCAATATAAGAATTTGTTAGATGGCTTAGAATGCAGGGTATCGTGTTCTCGCACAAGCTATCACTGTTCCAGCTTAAAAGCTTTAAGCGATATTCATTGGAGGAAATCAAGTGGCGTTCAGGGTGGTCATCTTAGAAAAGAAAGCAACAGCTGTTCCTAATGTCGGCTAACTTGAAGAATAAATCACGTTTCTCACTTGGTGGGACTGGGTAAAAGTGATTAAAATGATGCAAAAAAAGGACTGAGCAAGGGAAAACAAAAAATAAATTTGACCCGACTAGCATCTTCTATAATCATGTATTTCTGACTTCGCATAAATAAATGACATTATTACACAGTTCAACAAGTCATTCGTTTAAATGGCTTTTAGGGCTTTAATGTCCCTTTCAATGCCTCTCCGCGCTTGCAACATGAATATTTATCACCCTTCATCTCACTTACAGAGTAAATTAACGTTAAAGAACTTTCAATTTTAAATATCCGAGAAAGAAACGCAATAAAAACAGTTTTAAAGATTACAATTACGGCAAACTGTTAAAATTCCTCGCTTATAGCGTACCTTGTTCGTGAGAAAGACACTTCAAATTACCAGCTTGTCTAATATATATAGTTCTTTAGGGCGGAGGTATCATGTTCTCCCACAAGCTATAGCTAGTTTCCTTTAGACGGAGGATGAAAGTACAAATCAATGTCTCTTTTTATAATTGACCAAAAAAATAGGAAATTGAAGAACTTCTTACATTGAAAGTGTGGCTGAAAAAGGAAAAGGTAAAGTAAGACACAAGTAAAATGATAACAATTAACTTGTTGGTTAGGAGTAGTTTTTGTACCATTTTTTTTTGTACCATTGAAAGCAATGCCCCCAATAGTGAAAGTTAATGGTTAGACTAATATAAATTAACTATCTGAAACTCCAAGGGGAAACAATTAATGAGAGAAAATAAAAGTTAGTGACCAAAACATTAAATTCCCGTGAACATGAAACAAATCTACCTGTTACTCAACGATTCACGCGTTAACAACAAAATGAGACAACGCTATGGCTACCTGATTTGATTCACTTGTCGAACTGTGCACGCAAAACTGAACAGTAACCTTTGAAACTTGTACATTTGCAAATGAAGAGATCTCATGTTTACTGCATTTTTGTCTGAGTTGAACATTATTTGATATATATTTCCTCTACATTTCTGGCAAAATTTACAAGAGCTAAACAAAGAGGGAAAAACGTTATGCGTTATGTCAAGAAGCTATGTCAAGAAGTATTTGCCCACAATACTGATTCCGCTGACCGGCTTTAGTTGGCCCATTAAAACTTTTTGTTGTGAAAATAAAACGGCGGCACGTTCGTGCGGTTGCATATCCACATCAAGCTCCAATCGAAACTCGTTCTGTTTCGGAAACTGTAGGGAGATATCTGGAGGCAGCCCTCGGTTCAAAGAGCACCATATTAGGAAAAAACTCAGTGGACATCGATCGAAGACGAGCTGATAGTGGAAAGAGACCACGATAATATGATGTAGTAAGCTTCAGCCGATGATGTGATAGTAAAGGTGGTCAAAGATGAGAATATACCTTTTAGGACTCTATCTTATGATTTTAAAGTTCAAGCACTATTATATTGACTTTAAAAGATATTTCAATGAGACACCAGGTTAACGGCTAGCTGATTGACAGCTGTCAATTGGCTATACCATGGATGTCCAATGTCAAAGATGAAACCAGGGTGGCATGTCTAGGTCGACTATTTCTGAAGTATGACCGCCATGTTGGACGACGTCGTCGTTCGCACGCACGTACGTACGCGCCCGCGAACCATGCCGCTGACCATGATGATCATGAAAAATCAAATGCATGCTTTTTCCTATTTCCTTTTTCTATTTCGTTATATATTACGGTCATGGGGCTCCCAACTTCTGCGGCTCTTCGACCCTCTAAGGAACTCCGCTGAAATGCTTTCTCTCATTCTCATGTTATTCATCTTTTGTATTTGTGACGGTATTGATGTTACTGGCAGTTAATATACATAATGCTAGTGATTTGAAAGGCCTCATTTTGTGTTATTTATTAGCCCACACTAGTAGAAAACTGCTCTTTGTTCCTCCTTTTGCACAGTTCACAATTTATACGAAGAGGAAATAGAGGGACCCTTTTTTAAAAAAAAATTCAAATAATTTGATACAAGAAAACACGAAGTGAAGCTTCCACTACCGCCAGGACCTCACTACCAGTTCCAACCAGTATATTCCGACTAAAATGATCCTCAACAGACGCCTTGCACACATCGATAATTAGTTATAAGAGAAAGCCGAAATTCCTATTGCAGAGATGAATGAACTTTTGAGAAGCCAGTTTTGAAAGGCACCTTACAGAAATTCCTATCCACTTATTATCATCACTGTTTTAGCATTTGAAAAGATCTGAATAACAATTCATTCTAAATAGTCCATGAGCCAGACCCCAAAAATTGGGTGATCGGTATCATCCGGGGGGATTTAAGTTCTTTGTGTTTTTTGAGAAGTACTATTAATATAGAGTTAGAAAATGCCTGATAGCAACCGATCTGAGGTAGTTTCTGTGAATTGTAAAGGTTTTTCTGCCCCCCCCCCCCCCCCCCCCCACCTCGTCTATATGATCTTATTAAAATTGGCTTACTCTATTGGAGACCAAACTGTTCAAATTAAACTGCGCAGAAACATAGGTTATTTAGTGCATGGCTCTCAGGTCAATTGCTTGTTCCAAAACGCGTAACATAAATCACGTGGCAAGTCACGTGACCGCCTCGCGTTTGCGTTTTGTTTGGGATGTACACCAAATTAGCGTCTGCATTGTATACAGCTATTTCGAGAAAGGTTGTCGGAAAAAAAGCATCAAAGTGCACGCGACATGACCGAAAGGTGGTATGGGTATTCACTGGAATTTTGCATATTGGCCTAGTTTTGCATATTGGCCAAGTTTGTATTTTTGCACGTGGAAAATTTGTTTTTCCTCTCAGGGGCCAATATCTTTAGCTTTACTTTTACTGTCGCATCTCTTTGAGTGAGAAAAATCCTTCTAAACTTCAGAGGGGCTAAAAGTACCTTGTTTCTACAAGTCTGAAAAGAAAGAAGACCTGAAATTCGCGCTTATTTTGTTGTTATATCTCATTAGTATGCAACACGTGCAGTAGCTCAATACGTCTACCCATACTACCTTTCGAAATAGGCTTGTGCAGTTTTGTGCTTTTTTCCGACAACGTTTCTCGAAATAGCTGTATCATACACATAATTACGTTTTCTTTGTGTTGATATTTTTTTTATTATTTATAAATATTGATATTCTTGATATCCTTGTACTGGTTGATGCAGGGGGCTCGTGTGTATTTCGAGCTTCCCTTCCAATTATTCCCACCATATATAATTGAAGCTGTTTTTTTTTAATGAAGTGACTTCTGTTCGTGGATGTTTGTAGTTATTACCTAGCGTTAGACGTAAGAATTACTACTAATTAGTCTTATTGCTAATTCGAGTGTTAATTCTAATTTGTAACCAATGCAAGTTTAGAGTAGAAATGTAAACTGGAACACTTCCGATCAGTCTGAGGAACTCATGCGCGTGGGACTTCGAGTTGATTTTCCTTCTCATTCGCTGGTACATTTTCAGCGTAGCTGTATAAAGCAAATCCGCCACATTTTTCCATGGTTTTAATGCTTATAGACCATATAAATACCATAAAATGCCCAAAGCCTTGCAGTGACTTGGTATGTGGTTCTACCTGTATTATGAGAGAGGTCATGAAGACATGATAGAGCTCACTGAGAAGCTGTGGCGTTGTGGTGGAGATTGCCATCTTTTGGGTGTGAAAGTGTGGATATAGCTAAGGGCGTGACCCTCGCTCTTTTACTTGAGTTTTAAGAGGGCAACATAGAACTATCACTTCGTGTCATACGATCGATGATTCCAGGCGTGCACAGCAAGAATAACAACGCTAAGAACTTTGCTCTTTATTATGCGCAGGTGAGAGACGGGGTACAGTCAAGCAGAACACGAATTATAACAAACAGACCTCCAACGATCTTGTATCAAAATTGTCAATAACCATTTCTGCGATGGCAGTTGAGCTGACCAAAAATCTGCTTCATTCCTTCTCTGAAAACCAAGATCTCGTTAGGATCTCAAAGAACTTCGCACAAAAGCCTGATACGAGCATATGATACTGGTGAGAAATACTACAACGCATTCAAAGAGGAAGGCATGGAGAAGTAAAGTCCCGCAAGTTAAGAAATTCCATGATCTCTTGAAAACCAATTAGACACTTCACTTGACTGATTCAGAAGAAACAAGGTCGCTTCTTGTGAAACAACAGTTATACTCAAGCCTAATTGGTCTCTTCTTGGTTGAATTATCTAAGGAACCAATGACACAAGGATAGAATCTTAGACGGTGAATATTTTCTTGCTTCCACTGGGAGCCGCTGTCGTTATACCTTGTTTATCCCTTTTGGTTTCCTTCGCAAGACTAACATGGCTACTTTTGCAACTTTGCTAGGGAATAAATGTGCAAATGGCAGCTGAACGAGTTCCCAGTAGCTCTGCTTCGGAATTGACGGAGTGAGCTCGTGTCTTTTGGAGGTGTTTAAGTCGTAAATAAAATGCCGAGGGAAGACGCACAGGGCAAGATACATATATAGTATTTGACACGTAACAAGGAATGGATTTTTATTATTGTAAAGCGCTTAGAACAGCAATGTATAAGCGCTATATAAATATTAATTATTATATTATTAAAGGATGACAATAAAGAATGAGAAGAGACAACTACAAGCAGAGCTAAACGGCATCAGTTGCGTGGCATCATCAAAACTCAGACCGTTAGTCAGACATGAACAAAGTTTCCTAACAAACGACAGCAATACAGAACGTGTCATCAGTTTTATTGTCCGGGTGAATGGAAGATGGAAAGGCAGAAGCTAGACGACAAAGAGCCAGTAACGAGGTAATTGACTTCAATGTAAGAAAGGGGCAGATAGTCCTTTATTTCTGCATGCATTTCACATAGGCAAATACGGGCATAGCACCTTCACGATCTGAAGACAGGGATGTCCTCACTATATCTCAGTTGCATTTGTCGACTATATTGCGACATCGTTGTTCGTTAAATGTGGAACGAACCAGAAACCACAGAAGGGTCGTTGGACTCAACAGTCAGGCTTGCTAACTAGGACGGGACGCCAGCAAGGCTGTGTTAAAATGCGCGCATAAATTGTTTGTGCCTTCCCCAGGATAGTAAAGGTTCAGCGACAAGTGAAGGAGAGTGTGGTGAAACCTTCACCAGGCTATGTAGGAAGTGGGAACTCTCACTAGAGTTCATGAAAGGGTTAAAGGCTTTGACCCGCTATTTCTGGGCTCTTAAAATCGCCACAACAACAGTCAGTAATCTGAAATAGCAACTACTGTGTTCTAAAAAGGGAGATCCGACCATCGGACTACAATATGGAGGCCCGTTGGACCTCTGTCATGTGTCGACAGTAGAAAATTAATGATCTGCTCTATGCGTTCGCTTAGCTAACGGCATGAGGTGCAAAGAAATGAGTAGACTGCCCAACTGTGAAAACCAGCCATTTAATGTAAAGGACGAAGTCGACAGCTTTGCGGAAGCGATTGGAGTAATTGGATAGTTATGCAGAATATAAATAGCAGGTACCTCAGAAGAACCGTATGAACTTGAAGCTGCGCCCACATCTAGCTTCAGTATTCAGTTCATATGTGTAAACAACACTTTTTTTTTTCTATCCGAGCAATAGCGAAGCTGGTAACTAAGAGCCAAGATGGTAGCTTCGTTTGCGATCCCCGTTTTTGGCCAGTGGACCCAGTTCTCTTTCACAATAAGAGTGTGCGCAAATCTATATATTAAAGAAGATTTAAATACCTTTTCAGTATATTAAATTACTTTTACAACTTATTTTTGTTATAACGATCACAAATTTTGTTTAAGGGGCTTATTTTAGAAAAGAAAGTTTGTAACATGCGTTACGCGCCTGAGTCCAATGAAAAGGTTAAAGGAGTTGAAACAAGTTTTCGGAAAAACAAATTCACCTTGCTTCGGCTCAGCCCAACGTGTTAACGTCCTACAGTTAGTGCGAGGGCAAGACTGAAGATAACGAAAGTACAGGAACCAGTCTATCTTTGGGTAAAAACATAAAGTGGCCGAGAACTGGACCCGGCCGAGAACTGGGCCCCATACCGCCGTCCTCAATTTTATCCTTACCTTTTAATGCGCATGTGACATAGCACGTGACTTTTGAAAGAAGTAAATAAGGTAAAATTAAGCTTCTAGAATAGGATATACGATGATGTGAAGCTTTTAGGAATTTTCGTGTTGTTAACTGGGCGCTATTACAACAATTCTTCCTTAGCCTCGTTTCCATGCTAAGGGAAAACTTTCAAAGGCGCCCAATTCCACAAACTACCACCGATCAATTGCTATCAGGTATTTTCTGACTAGTTACTGCTCCACCTTTCTAAAAATTACCATTTAGATTAATCCCCCCAGATGATACCGACCACCCTACTGGCTCATGGCTAAAACAGACACTTTTCAACCAAGACCAATGGAAGGGGAAGAGCCGAATATATCTGAAAAGTATGCACAGACACCTCTGCACAAAACAACAAATATGCATGTTAAAATGCAGGCGACTGTTGATACAGTGTAACACAACGAATGATTTATAGGCTTCGTATGGGAAATTTAATTTCGTCCTACAATATGCTAAATTAAGGCTATTTATTTAGATATAAACAACATTCGCCTCAACTTAGGGTTGTCTTTGTGTATTGCAATTTGGTTGCAAACGCCATTTTAGCCTGGTTTCCTTGGTCGAATACATGAAAACCTTAAACCACAAACCCGTCTAAAATGGACACAATTTGCACTCAAATTTCATAATTAAAAAGACATAAGGCAACCGTGCGTTGAGGTGAGTGAAGATTATTTCTTCATTAAAAGCTTTATTTTAGCATTTCTAAAACTAAAGTAAATTTACCGCACAAAGTCTATAGATCGTTTATTGCGCAGAAATTCACAGCAAAAGGTGGCGAGAAAAACAGCGAGCGAACTGAAGGGAAGTGCGAAGCATACGATGTGGCGGGGACGGGGAACGAGCGAAGGGAACGTAAGTACAAGAGAGAGGCTGTAATCATCTTTGTTGCCTGCGCGCCGGCTCACCTTTGGGTCACACGCACGAGGATGGTGCTTTGTAGTTTGTTAGTATTGCTAGAGAAAAGAAGTATTTTTAAAATTTTTAATCAGCCAAGCAGCAGGAAGATTGTGCCACTAGCAAATGACCAGTTTCAAAAGATTGTGTGCAACGAAACGTAAACAATTAGAGACGTGGGGCTGGTGGTCAATCTGTTTTGTCTCATCCCGTTTGATAAAATTGATTATCATTAACTTTGTTTACGCCATTCAGTTGTCCGCACTTGTCCAGTATTGACTCTGAACCTTTAAGTAAAACCGGGAGCCAGAATCACCTACATTGAATTATGCAGATAACTGAAACACTTCCTAATTTTCTACTCCTTTGTCTGGTCATTTTACTTAATATGAGTTCAGTGTAGTTAAATTAAAGAAAACCTTAAAGATGCAGTTCAATTTCAATCGTAACTACTAAGAATCAAAAATTTATTGATGCCTGACTGACGTCCAGCAATAACTAAACTAAACTTGATGAAAATTAAGCAAAGAAATTAATCATGCAGTTTGATAAAGTTATTTTTCCTTTTAATAACCTCTTCAGCAATTAATGTAATAATTATTAAACGATAAGTCGACTTATGACGGAATCCGCCAGGACTTCGAGTAGTTATTAGACAAAATTATGTACTAAAATTTTTTACACCTTATTGCAAGTTTTTTTTTTTTGGTACTGCCTCAAATATATAACCGAAATAATTTTTTTCTAGCAAAACCAAACATCGAAAACCAATTTCGAAGTTCAACTGAATTCCACTTATTCGCTTAAAGGATGCGAGCCTTTGCCTATAGCTTGTGAACTTTGAATTTCATTTTCTCATGCTCTGATAAGAAATTGTTATACCAAAATTATTTACACTGTGCAAACTTGTGCGTTACTGCTTCAATATATTATCAAAAGAAATCTTTTCTAACAACACCAAACATCGAAAAAAAATTTCGAAGTTCCACTGAATTCCACTGAATCGATTTTACAAAATGGCTACACGTGAGATTTTGCCTAAAGCTTGTGAACTTTGAAATTCATTTTCACAGACTCTCATAAGCCCGCTGATAAGAAACTGTTTGTTGGTGTTATCACGGATAAGCTTCCTTTGAAATGCAAAATCTATTGTGTACATGAATAATTCGAGATAATGGAGTATTTGCTAAGTACAGGCAAATGTTCATATTTAAAATCTTTTCACGAAACTTCTTGCCCCAGTTGTTCAAATGGTGGATAACGCTATCCACCGGATAAATCGCTATCCAGCGGATAAGTGTTAGCAAAACAAATTACACTATCCACTGGATTTATAGCGTTATCCACCCTTTGAACAACAAGGGCCTGGTCTGTAACTATGGTATTTATTGTACACGAAATTGTTAATCAGTGCCTTTACCCTATTCATGTGCAACCTCACAGGTATTTTCTGGATCTGAGATGCCTTTTAAGTTCTTATGGATGTATTCCTCCTCGTTGCATTGTGCTACTAGGCGCTTTCCATTTGACTAAAAATCCCGTTTTAAATTTCCGTGAATGTCCAGTTGCGAATGGAACAGCAATTTCCGGTTCCCGTCGCATTCATAAGGTTTTCTTTCCAAAATTCAAAGGGCTGACACCGGCAAAAATAACTGTAAGCACGCAGAGAGCACGCAGAACACGGATGCTGCTTTTGCGATTATTCAGGTGCCCGACTCACTTGTTTCTCGATCGAAGGAACTTGGGCTGAATTCAAAAATTTCCAAAAGAAAGGGCAACTTTGCAAGTTAGACCCAAATTTTCGAAATTTTCGATCCCGGAGTTTCAGGCTGCATTCAATTGGGAAATCCGGATTTTCGATTTCCCAATGAAACACGAAATCCAAAAACGGATTTTGACGCACTGAAATCCTTCTCAGAGGTGTATTTCAATTAAGAAATTCAAACTTGGAATTCATGGATTTGCTTTTTTGAAGGAAATTCCTAAAAGGATTTGCAAAGCTGTTCTCGTTAGCATCGATCTTCGATCCGACAATCGTGTGCGCAATCAAATATAATAGGAAACATTCAAAACCACGAGGAACAACAATGCCAAATGACCAAATTCTGCGTATTGTAGAGGACGTGAACTTGGATCTTTGTTTTGTTCGATTTTTTGTTCAGAACTGAACGTCGCCTTTATTTTGAGTTCAGTGTTCTTTGGTTCCCAATCCAGGGTTAAGCGCTCGCAGTTAGCGGATCATACATAGGCCGAACAGTTTTTCGAATCGTTTTTCGTAGTCCCTAAACACCAAACTCGCGTTGGAGTTAGAAACACGTAAAGCTTAAATTATGGATGTTTTAACAGGTTATTTTGGTGCTGTGATAACCAGAAATTTCAAGAGAATCTACACAAATTCGTTTGCCAGTGATTTGGCATTTTCTTGCTACCATTACTGTAGAAGCAACTGATAAAGAGCGGTAGTATCCAGTGGCGGATCCAGACTTTCAGCTAAGGAGGGGGCCCGCTTGACTATGAATGTTGAATTCTGCGAAGATAATTGTGACACTTCAAAGGAAAACATAAGGTGGGGCCCGGGCTGCCTGGGACCCTCCCCTGGATCCGCCACTGGTATTGACCTATGAAACTATAAGAGCTGGAATGTGCTGAAAATTGCTATCATCAATCTTATAAGAGTAAAAGTAAAAATCTCAGGCTAGCAAAATGTTTATGTTGCTCTTAACTTTACTCGTAAGCAATATTGCTCTTGGGTTCTTAGGATCTTGGAACTGACTTAAAGCTTCGTGGCACAATGGTGGGAAAGATTTGGCTTTTCGTTGTTGTCGCCATCTTATTGTCTGCGACTGTATCCTCAAAACAAGCATTTGGAGCCGGTAAGTGCTGCTCGATGTAGAATATTTAAATACCTTTAGGAATGTAGAATCGCAATGTGAAAGCCCGACAATAACAATACGTTATAATCAATTCTTAACTTGGCTCTTCTCATTTCGTTGATTTGTAATCTTTTGCCTCAATATTGAATTGGCAGGTTTATATTCAGATTCACAGGGCGTTTCGACCGACTAATGCCAAAGGCCTATTGCTTGAATTTGAACAGCATTCCCGTACGAGAATTAACCGTATACACTGTGAAAAGAGCCAAAGCCAGGCCATACGTTTTCAAGGTGCGCAAAGTAAATCAAAACGATGCGACAAAAATGCATTGCCGAAACCTGAACCAATTAAGAGCCTGAGACAGAGAACCAACTTTTATACTTCCGGTGCTTAAAACTAAATTAACGTTTAATTAACGTTGTTAATGCGTTCAACACTCCGAAAATGTTAAAAAATATACAAAAAAATAAAACTACATCACTGTTACGAATCGGTCCAATATCCTTGAGTTATTCATTCCACAAATGTGGTTTATGCATTAGAGAGCGATTATCCGATATCAGGCCAAGTCGACATTGGAGGTTCTGCTCAAATAATAGGACAAGGAACAAGAATATTCCATTTCGATTAAAACAAAACCAATGAGCTAAAACTTTGCAACCCTGCAACTAAAATAAGCATGTTATTTTAAAATAAAATCTATTCTTCTAATCCTTTTGTAAAAAGGGAAGCGATCCCTTATTGCTAATAGGATCTAGCGTTTTCTTATAAGAAATAAATGAAAATGGATGGTTTTTCAATCTTTTCTAAACGAATCATAATCAATGATATAGTGTTGTACTTTTCCATTTAAAAATTGCACTCTTTAGAGCGTCATTGCAAATAGCTTAATTTGTGTTTTATTATCATAACCATCTGTTGCCTCCGATGTTTCTCAATTTGTTTCCAATTAAGTAGTCAAGTACATAGTTACGACACTAGAACAGGTAGTTGTTATATTATTATCGATCACATCACTGTCGTAAGCAGTTTTCGCTGCGCTCACTCGTGACATGTTGTTTTTGTCACTCAAACATTAAATTCATATCTTTGGGCCAACGTGTAATGTACTTCTTATTATATAGACAACATAAGTGAATCCAAATCACAAACCTGTAATATGTAAACTCTTACAGCTTGGCAGCTGGAATTTTAAGAAACACATTGAATTGTTTTAAGTATGCGAAGTTCATGATTTTTTTCTCCTCCTTAGTAAACGATGTTATGTCGGCTTCAGTGAACTTAACTTCACTATCATTCGCCATTTTTCAACTGCCGTTTGGCAGCTGTGCAGTGGTGTGGAATGTCGTCTTCGATATTCTCACTAGAGAGGATATGGAAAATACGCCACAACGGTACCAGTGTAATTTCGTATGAATTTTATCAGTGGTCTTTTTTTCCAGTAAAACTGTCGCGTCTATGTAATAAATTGAATCATGATTAAAACGTGACCACAAAATCTTAGTTTTCACTCAATCGCCCAAAATTGGCGCAATTTGTAATGATGCACTTAACAAATTTCTGTTCAGGGAGCATCATTTCCGGGGACGAGTCTTTTGAAGAAATATAAAAGTTTTCTCGATATAAAATTACAGTAAGAGGCTGTAAAACTTAGAGATTTCTTAGCAGCATCTGTTTTACTAAGTTTTGCAGCCTCTTACCTTGAAAACCGGTATTATTATGCCAGCAGGAAACTATGAATAGAAAGGGCTATTACCCTGAGATTGTGATCTGAGCAAACAATAATCGAGCAAGATATTAAGGAATAAATTTACTGACTGTTAATATTCCTCTTGCAAGATAAATTGTACCACAAGACCCCGACAAGAATCAGTTTTAACTTCAACATCCCAGCTCAAGAAAGCTCTCATGAGGTTTCCAAGAGGTCCCTAAAACCCTTCAGCAAAGGATTGTTTAACGAACCTTTCAGTGCGAAGATCATCGACGCTGCGACAAAAACTAAATTTATGCAAGGGATGGTTCGTGGTACACTTAGCCCAAAAGAATATGGCGGATACATGGTGCAGGATACAGCCTATCTCTTTCACGCAGTTGAAGCATTGCAACTGGCTGCTAAACGAATGGAACTAGAAAACCCTATATTCGCTCACTTTTACATGCTCCAGGCAGAGAAATACAACACCTACTACAAGGCGATGTTAAAGACTTGGCGACTTGAAGATGTTAGAAGTGTCGCATTGGGTCCCGCAGCCAAAACATACGTTTTGTACCAGTCCGTTCTGAGTCAGGAAGACCCTCGTTACCTGGCTATTGCCATGTTGCCGTGTACCATGCTTTGGCCTCAGATGGCTCGTGAACTCGTTGGAACCCTTGAAAAGACCAGTCCGTATGGTGAATGGTTTGGAGAGAACACGCGTGCTCCGGAATACCAAAGCTCACTTGAAAAGTTTGTTGATGCACACTTCCAACCGGACGAGGTGAAGCGGGCTAGCCGTATCTTCTGCGAAGGAATGTTGAACGAGTTAAATTTCTTCCGAGAGGCGTGTGGTGAAAGTCTATTTTTCCTTGATGAAGTTTGCCAAATGTAATTTTATTTTCAGTCTATTGTACAAATTAGATTGAACTCGCGTAACCCTTATTTTATATGCTAATGACCACATAATATTCTAATGCTGGTGATGTACAATAAAGCAATATAGGTGTGTTCGAAAAACCCCAAAGAAATCACTTTAGTTCCCATGCAGGAAGCGTTTTCTCCTTCGTTAAATACCTTAAACTGCTTTTGCTATAAGCCTAGCTTCATTAAACGAGTGGAATTTGATTCCTGTTTGGCCAATTTGCAACGTGCCTCTGATCATTTAAAACGTTCTCTTTTCACCGCCACAAGAAAATTATTACCATTCGCAGCATCGATTGTTTGAGAATTTTCTTGGGGAAATATTCAGTGGTGAGAACGTGTTTTAACATAACTTCCACACGTAAATTTCCCAAATACTTTGCCCATAATTTTCTGTAGAGCTCAATATAAACGAGTTACACGAATTCACTATAGTGCTGATTTTCACACTATTATTACGTTTTTTAACGTATGCAGGTTGCTGTTCAAATAACGCCAATGACAAAATATATATCTGGTTTAAATATCTCAAGCCAAATAAATGTGATGTAGAGTATTCGTTAAATCTAAATAACTATTTGTAACGTTTTTGGGAACCTTTGTGTGTAATTCTCAGTAAGCATGGAGTCATGTTGAAAGAACTAAATCCCTGCACGGATTGCACAAACGTTAATTGGTGCTATATCCAAACAGGCATTTGAACTCAGTCATCATCATGTGTTCCTTTCCTCTGTTTGGAGAATAAGGCGATTTGAACTCAATAAAAGGGGATTAACTCCTTGTAATTCTCCCCTCCAAGAAGTTTGCTTCCTCGAATCAAGTAAACAGAAGCGTCATAACAAGGAAGCGAAATAAACCTCTCTGCCACCTCACCTAAATCGACTGAAATAGAAAAGGGTGCGTGGGTGGGAAAAACTAACGTGACTCGAAAACACTACTGACGCTACTGGAGCTACACTCCTTTTTTATATAAGAACAAGAAAAATTTGGCTGAGGTTGAGGAAGTTCTTATTAATTTTTAGCCCATACATTTTCTTAAATTTTGCGTCAAATCTCAGCCTCGACGTTCTTATAAAAATGGTTCTTATAAAAAAAGAGTGTATTACGAAACTGAAACCTTACGCCCTGACGAGTAAAGTTATAGACAAAGGGTGTGGTGCGTGACGGATGGCAATTAATCCCTTTGCGCAAGAGCGTCCAAATTAAGGGGGAAATTTGAGAAATCAGTCAGCAAGTTTGTTTATCCCGTGAAAGGCTCAAATTAATCTTTTGGTGTGCCGTTTGCCGCTTGTTCTTGAAAGTGAGAAGTTTCCTGTCTGGCGTGAACCTGTGAGTTATTTCCAAAATTGTTTATTTATTTACATGTATTTAACCAGAAAACCTGGCATTCGTTTCTTGCGGTCATTTCAACCTATTCCGGCTTTCTATCAATGGGATATTCAAAGTTTTGCTGAATATTGGGCCATTCAGTTTAAAAAAAAAAAACAGGTGAAAAAATTGTGGAAATTTTACGGGAAAAAAGGGAAATACCTTCAGAAGAATTCCTCTTTCCTCGTTTTGACCGGAATGCTCGGAATATCACTGTGCCATTTGTTTTTTCCGCACTACTTCATTATGTACCATGCTCCCCGATGAAATACGCGTGGCTGTTGTAAGTTACAAAACGAATCAATTATGTTTTGGTTATTTCCTACTCCTGGTCCTCGGGGACTGGGTAACAGTTTTTGAAATATTATGGTCTGGGCCATGTGCTCGGTTAGTTTCAAACTAGTCATCAACAAAGTGTTCTTGGATTTTTCTATTCACGAGCCAGCAAAGCTTGTAAGTGTTTTATTTCAGTTCTTTTCATAGTATTCGATTTCGCTTTGTTTATTATCCTTTTCTTTTCAGTCAAACCAAATACAGATGCGAACATCAAGGAATAAAGTCTGAGCAGAAGTCCATAACTATGGTTTGAGTTAAAATTCACAGCTGTTTCGGTGGAAAATGAAATGGAACATTCCTTTCCAGTGGCGGATCCAGGGGAGGGGCAAAGCCCTATCTTCGCAGAATTCGCCATTCATAGTCAAGGCTTCAAAAGCGCTCGGAATGCCCGATTCCCTCTATGGCGCGCGCCTGCAGGGATTCACGGTAGCTGTATTCATCGTTGCTAAGTCTCGTGCATGGTTTGATGAATACATCTACCATGATTCCCTGCAGGCGCGCGCCATAGGGGGAATCGGGCATTCTGGGCCTGATTGCGGCTGAAGCCTACGCCATAGACAATGGAAGGGCAGCTTACTCCTGGTGGTGCGTAGCGCGTGTTGCAACGGGCATAATATGAGTTCTTCACGAGTTTTACGCCAAGCTTCGCTGCTACTGCGACAAACCAAGCAGGTGGTACTGCCTCGGACTCATGAGGTACGGTAGCCAAAAGAACCAGAACTGTGACCGCGACAAATGGAATGAGTTTCATGGCGTCGCTTTGTCCTATCAGCAAAAATAAAACATAGAAATAAAGGTCACCATTTTGTCCCGGAGATTTCTCTGGATATCTCTCACATTGAAAAGGTAAAGTCTGCATACTAGCCTAGTCACCGGCCCATCAGGCCGGAGCTTATCCCTGTTCTCGTAGCATGAAGTGACTAGGAGTATTTCTTCTACCCCCAGGATAGGATACTAGTCCATCGCAGGGTTACCCACAGCTGTAAATTTGCCAGTACCCATTTCTACACCTGGGTGGAGAGAGGCACTATGAGAGTAAAGTGTCTCGACGCAGTGACTCCGGCCAGGAGCCGGAGGGGGCGCCCGATCTAGAGTCCAGCGCACTAACCATTAGGCCACCGCGCCTCACTAACCAACCAAAAGGTATATTTGCTGCAGCTGTATGGATATGGGGTTGAACATTGAGGAATTGAAGGAAACCTCAGTTTTTTTATTTATAACAGGAACAAAGACGAAGTAATAATGAAACGAAAATAAACTGGAGGATACTAACGAATGAAAAAGAACTATAAACTTGAAAAATTAGCCAATTTTTTTCAAAATACGTTCCGTGCGACAAGCTCCCCTAACACTCTCACATGGCCATTTATAGGCATCAGTTATCTAGAATCTAAGAACAGGATTCCAAACCAGTTACCGATTGTTGTTGAGCGTTATCATTGTCAAGTTCTTGGGACGTATCACCGGGATTAGATTATGAGGAATAATCTGACGACAAAAGCAAGGAAGGCAATCCGCTTACCAAAAAAACTGTGCTTATCTCGGCATAATACAGGCGCGTAACTTTCATATACCTCATTTTACATATTACACTTTAAAAGGGATTTAAGGATTAAGATATGAGTGAGAAGACAAAAGTCTTTTAATCAGATAAGGGCTATTTGTGTTTTCTTTCCAACAGGAAATTAAAAAACGCAAAAAACCTTGTCTTCGGTCAGTCCCCAAGGAAAGAATCTTCGGAAAACGCTACAAAAAAACTGCGTATGCAACATTATACATACACACTGAATATGTTTCAGCAAACTGAAACAGGGTTCAGCGTTTTTTAACTTTCACATATAATAGCTTTGTAGCACTTTTACATAGAGGACTTACCCTAATAGCTTTCAACTCTTTTACAATCCTTCAGGAGGCTGGCAAGGCAGTCAGTCCAATAATTGCTGCCTACGTTTCAGGCTGTCTGCTTTTAAGGTCATGTCTCTGACCATAGTTAATAGAGGGAAATGGTTAGGAAGCGCGGCAAACATCAAAGGGGAAAACAAATAGGCCAACTGATTTATGTTGGAAGGTCCACGACCCTGCACATCTTTTGTTTTCGCTCATACACTATGCATGAATTATGTAATCGCAATGTTTTTATTGGTTAGTTGCATGAGCACACGTAACCATCTTTTGTATTTTGCCAGGTTTTGTGCAGGGTCAACCCCCAAAATAGCGAACAAAGAGCTTTGCCGGGTTTCATAACCATTTCCCTCTATTAACTATGCTCTGACAGGAACTGTAACAAACATACGTGCTACGGTGTCACATTTCTGCGAAACTGTTTTATATGTTAGCTTACGCTGTTTGAAGAAGAAACAACTTCGACACACGTATTTGGATAAGATGATCGTCGTGTTTTACCGCCTCCACGTTTGGCAATCTGTTCAAACCCTGACCTGCGAGGAATGGTAAACATGGAAGAACAAGCTGGTTAATCAACGAGCAGTCAAACAAAGGCCAAAGACAATTTTAAATGGCGAAGTGAAATAAAAGTCACTAATGTGAAAAATAACTAATAACTATAAAAGGGAAAAAACATTTCTGTTATCGTCCGAAATGTACCACAGGTGTAAAATGTAGCATTTATTATGAAATAGAAGTTATACAAGCTCAAAAAGGGGGTTTAAAATATAATTGAACCTCTCCAATAATCGCACGGACGATTTTCCCGGCATAGTTTGATGCTAATACTGAGGTAAAAGCCTACTCCTTTCAGCATTTGATACATGTACTTCACAACTGATTTTGGCTAAACCAATACCATATTTTTCCTTATTAATCAAGCTAACAATGTTGATTGATTGACGTGTGCCTGCTTTATGCATGTGAAGACATACGTGCTAAGGTGTCACATTTCTGCGAAACTGTTCTATTTTAGCTTATGTTGTTTGAAGAAGAAACAACTTGGACACACGTATTTGGATAACATCGTTGTTTTTTACCGCCTCCACGTTCGACAAACTGTGCAAACCCTGACCTGCGAAGAATAATATACATGGAAGAACAAGCTGGTTAATCAAAGAACAGTCGAACAAAGGCCAAGGACAATTTTAAATGGCAAAGTGAAATAAAAGTCACTAATATAAAAAATAACTAATAACTATTTAGGAAAAAGAAAAACATTTGTATTATCATCCGAAATGTACCACAGGTGTAAAATGTCGCATTTAATTATGAAATAGAAGTTATACAAGCTCAAAAAGAGGGTTTAAAATATAATTGAATTTCAATATGAAAACGAACATCTCCACTAATCACACAGACGATTTTCCCGGCATAGTAGTTTAGTGCTAATACTGAGCTAAAAGCCTACTCCTTTCAACATTTGATACATGTACTTCACAACTGATTTTGACTAAAACAATACCAACTTTTTCCTTATTAATCAAACTAACAATGTTGATTGATTGACGTGCACCTGATTTTAGCATTTGAATTAGTAAGTTCTAACTCTGTAGTTTTGCCTCATAAGTGAAAATTAAAAAAAAAAAAGCTCATGCTCAGACCCCAAGCAAGAATCTTCAGAAAGCTCAACGAAAACGAAAATAAATATTTCATATTAATTATACACGCTACGTTTCAGTAAACTTAAGCAGAGTTAAGAGTTTTGCTTTCGAATATGATAGTTACTACTCTTACATAGAGCACTTAGTACCATTAAAAGTTTCAACTTTTCAGCAATCCTTCAGGAGGTAGGCAGGCTAATGATTGCTGCCTACACGCGCATTTTGGTTGGGAAATCTTCGTTTTTGCCAGGTTCGACCAACAGTGCAAACCTTTACCTGCGAAGAATGGTAAACATCGGAGAACAAGCTGGTAGATTAGTCAAACAAAAGCCAATTTTAAATGGTCAACTGACATTAAAGCCACTACATGTGAAAAATAACTAATATTTCACTTGGAAAAAAACTAACAATATCCACGCTTAATATATATAAATTCTAAAATGACTTCGAGGCTTTCCGGTAAAAAAAAGAAAATTCTGGAATATACTTTTTCCTTGTAAATTTCCACAATAGACTTGATACAAAGAAACAAAAGCAAATGTAGAAGGTTGAGCAGAAAGCCTCGGTGCCATGTTTGAATTTTCATATTTCGAACGTAGGCTGTTGTTATCATCTGAAATGTACCACACGGTCAAAATGAGGCAGTTACAAATACCTTAAACTATTTGCATTCTCTGTCACTGTCACTTACAGTTTAGTTCCGCCGCATGTGAATACATTTTTTGGTCGTGACCATGTAGAAAACTGAAAAATTGATAGTTATATTCTATGTGCAAACTAAAAGTGTTAGTTGCATGGAAACTTAGGGCAATTGAATGAAAATAAGAATGAAAGCAGCAAAAAATATCTTCTCCTTAATTACATGTAGATGATGACATGCTGACCCTCAAGGCCTAATGGTCTTTATCCATAAACTTCCTATATTACTTCTCCATATACCGCCTTTGAACTCATAGTCATTAAGTTATCACACTGATGTCACACTTCAAATTCTGCTAACTGGTCACCATAGATTCTTATAATACAAGTTGTTAGAATTTCATGATGAATTAATAACCCTTTAATAACACTTTAAACCTTGATATCAACATTCAAATTCTCCTTACAGGTCTCCACATATTTCTTATAGTACTTGTAAGAATTTCAAGATGTGTTTACCCTTTGAGCCCTGATATCAACATACAAATTTCTCCTTAGGGATCTCCACACATTTCTTATAGTACCAGTTGTAAGACTTTAAAGATGTAATAACCCTTTGAGCCCTAATATCAACATTTCAATTCTTATTGGTCTCCATATCATATACTTCTTATAGAAGTAGTTGTGAGAATTTGACGATTTATTCACCAATTCAAGCTTAAGCCCTGATATGTCAACATACAAATTCTCCTTACTCTCATGTATGGGCGGACCAAAAACATATTTACACGCGTGAACATCAACTCTACTGTCATGGTTGTAAATTCATTGCATGCATGATTTCTCTTTTACGTCCCTTTTTGACATCCTAAGTGGAGGGAGGTACTGTGAGGGTTAAGTGTCTTCCCAAGACATAACACATTGACCCTGACCAGGACTTGAACCCGGACCACTCAATCGGAAAGTCTGGTGCACTAACCATTAGGCCACCACCCCAGGGGGGTAGGATAGGGGTGTGCCGCGAACGTTCTCAAACCCTGACCCTATCTAAGGATAAAGAAAACGAAATTTAATACCCTTTCTAAGGCCCAAACCTGAACATTGAAACCCTATTAGGGGAGGAGAAGCATTGCGTGACGACTCAAATAACGGCTAACCGCACACGGCAAAGCTCAAATCTTTCAAAATCGCTTTGTTAATACTTAATGACGGATAGTTCAGTTTTAACAGACAATTTTTTTTCGTTTAGCTGGGCATTTATTTGAGCTGATAGAATTTAGCTACCCTATCTAAGGATCACACTGGGAACACAATGCCAAAAGGAACAAAAGTGATACCCTATTTAAGGACCGAGAACCTCAAAAAACATACCCTATCCCGCAGCACATACCTATATAGCCCATATATGGGAGTACCCCCCCCGGGGCCACCACTCCTCCCACACATCTTTACAATGTCATTCTTTTAAAGGTAATAAGTAATAGTAATTGGACTGAGTGGAGTACAATTCAGGGAGTAATCAGGGAGTAGTTCCAAAATCAGCTGTGCGCACAGCTCAATGCCGATTTGAAAATTATGAGCACAATTTGAAATTATGACCATGATTACTGAGGTCCAATAATTATTAATTAATCGTATCAATAACAAATTATGAGGTGAGGAAGTCTTGAAAACCTCTTTTGTGTGAAAAAGTCAAAGGTTTATATTCAACCAGTTTTAAAAACAATATGGGAAAACAGCAAGAAAACCCATCCAAGCACATTGATGATGTAAGAATGATGTGAGTGTCCAATTACGGGTGTCCAATTTAAACAAATTCCAATCGGCTATCTGTAATTGGACACCCACATAATTCTACCCCAATTAAATAGAGTTGAAATGTACAGTCAGCCCCACACTGAATAGAGCTGTTATTATTGTGTATAAATTTTCTTTTCATTTCACATCGCGCTTGCTGATTCCATTGTGATACAAGTCTCAGATATTGCATTTCAATTGGGTATCCCTTTATGTGGAAATGATACATGCATGCTAGAGGAGAGTTGCAACAAACAAGTCCCGCCATTATTTTAAATTGCCACACCTTCCCCCTCTGCAGCACCCCCCCCCCCCCCCACCCCACCAAAACAGAAAAACAAACTTAAACAATTCCAATTACTTTATTAAAATGGTATTTAGACACCCATAAATACCATGCTTGGAGGCTTAAATATTTACAGTAGCAATTAACATTTAGAAATTTCAAGATATTGAAAATCTGTGGCCATACAGAGAGAGGGTGGTAATTATAAGCCTGTGGTGACAATTATCACCCATCACTGACAGACAGCAGTACCCTATTGTTCAAAGAAGGGCCACCATGTCAACTAAAATGTGCCACAGACATGACAGAAGACACCAATTTATCTGGTGGACAGTGTCATCTTCCTTTGAACAACTGGGGACAGCTGTTCATATAGGAAGTCGTTCAGGACTCTTTTTCAACTAGCTGCAAATAAGCTTGCGATTATTAAGCTTAAGCTATATATCAAAGCTTACCACACACGTCGAAACGTAGCCAAGTCAGCCAAATGTTTCAAAAGTGATTGAACCTTTTGGCTTTACAAACAGCTGCGTCGAGACTGGTCACAAATACAGTTGACGAGTCACCATTTGGAGAGATGGGAAGCTAAAAAAACTTCGCAGCCCATCAGTCTTGGCCGGGGTCCAGCGGGGGGAGAATGAGACCGACTGATATTTGAGCATGCGTCATCTGTCCCGCGAATTTCAATCGTCGATGATCGTCGATTTGCTTTGACGTTTTGCTTTTTCCATGTAGTGAAAAGACTCAATTTTCAAGGCAAAACTAAGGTAAGACTATTATTAAGACTTGTTTGATTTCTAGTCCACATGTTTATACCTGTGTTATGCGTTTGTTTTCGTTGTAAACTACGGTAAAGAGTAGACACTTCCAGACTACAGAGTGACGTGTTTACAAGCAGTTTCGAGACCACGAAGTTTTAAATTTCTTTATTATCTGAACAGATCCGATAGTTAAGCTGGCAAAGTTTCGGTTTGATCAGAATCTGTTAGGAATTTTCACTAGTTTGAAGGAATTTTGTGCCAGTGCGATTAACTCATGCAACCATGTTTAATCAATTCTTGATGAGCTTGTAGGCATACGTGGATGGTTGTAACGCAGTGTGTAACTGCTAAAAGGTTTGTACATTTACCTAATAAGCAGCCATTTTCTTGCCTTCTCTACGGAACACCGATCTTGTTTCGTTATATCTGCATGTAATAAAACATTAACTGTCATTGTATATTCAAATGTTAGAGCCATTATTTTCACATAATTGTACTGGCCCTCAGTGAAGAACTGAAGACTAGCACTAGTTGAAATATTGGCCTAAACATTTCGCCCTTGTGCTGTAGTACCACCCTTGCAATCAATTTGGTTTTATCTGACGAGGCTGTCAAGGGAATTATAAGTTTATCAATTTATTATTATTTCATATTTCTAGGTTTTCAGATGAGAGGTTGACATAATTCAAATTCAACAAACAGTAAAAAATGGATAATGACCTTCTCTGCAACTTTAGAAAGTGCAGAACCAGGCTGAATACACATGCTTGGGTAAGATCATATTCAATATTATATGACGTAAAGCTTTTGTTTCATCTCTTACTACATTTTTAACATTTTGTTTACATATGAAATCTCTAGGTAACATCATGCTCTCGTATCCTTTGACTATGTGCACTTTATGGCATAAATATATCAATACAGAAGTCCAAGTCAGTTGGAGCATATTAACTTATCCCTTTAATAAAGCTCTGAAACCTTACCTTTCATTACTTTCTCATTTCCAATTTTTGTAAAAAAAGAATATCAGAGATTCATGTCATGATATTTTATATCAAATTGTAACACAGTTCTTCAAGGATCCATGTTGTGTCTCTGAGAAGTTGAAACAAAGAATGAATCTCTGCTTAAATTAGCAAAATGGTGTTCTGTAGTGCTGTGTTATAAGCATGGAGGTTTATAGCATTGAATCACAGAAGTATTGTTAATGGGGAGATAGAAATCAGTGCATTGCAAGGGATGACTTTTATGCACAGCAGGTCTGATATATACTTGTAATTAATGAATGAGCAATGCAAATTATAGCAAGCTTGATTTTTAATCCACTCAACTAATACACTCCACTCTAGGAATCCACTCGCAAAGAGACCTAAAGAGAGACCTAGATCTTTAATTTATATCCCCTTAGCGAGACAGCAAGCATCCCTGCCCCTCTGATATGGGTCTCCTCCCCTCCCCTGCCCCACTCCCTGGAGTGTACATGGATTGTTTGTGTACCTGTTAGTGTAAATCTATTTTGTACTGCTCATTTTTACAGTCATCTGAATTTCTGGTACAAACAGATCTACGTGTAGAATGCTCTGCTAGTTTCCCATATCCCTTATACATAACATCTTTGCCTTGTAACTACAACATCCTTGATGTTGACAAAAGATATATTTTGCGATGAAGATGGAACAAGAGAATTTAACAAGAGCCTTGTGTGTCCTGCATGTAAGTAAAGATTAGTCATATTATACATTTACAACAAATCTGCTGTTTCAAAATTCCTTTTTAGCTGAACCTATTTTTTCTCTACCAGGTGAAACTAATCTGTCTGCTAAATTTGATGTCATCCGTGTGGATCTGCAGGCCTCTGAACAATTCAAATCAGTAAGTTTTGTTTACATAGCTACAGTTTGATTTGTTCATGTTACATGGTTTTCGTCAGCATATATATATGTTAGCTTTGTAAGTTAATCTTTGGACAAGTACTATTGTGCAGGTGATCAGGAAGGTGTGTTTATCTAATGGGTAGCATGTTAAACTATGGATCAAACAGGTTAGGCTTTGTGTACTTGGGAAGTAATACTTGGGGAGTTTAATTATCCCAGGAGGGGGGGAGGTATTTTCTGAAAATTTGGGTAGAGGTGTGTAGCTGGCTTCAAGAAACCCTTACCCCTACTCAACACCTCAGAATGCAACATCAATATCCTATTTCAGATCAGATTGTACCCAGGAACTGCTTCCGTTTGCCCAAAAATTTGAAAAGAGCCTCAAATTCCCAACATTTTTAAATTGCATTTCTCATATTCCCAGCATTTTTTTAAATTTTGCTTCTTAACGGCTGCAAGATAACAACAATAGAAATAGTTTCTGAAGTTGCTTACCAGACTCACCAGAGTGCACAAACCATTCCCTATTTCAGACCGAAATTGTCAAAATTTATACCCTAAAAACTGTATCCTTTGGAGCCTACCTATACCTACCTTACCTATATAGCTTATAAAGTGGATCAGTACTCCCCCCCCCCCCCCCCCCCCACTCTCACCCCACTGGGTTAATTAGTCACAGTGCCTCCGCCACTAAGGAGTGATAATGGTTACTGGCGAAAATTCTTCTTGGGTAACTTGGAAAATGCTATGGATAATTTTGATGGACTAGCATCCCGTTCAGGGCTGGGGGTAGTGGCAATAAATTTAAATCTTACCAGGATAAGCTCCAGTGATGTTGGCCCATTTGGTCCGAGTGCAGTCTTCAGTCCTGCATTTCACTTCCATTTTGTTTCTTGTAGATGGTACTGGCCGGTCAGAAACCTGAAGTTATTATGGAGATTTGTTCTAGGGCACTTGCATTTTGGACATACCAAGTAATTCTTTGTCAGTGTTTATATCTAGTTATCTCAATACTTCAAGTGTGTTCTTAAGTGTAGGAAGGAGCGATTGTAAATTAAGCTTTCATGAATTTCCCTTGATTTGCACTGAATCAGCTTCATGTTAAGGGGTCAATTTTGGATTGCCTAATTTTTGTATTGTAGAGCCACAAAGGCAGGCCACACAGCAAAACCATGAGCTTTTAATCTTAGTACACACAGTGCACTTTCCGCTTGCTTTTCCCGCTCCTCTACGCTACTATCGCGAATGTACTTGCCATTATACGTGTAACCGCTGTCCTAATACACTACACTTATCCAATGGATTTCTTTTGTCGTTAGAAATTAAACTGCTTTTGTAATTAATTTGATTTGTAAAGCAGTTAAAAGATACGCTGCGAACAGCCGCTTTTTTTCTTAATCCGTTCACACTCCTGACCACAGACTGAGAAAAAAGGGCTAAAGAAAAGGGCTGCCCGTGATAAAAGAATCTCTACTTGTAAGGGAAAAATGTATTTTTTGACATACATACCCACAACTTAAAGAGCTGGAGCTACTATTGTTTTTGGATTTCTACTGCCCGAATAAACCCAGGGCCAGCTGTTTAATACATAGTCTTTTTTTTTTTCACAGACGCACCAAGAGAAAATGTATCAGGACTATGTAGCAAACAAGGCAAAGGAAAAGACGACCCAGTTAGAGCAGTACTATAATCAGGTTCTTTCGAAAGTTCAAGCAGAGCTCACCTGTATCCTCTCTTTAGCGTTAAACGTTTAGCAGTTTAAGTTCTTTTCTTTTTTTTTTTTTTTTTTCACTGAGATATGTTATGTGTTAGAGTAATGTAAACTGGCACAAGACACTACGCTACGGATTGCGTAGATACTGACGACTGAAAATCAGAATGAGCGGAAATGGAAAATAAAAGCTTCAGAGTTAAATTGTTGAATTTTTTAGCCCGTTTGTAGTATCACTATGGTGAATCCGCAAGTTATGATCATAATTGAGAAACAAAATCACTGTCGTTTGTCCTACGAACAGTTCGTCTAGAGTTTCCATCAAGCTGATTTATTTTTTTATTTTTACCTTATTCCGTCCTTGACTGCATTTAATAACATAAACAGCCTTGAGATCCCAAACTTCAAGTAAGTATTTCTGAGTAAATAAATAAATGTTATTGAAAGTTAACCAAGAAGGAGATCACTTTAGTATTTAATATAATTATGTTTTTATTGAATGAGCTTCAGAATCATGCGTTGACCAGGCATATATACATAAAGTGCCTATTCTTGTTTTCCAATGATAAAATGGTGGCGAGAAAGCTTTCTTATCAATTTGTGGGTACAGTGTCGCCTTACAGACACCATCGACTTTGAATCCTCGGAGACGTTGGAGAACAGTAGTTGCTTCACCTATTGTAGCTCTCTAATAGCACTACAGCAAACTGAGTACTTTTCGTCGGCATCTTACAATGTATCTCAATCTGAAATTCTGCAATTGAACATGCATCATGTTCCATTACGTTATCTTGCAAAAATTTCCTTCAAATCAAAGTAAGCTCTTAACAGTATTTTTGCTCTCTGCAGATGACAAGAAGGAACTAGAGGAAACGAAAAAGCGTTATAATGAACTTTCAGAGAAATTGATGGAGAAGAATAGACAGTATCTCAAACTGCAGGTAAATAAATTACGTGTTGCATGATATTCTTTATAACATATTGGTCATACAACAAGCGCTGTGAGTGAACTTGAGGAACACAGTATTTTTGTAATCATTGATGTCTGTGTTGTGGTTCAATTTTATCCTTCGTTCAAATTTTATTTTCCTTTGTTTTTGGTTGTGGTAATTAAAAACAAACAAAGGAAAACAAAACTTGACCCAATTATAAAATTCAACCACAAGATCAAAATCTAGGATAGATCCTAACAATATCTGGGTCGAAGCACGTGACTTCAATGGACAAGCTATAGGTGTAAATATGTTTTTAAAAAAGTCGCCATTGTTCTATTATTCTGATTATTGAATTTTAGGGTAAAGGTGATAATGTAGATATATTGTGTTGCCCCAGGAAATTTAACAATGTAACTAGTTTGAAAAGCATGAAAGGTAATGGATGGTATCATGACTACTTCTTTATCTCCTTACGAGTTATTCCTCTAAAAAATGTGGTTTTTTTTTATTTCACAGGGAATGTACGACTCTCTCAGAAGGTAAGCAGCAAAGAATTTATTTAATAGTCTTTTTATAGTGCAGCATGTGTTACATTCAGTTGTGAGAGTAGGTTTGTTGATAAAATTTCTACAGTTTATTCCATGGTTTTACAATAAGCCACTAGCCTGGTTTCGAGCCTGGCCAGGGTCATCGGCCTAGCTTGTATAGTATTGTGAGTAAGACACTTTTCTCGCCCAAAATGTCGTTCAATCAGAAGATACCCGCGTGCCTTGACAGTAAAACGTGCCACGATCAGCGTACTGTGTGGTTAATTCGCAGAAAAACCATAACACCATCAGTCCTAGAGGGACGTGAAGAACACTTCCTCGAGTCCCGTGGGTTAGGAGGACAGATGAAGCACGTATTTGAGATTCCGCTCGGAACAGGTGGAGGTAAATTTCAGAGAAAAAATATAGTTTGTGATACCTTTAACTATGGTGTATTTTATACCCTCAAATGGTTTCTTACCTCAAAAGTATCGCGGAGTTTTCTCAAATATACAGAAAAAACGGTGAGTTTGGTTATTACTTTTGCTACTGTTGTTGCAGTTGTTTTAAAAAAAGTCCAACGGCGCTTCTTCAATAGCAGCTTTCCAGGAAACAAAGAACAGAAGATAGTAAAATATAATGATTAATTTAAGCAATAGACCACACTTTCTAGGGGTTTACCGGCGCAATAAACCCCCACGGGATGTTGGGAGAACACGGGAAAAGCCTGTAAATGACGAGCCGTCAGGTGAGTGGTTTACAAGCTTATTGAGTGTTTTCCTTACATCCCAAGGGGTTTATTGCACTGGTAAACTCCAAGAAAGTGCGGTCTATTGCTTCTATAACCTAACTACGGAAAACAGTTTTTAAAGAACTGAGAATCTAATTTATATTTTGATATCAAGCGTATTATTCACAACATGTTCATCGAATGAAGCGGTGGAAGGAATAAAGCACAGGTTTAGCTCCACACCAAAATCCACGAATCGAGGCGACAATAACGTTTAAAAGTTCGTTTAAAGCTGTAAAGTCATAAGAAAAGGAAAGGAAAAGGCAAACGGTTAACGGAAGAAAATGTATTCAACGATTTAAAGTTACTTTTACGAGAAAATCTAGCAAACTGTGGCCACAGTCATTCATCGTTTACAAACTTCACAGACTGTCGAAGTTATTTAGAATAAAGGTCAGTTCCAGAAACTTTGCTTCGGAAATTTTATTTCGAATTTATTTAATCCGTTTTAGTATTAATGTAGTTTCCTGTGTACCCTAATTAGTATGGGGTATTATTTCCCAGGCTATAAGGTTTTTTGACACTTTAATGAAGTTCTCAACTGATCATCATCAAATATCCACAGACCTACTTCGACGCACTGCCAGTTCAGCTGATGTGAGGTATCCTGCCGAAAGTAAGTTGCAAAGTTTATATTATTAATTCAAGATTGCTTCCTCAATAGAAGCTTTCATTATAGGGAAACTCACTCCCCTAATTTCTGCGCACCAAAAATGCTCTTATGATGACTTCACAAAAAGTTGGCCTTAATTGAGCTGATGCAGTGTGCATTTTTGTCCTTCAGGGGAGTTTCATGTATTCGATCCACCTGTTCCGGAGTCGGGCCGAGTGTCCACTCCGAGCCACAGACAGTTAAATGACACTGAGGCAGCTTCTCGAAAGTTTACCCTTGATTTCACTGGAACGCCTGGAATAAGCAAGAGACTGGGTCAGAAAGGCAATAACAAAGACTAGGTGAACTGGCAGATCTGTGATATCAACTAGTTTTACCAACCTCTCTTTGTCAAGTTTGGATTGGCAGTATTATCGAAGTTTATTTAACATATTATTTTTAACTCTAGTAGTCATATTGGCGTTAACAATACTGTTATTTTTGAAACATGAGTAAGTAAAAACACGAGTTCGGTCGCTTTGAAATATCGTTCTTCGTCTTCTATAGTTAAATCTTTAGAATGATGCAATACATCTAAGGGCGATTACCATTTGTCAGAACTAGCCGGTCGGTTCGGTGGTTTTGAATGTGAAATGGGCCTTTTTCACGAGATTTTCCCACATATCCACCACAACAGTGTATACATGTACTATTTATACATTGAATAATTCTGCAAGACAAATCTGACTAACAATGTAATTCTTTTCTCGAATATACTGGTCTCTAACAAGTGGTAAGCGCCCTAAGATTCATCTCAAATTTGGCTACACAGTAATTACTTGACAGTGGCATTTCCATGGTAATCAGATACCTAAGATTTGTCCTAAGCAGGAACTCGTAATCCTGTCATATGACTTTTCGTACAATTTCATATAAGCTTAATAAGCCTATTTCGATATATGAAAGTTTTGACATGGAGACGAAACCAAAAGATATCACATCGAGGTTGAGGGATAAATTACCAATTTCACGTTTTTTTGTTTCTTTAGTCTCGGCACCCCGTCCTCAAGAGGCCTCATGGGCCCGATGAGAATAAGTAATAAGTAATTAGTCTCGGCGCCATTTTAGAATGCCCGATTCCCTCTATGGCGCGCGCCTGCAGGGAATCATGGTAGGTATATTCATCAAACCATGCACGAGACTTAGTAGACTACTTGTAGTCAGTCTTTTCTCTAAGGGTCCGAGAGCGCTTTTATATCGGGAACTGGGCGAACCACCAGGCAGTATGGACGGGAAGGGCTTGGGACGAGACGAGAAAAAACCGACTACGGACTCTTTTGTAATTTTTGAGGATATGCCCGTCAGCCCAGCAACGGAGAAGCTGATTGGCCAATTTAAATTGTGCGCGCGGAATGGCGTCAAGGATCTCGCGATTAACTGCTTTTTTATTTGCACGCGCGCTGCCTTAGCTCGTTATAAACTTTGCTTCAAGACATTAAGAAAATTCCGCTCCATAACAAGACTAATAACAAGACGTTAAGAGGCGCTTGGTTGTATTGGATGAATTTTCAAGCTCATTTAAAGGAACTTCGTGAAACAAAACACTGCGTTGACGTGTTCACGCAAACACATGCGCCATTGCGCGCGCGCAACTTAAGATTGCGCACATTGGCCAATCAGCTTCTCCGTTGCTGGGCTGACGGATATCCTCAAAAAATGCATAAGAGTCCGCAGTCTATTTTTCCTCGCGCGCTGTTGTCTCGCCACAATCTCTCCCCGTCTAAACCCTAGTTTACAGCATTCCCTTTCTGAATTTCGAGAGAAAAACAGACTGCATGCAGTCTAGAGACTTAGCAACGATGAATACAACTACCGTGAATCCCTGCAGGCGCGCGCCATAGAGGGAATCGGGCATTGAATATATCGAAATTGTAAATTATCCACGAGCAAGGCAAGCATGCTTGATGAACATTTTTATGTCCTTCCTCAATTCCTATACCCTTACATTTTAGTATTTTTTTAGTTGTAAAGTTGAAATGAGGCCGAGGAAAAACACTTTTAAAAAAACCCGTGTTATCACGTTATTAAAAATGGTTTTCGTATTACATTTGAATATGCACTAAAGTTGTGTGTTCTCTACAGCCCACGTTAAATATTTATATATTTATGGCATATTTTAGAAACCGACGTCAGTCCTGTGTATAACACGTAATATAAAGGACACTAATTTCTTTGCCTTTTTAAAAGTGTTATTAGTTTATTTGTAAAGTGCTTCATTGATCACTGCGAGACTTGAAGTACTCGTCGTCGAAATGAAAATCTGGTCAGACAGAACATCAGGAAGAGATCTACAAACTCGCACAGTGTCAGCAAGCTACAGCCCAGGAAAAGCCCCATGCTACCACCAATGTCCGCTAGAAGACAGAAAATTTAATAAGGTTATTTAATATCATAACTTTAAGGAAACTGAATAGGTCAGAAAATTGTTTTTATATCTTTTTGTGAAGTCTCATTGGAGGACAGAGAAAATGAACGCAAAGTCAAAAAAACTAGTGACAAACAAAGCTACACTTAGACATGAAAATATAACATATTTAAAGGTTTTTTCCAAATGATCGCTGTCTGAAAACTCAGGAAAATATCATCGATGAATGAAGATTTCCCACGTGGCAAATTTGACAACATGAAGAAAAATATTAACTTTTTGTCCTTAAGGTGGTGGCAAACGAGGACACATTGTTGCTCACATTTGTTTTGTGTCCATGCCGCGCAAACGGGGAAACATTTGTTGCGGACACAAAATGTTCCTGACAAAAATCAGAAACATTTTTTGTGTCTCGGACACAAATTTTGTGTCCGCAACAAATGTTGGCGCACGGGCAAACGGGGGAACATTTGTGTCCGCAACATTTTGTCCTCGTTTGCCACCACCTTTATGGTTGTGGTCGTGTGTAAGGTAAAGGTAAAGTCTGCATATGAGCCTAGTGGCCCACCAGGCCGGAGCTTATCCCGGTTTCCTTAGCATGAAGCGACTAGGAGTATTGCTACTCCGCCCTGGACGGGATGCTACTCCATCGCAGGGTTACCCCCAGCAGTAAATTCGCCGGTAGCCATTTATACACCTGGGTGGAGAGAGGCACTATCAGAGTAAAATATCTTGCCCAAGAACACAACGCAGTGCCCCGGCCAGTGTCCAGCGCACTAACCATTAGGCCACCGCGCCTCCCACTGTGGTCGTGTGTACTCTTTGTTTATTCTTCGTAGACGACATAATGATTGCGCGGCTCAACTGCCTACCTTCATCGCTTCAAGAACTTAATGGGAGACGGCTCCGTTCTCTGAAGCAACGTTTGCACGACGATCAAGAACTAATGATTGGTTGCCAATTGAGACAAAAACAAATCAAACCCTTTTTGATTTGCCAGTCGTCAAGCTACAGTACAAATTTTGGTAACGAAATATAGTGCCCAGTGTTCTCAAAGTTTCTAGAGTGGTAGCCTGCGTAACAGACAATTCGTATCAAAGCGCGCAGAGCGAACGAACGTGCAAGCGAGCGAGAGAAAACAGTTCCTTCGCTTTCTCGCACGTTCGCTCAGCGCGCTTGGAAAGGAATCGACTTCTTTGCAGGCTAACAAAATGTTCCCTCTGGTCATTCCGAAATGACTATTGTTCACTTTAACTATAATAAACAGCCTAGACTTGCCTCCAAAATCGTTGATGTCGTATGCTGGTGTTTCTCTACTTATGTCCGTGATAGTTGTTTTGTAAAATATTTTAACTTGTGCAACATTTTCCCTAGGAAATGAGAGAAGTTTTTCAGTAATATTAGTACAGTAGCGGATTGAAGGACCAGCATGATGTCGGGCAGGGATAACTTTAATTAGTATCACCCAACTAGTGGACTAATGCAAATCCTGCATTTTGATTGGCTACGCTACTAGAGGACTATTAGTAATAGTCATCGAGTAGCGAAATTCGTGACGCTTTCTTTCGTTTCATTCCCAAATAAATCTTTCTTCAACTTGCATTTGCTAACTTTATTATTGCTTTTTCTGTTCGACTAGTTGGGTGATACTAAAACAATTAGACCCTTCGCCCTCAAGGGCCACGGGCCTAACTGTTAAGTAACAGTAAGGGAACACCACCCGTTTACTTATTTTTTTATATTCTTATGTTGTACTGAACTGAACCCTTGTTGACTGCATGCAGACGGTGGGTTGGATGACACCAATCATCTTCATCACCACTCATATCAGTGGCGGAACCTTCAGCTAAGGGGCGGGTGGTGGGGGAGGTGGGGGCGCTTTTGACTATGAATGTTGAATTCTGCGAAGATAATTGTGGTTGTGTACAGAAAATGCGCTATTTTCAAAATAAATAAATAAATAAAAAGTCTTTATTCATAGTTTTAAATCAAACGTTAAAACTTACAAAGTCATTATAAATTAAGATTGAACTAGCTAGCTATTTAGAATAAAAAAAGACATCTATTTACAAAGCACTTCTTAAACCTTTCTGTGTTAACACGTGGGATCTGGTAAGGATGCGACCTACCGCGTAGAGCCCGGTTCTTAAGTGGGGGGAGAAGATCCTGCAAGGGATGCGAGGAAGTACCCACAACACTTTTCCAGAGCCTCACATCTCTGTCTTTGACAAACTGTTGAATCGATGATTCATGTAGAATATACCCAAATCGAAAGGCCCTTCTCAATAGTCTATCAATCTGAATAAGGTATTTGGTATAAACAGCAACACCCCAAACTCTAATACAGTAGGTAAAAAGTGACATAATGAGGCAATTGAAGAGGTAATCAAGATCAGATACACTACAACCATTTCTTCTTCCCCCGGGCCCCTCCCCTAGAGCTGCCACTGCATATTGTAGCCTGCAAATAACTCCCCAAATGTTGTGGGTATTTTAACATTATAATTTAACCAATTTTGTCGTGATGCCCATATACACGTATGGTCAGAAATTTCTTGCTCTGTCATCCGTACATGCAGGACAGATAACCTGAGATACAAGTAATCTGCGATGTGTGGTCGTAAAAACCGTCCAGCCGATTGGTTTATCTTTCAAAGTGCTGCATAATTACAGTTGATGTAGCTGTAAAAATGCAATCCATTGACAATTTGTTGCATAATAAAGAATTATCCTCTTCAATCTTGCGGAATATCGTCTAGTTATTAATTTACTGTTGGAAATTTTTTATGTGCGTTCGCTAACTTTACAGTAAGGCTTACAGGCGCGGATCCAGACCGGTTTCCACCGTTTTACGGAAATCGGTCAACATCTTGCCCGATCAAGAGACTTGGCCGGAATGACTCAAAAACTCGGAAATGCTATTCAGGGAGTCAATAGCTACACATTTTCACAAGTGAGCATTTCTGCGGACCCCTCTACAGGCTCGCACCTTCGATGCTCATGCTATCGGAATGCATAGATGATAAGCCATCTGAACGCAATGGTCACACTACACATTTCCACTACACATGCATAGATGGACTGGCCAGTTTTTAATCCATTTTAAACGCAGTTTCCCCCTTTTTTTACACTTTTTACTAAACCTTTTGCATAACATAGAATCAACAACAATATCATGGATTTTTACAACAATGTTACAGTGCCTCACCGAATTGTCTTTTCAAAATTGTCCGCAGCACCATCCAAGCGTCGTTCTGAAGAAAGCATGAACTTTTTGAAAGAGGCGGTTGTATTATAAGTTTTAGATGGAAAAGTAGAGCTGAACACCTGCACTTCATAAGAGACTGTTGTACATTCCAGTGGACATTCACAACTGGTGCTATTTACAAGCAAATCACCTGTCGACATAAACAAAAGTAACAGCTCTTTGCGGGTAACAAACAACAATCACTTTTCGTGTATACCGATCGTAAGCATGGAGCTGGTTTTCTTTGAGGTTATTTTTCATATAGGGTACTTTAGCATTAAGTGACTAGAAGGATGCAACACTTGCAACCAGAACGTTTTTCAGGTTGCTGTTATAAATCGTAGGCATTTGTACTTTTTTGGTTGGGTAGAAGACTGGCTCTTACCAAGATGCGCCAAATTCACGGTTAATCTCAAGAGGAGAAGATGCACGAGAGTTGAACACAGTACATGTCTTCACGTGGCAGGAAATCTTTTTGAGGTAAACATGCCTTTTTTACTGATACCAGCCGTCATCAAGTGAGTGACTTGTGCAATTCAGTAAAATGATATGCCACATGTAGGTCACATATTTTGTTTAATTTGTCAATAACCTGGAGCGCTCGGCCAATCTGCATCCTGGCTCTCAACAAACTTACAGCTGTAGAGCATTTACGACACGAGATGTAATACACTCTTTTTTATATAAGAACGTCTTATTTGGGGGCTGAGGCTAAGCTTTCTTAATTTTTTATGATCTGAGGCTGAAAATGTTCTTAAGACGTTCTTAAGTTGCATAGCGTATCAAGCAATAAGAAAACAAGGCTTTTAATGTTCAGGTATTTCCTTTTACGCATTGAGTTTATTGCACTGTTATACCACAGTTTTGCATTTAGTTGTACTGCTCATTTAACAAGAAATTAAAACAGATCACTTATGTCCAGGATTGAACGCAGGTATTGTTCAGCAAGTACTTTATATATGACTGGGTTATTGGCTATTTTCACACAACTTCATATTTGACAGAATTTTGTGTGTTTTGGTTAACTTTTATCAAGGAGGACACTTTGTGATGCTTATTATAAAGAACGTGCATCTCATCCTGGACATATCTGAAACAGATGGGCAAAATGAAGTCGTTCTCCTACTGTTAGCATGGGGCATGTTTTTAGCATGTTTTTAAGATCTTGGTAAATCTCAGCCTCAATTATGAGGGGTCCTGCAAAGGGAGGCACAGGACATTAAATAAAAACTAAAAAAATTAAAAAGCAGGGTGTGGGGAGGTAAAAGACCTTAAAAAGTATATAATAAAATATGTACATAATTTAAAAAGATTACTAAGAAAAGTTAATTAAGATTAAAAAATTAGAACGTAATTAAAATGTCATCATTCTAATCTAAGAGCGTTCTTGAATAATTGACTTTTTTCAATATCTAAAACATCGTTTGGTAAGGCATTCCATTCTCTGATATAAGAAAAGGTTCTTATAAAAAAAAGAGTGCAGAAGTTCTATCAGGTGCAAACGAAATGTCAGGTCGTTATCTTTAGAACTCCTACCAACAAACTTTAACCAACAAATTTAACCTACACATAAACGGACCACGTCAGTGAAAGACGAGAGCTAATTAACTCACACCATTCTTGCTTAGTTGACAAGGATACTTTACCGATGCTTTGTTATTTTAAACAAACTAAATATTCCATATTAAAGCTACAAATGTCACCAAATGACAAGAAATGAACGCAAGAACGAGATCGCCAGAAACATTTTTGGTGAGCACGAGTTCACCAAGACGACTGCGCAAAATTTAATTCATTTTTATGTATATTTTCATCATTGTTTATTTGTATACTATTTAAAAAAAAAAAGAACTCTGTAAAAGTTGAATTTGTTTGTCTTTTACCTTGAATAACTTCTGCACAAGACACAATTTCTGTTGGTCCACAGTACCTGGTCGCGTTCAATTTACCTTAGAAACAAAAATAATTAGACAGAAAATTAAGTCATGAGAAATTATAATCCTACCAGTACTGAAAACGATTTAATGAAGATAGCTATGGAACTTAATGCGTCTAACGCAGTATGATGCGGCTAGGAATGTAGCTACCCGCCCCTGTCCACCCCTGGATGGAATACTAGTCCATCGCATGTTATTCCCCATGCAGTATTCCAGGTCAGGTTGCTCAAACAACTTGTCAGTACGCATTTAAATTCTTGTATGAAGAGATAGATCCACTGTGAGAACAAGGAGCCCTACAGGCTCCAAAACCAAAACCGTGACCCTGACTCAAACTCTGCTCCCTTGCCTCATACATAATCTGCAGAATGCGTGAAACAACAGCTGGAAGATTAATCAGTAAATAAGTCAAACTGTTATGTACAACCTGATGGAACCGTCCCCAACAATCGGCAATGACACTTATCGACCACAGTTCTTGTCAGACATTCAAAGAGGCAGGCACTGCGGGAGTAGTATTGGACAAATTGAAGCTGCTTTTCTCCACAATTTGACTTGTATGGCGATGGCAGACGAAATATCTGAAATTATACATGAATTAGAGTAACTAGGACAAGTGGGTTATCACTGTTATAACGGATTTTCGTCTCATCCTTTCGACTCTAGAAAAAGTGTACAAGTTAGCTTACAAACAAAAGTGGTGTAAGTAGAGTGCAGTTTTGTAAGTAGTGTAGGTGATGTAAATTGTGGTGTTGTTAGTCGTGAAATAATAGTACTACAAGGGGCATATGCTGGTACGTGAAGCAATCAGTTTTACTATATAGACGCGAGTGTGTTACTGGAAAATGGACCACTTATAAAATTCATACGAAATTACATCCGGGACCATAGTGGCGGATTTTCCATATCCTCACTAGTGAGGCTATCGATGACGTCATTTCGTGTCATTGCACGGCTGCCAGATGTTGTCAAACACCGGTCGAACGATGGCGAGCGATAGAGAAATTAAGTTCACTAAGCAGACATAAGATCATTTCACGACTTAAAACAATGCAAGGATTGTTTCTGGAAAAGCCCACGAAAGGATAGATATGTTAGAAATTCCAGCCGCCAAACTGCGAGAGTTGACTTGACTTCTCAAGTTTTTGTCTATATGATAAAAAAAAAACATTACACGTTGACTTAAAGATATGAAATTTATGTTCCCGAGGCAAAAACAATATCTCACCAGTCTCACTCGTGAGATATTGTTTTTGCCATTCGAACATAAAAGTCATATCTTCTCGCCACCGTGCAATATCCTCTATAAATATCCATTTTGCGCGTTCTCTTGACCTAATATGGTAAAATGGCGCAATGGTGGAATAAAAGGTGTGGTATTGTAACAGAAACTCATAAGGAGTTGAAACGTGTAACGCGCGTTCACAGCGTTCGAATATTCAGTTTTGCCAAGTACCATATTTGGCAGCACAAAGAGTTTGTACGCGAATGATTTACACCCGTTGCGACACACAAAACCAAATTTTCGGTTTTGCGATAAGTCATTTGAATTGCGACCAAAACGCTGTAAATTACTCACAGAAACTAAAGAAATTCATTAGAGTATCAAGTGAAGTTCTCCAGACCACAGAATGACGATGAAACAGAAGAATTTAACCAAATTTAACTTTATTCAACCCAAATTGTTCAAAACAAGATTACGCCATTTAAAGCGAGCTAGCGCGCGCTGTGAATTTAATCCAAATATTACAATTTTGATTGGTTGAATTTTTTCTCGTAATTTTCCAAATATGGTACTTACTGCAAACGAATTTGCAAACGCTTTGTACAATGCGAATCATAGGGAGTCACACGTTTCAACCCTTATGGGTTTCTGATTGTAAGTAGGCAGCTATTGTACTTTAAGTGGTGAAAGTATCGTTACAAAATACTTCTAGTTCATCGATAAATTTTATTTTTATCTTTTGTTATGTCTTTCGTGTTCCACTTTTCCTTTCTTTTCCTCTTCAATTTTTATCGTAATTGGCTGAAACTGACCTTTATGTACATTTTTAGTTTATATTGTTACTGATCTTTTCTGCAAAATTCTTGTGTATACTAGGGTCATCTGACCAAGATTATCTTAAAAAATAAAACAAGGCTTGTTTTATTTTTCCTCCACCTTTTATAATTAAAATTATCCATCTGTAACTGATTTTTATCATCAGTAGGAATAAGTTGTTGTTGTTGTTGTTGTTGTTGATTAAGGTGTTTGGGATAAGTTAGACAAAACAAGATACTTGATAAGAAAGTTTTACTGATCTTGAACGTTCATTCTGCGCGGCTTTTAATAATTTCAAGGGAAATGCATCTTTTCTCGATTTAACGCATGCAGTCAAATACATTAACTGTATTATTCGCTAGCGTTTAAATTAAAAAGTCTTTAACTGTATAGTGTGACCTAGTCCTTGCAAATGAGAAAATATTTTTATAATAATTGTTTATTTTGGTTTCCGCTTGCTGCATGAGTTTTGATAACTGACGCGACACTCTGACCTGACTAATTTAAAACTGTTGTCCATGTTGTTTTACATCTCCCGTAATTGTACTTGCAAAGCGTGAAATTCCCTGCACAGTTTAAAATTAAATAGAGAAAGTGTATGGACTGTGTTGTTGTCTGCAAAATAAATTTAGTTGAACATGAACTCACTAATTGGATTTTTGCAGCTGCCTTCGTCTTGCCCGGAGACTATTAGGATAAATACCTTATGACGTTGGATGGGAATTGTTGTCAAAAACCCAGGCGAAAGGTCAATCCCGTGGTTTTCAACATCTGGCCAGTAGTTTTGATCGTGAACAAGCACACGAAACCCAGTGGTATCTGTGCTGTACGGCCCATAATACTGAGTCGGTTGAGCCATTAAGAAGAGGACCAATGCATTCACTCTGCCTCCTGCCGTTACAAAATGCAGCGGATAGCCCGGCTTCCCGGAGTTGAAAGTATAGCAGAGACCTCGCTGAAAAAAAAAGAAAACAAAAAAAGCGATGACAATCACATCAAAAATCACATCAAATAGCTTGAAAAACTGACGAGGAATTCATAGCCGTTCTACCCTGGGTGCCAGAAGGTTTTTTTTTGTAATTTGGAGCCGCGGCTTCAAAGAGGAAAAACCTCTTTGGCACGCAGGGTAGAAGGGTTCTTTATTGTGTTTATTATTTCTTCCTTTGTTGACGAAATTAAAGAAATACTCATAAAATTCTCTTGTATCGTGCTTAAATGAATCTTCACAACTGATTTAACATCCAGTGTCGACACAAAATCCGCCCACTGAAAACTCATTCTAGCGCAATGCTTGTGAGCACGGTTCGCTTCTACGCTGAATTCTTAATTTCATTCATATCCAGATTTTCTTTTTTGTTAGACATCTAACACAGAATTTTAAAATATCGTAAGGTATGCTTTTCAAAGATTTATGAAAAAAATTATAAAATGTCAAATAATCCTCACCCTCGGAAACACTGCAGTTGAGAATTCCTTTGATGAACACGATTCCTGTTGAAAATTGCAATCCAAGAGCATGTCCGATATATTGTGACCTGTCTCCCTCGCCACCTTGTCGAGATTCAAATTAAAAATCTTATTGGTATGATTTCTCAACTTCCCTTTTGAGTATAATATCTCCAAATTGTCCAAGAATGTCTGCGCTTCTGTGCCAATGATTTTTTCTCGACGAAGCATATTCTGGTTACAAATAGTCACGGCAGGAAATGGTACCAATTTGTTTCTTTGTTGCTCCTTAACAGTGAAAAATTCTTTGGAAGAGAGTTTCTGGTACCGTTCAATGCACTGCGAAATCAAGACGCCAGCCCCTGCAATCATCAAAATTGCCCACGCTATCCGTCGGACAAGCATGTGAGGGCCTGCAACGTAGTGAACACCGTGTAGCGTGGTATTGGAGGCAAATTCGCTAAGTAGCCCTGAATCTTTTGCATCATGCTTCTCTGAACCTTCGTGTTCAATCCCCCGCACGCTTTCAACATCTGCAGTCATTTCTGTTAGTCTAAGAGTAAACGCTTTTGAAACCAAGGATCTTTGACTAGTTCTTATCAGAAGCCTCTAGTCTTTCTGCTCTTGTATATCGTAACAACTAAACTGCCTGCACTCGCTTTCAGTGAACTAACGCATCATGGATGCTCTCGTTTGGTCAATTCATTATAAATATTTAATCAGGTTTCAAAATAAAAACGTTCAAAAGGTTTTCCAATTGTTCAAGGAATGACAAACCTTACTATTCTTAATTTACATAATGAGAACTAACTCTCCAGTGAGATGAAAACTTTCTCAACTTTAAAAGGTCTTATTTTGTTCGTCAAAGCTCCCCTCATTTTAGCTAGGCGCATTGTGTAATGTTAGAAATAAAACCCAAATATTTCCTTTCAGTGGCACAGAGGCCTACAGACGAAATGAATGATCAATTAGTATAAAAAATTCTAATTTGAGTGAACTAAGAGAATGGCCAATCGTCAACATTAAAGACAAATTTTCTCTTCTTTTTCTATTCGCCCTGTAAGAAAAGTTGTATTACTTCCTTGATGAATCATTGCTTTTCTAAAAACAAGACAGCAAAGGTCAACTTGCTTTAATACAAGAGCGTTTCCTTTACATCGTTCTTGTTTCACCTGCAGAAAATATATAAGATAACAATAATTGATTTAAATTAAAGGAAAGCTGTGTGTGTGTTTTTCTAGGTCCTAAGTAGGGTGCGTGATGTAACTCTAGACCTTGAATCTATGTTTTTTTTCTACATTTTTTCCTTAATATTTTCCGGGAAATGTGTGTGAATATCGGTTTATATACGCGCCCTCAAGCATGCCATTGGAACGAACGAGCGGTGTTTCGAGCGCGTTATTGCTATAACACAAGTAAATGATTGCGATCGTATAAGCACTTTTATTTCAATAGCGTTTTTTTCGTTCTCTTGGTATTCAACAGTAAAAACGCAACTTTTTTTGGAAAGGTTTTCCATTTTTTTCATTTCAATTCCATATACTCACATTAGCAATCACAAGAGAAATTCAAATTTCATCGTTGTTTTACAATTTCCAAAGTATTTATTTCCTAAAAGCTTTAATTTATATTCAAATCAGTTTCCCTTTAGTAATTAATCCGGCTTTCGTTTGAAATGATTTATTTATATTCATATCACTTGCAGTTCGTAGATCTCAAAGTAAAATAAAATAAAATGTCTCAGTTTATTAGAGTTACTCATGACATTTGATTCATTTGCTGATCGATAATCTGCCGGTATATTTCCGCTGTTGAGACGACAAATTTCGCCGGATTATTTATCGTCAAGTTCAATTTATTTATGGAATCAAAATAAAAAACATGTATACTAAACATGATGATAGATGTGCCCTCTGATCTGCCCCTTTTTTCTGTTGAGACGGTGAAGTAAGAACATTGATGTAAAATGGTCGCCCACTTTGGGAGGATCGTTACTACTGAAACTGTATGCTAATTGCGTAGGTAGTACATATTAATGCCAGGATGTAAAAGCTGGCCGGGGCAAATGGCTGCTTTTCAAATGTAAACAAAGGTGTCATGAATTAAAGTGACGTAACCGGATGTGATTCTCGCTCTCAGAATTCAAGCCTCCCTCTTGCCCGGAGTTTGGGTTCAGAAGAGGAGTCGACTGATATTTCTGGTCATTCATTGTTTTCCTTTATTTAAGTTATTAGTGTTTTGCATGATTTCACTGACAAGAGTCTCCTGTTCCATAGGCACTACAAGTAGCTTAGAAGGTACGTTAATTATTTTCTCTCCCTTAACGTCATTTCCTAGATTACGCTTTTTATACTCCTTTGTGTTGCCTTTACTCAACTTATATTGAGACAGTTTGCTTTTCCAACGAGTACACGGTACGCACAGCATCTTAAAAAGCGTTGAATCCCTTACAAACGCTATACGATAATTTCACTCTTCGACGTGTCTAATGTCGGCCGAATAGAAAATGAGCAAACAAGTGCATTTTAGAATGTTCATTTTAATATGCTGGTGAAATGCGCTTCTCTGATGGAATGTTATGAGCCAGTGAATACAATGTATCTAAGCGTATGCATGCTACAAGAAGTTAAAATGAAGATTGCAGGAACAATAGAAGTGAACACAAACCACTTCCGGCTTCATTCCCCTTGCAAAGTTGAATTAAACTAATGTTAAATACTCTAAAACCTTCTTTTAGAGGTGATTTCTGAATTTCTGCAAGGTTCATCGAAAACATTATTGCGTTGTCAAGCTTTCCATTTGTGTGTTTATCTTCAAAAATTCATATTTACGAAGGTTTGCTTAAGCGTGCGTTTCAGTTGTCACTCAAATATGTTTAAGCTGTAGATATGGCCGTTTACACACGTCTTTCAAACAAATTATTTCTTCAAGGTGTTAGTGTCCAGATCTTCACACCAATATTGTTTATGTACCACGTCGCACCGCAGTCAAATCTTTTTTTCTTTCCCAAGCCTCTGAATGAAAAAGACGTGATGACAAAAAGTTGTTTACTCGCATGTTCCTTTTGTCTGTCACTGTGTGTGTCTAGCATGGCACAAGGCTCATAAGCAAACGATAGCATTGAGCAACCAAATATAAGGAAGGAATTGATCACCGGTTTATATTAGCGTTTTCCTATTTCATTATTTGGATTTCGCTGATCGGTCTTTTATTTAAATACGATTTTATTGATGATTTTCACTGTCACGCCGCAAAAATGTAAATCCAAACTGCTGAGTGAAAAAAACTCAAGAATATTATAGGTTGTAGAAAATTACCAGATATTCTGTTTGTCCAAGTCTCGGGTTTGTACGGTATTTCGTACTCGAGTTAAACGTCAAAATGTTCCACACAAATTTACAGAGCACAGACTCAGTATGGAGACGCCATGTTGGTGCCCATGCAGATGGACACCAACCAACCAATGAAAACAAACATCCGGAATTCATTTCTGCTATAAAAGGCAGCCAGATCACTCTCATGAACAAGTAAACATTCACATAAACACTTCTCGCAAAACCTCAACTGTATCAACTGTTCAGATTGTCAGGTCTATTATGACGATAACTTTTTATCCGTTTTATCCATTTCATTTTTTACTTGTAATCATACTATTTACGTGTTGCTTAAATCAGTATTAGGCATTTTTTTTAATTTTTATTCAGTTCGTTATCAATGTTTTATTATTGTTATTTTTTTTATTTATTAGCTAATTAGTGTGTTATACCTGGAAACTAGCTGGTGACTCTAGCTTGCTGGGCTCACAAAAGCTAAGTGTTGAAGTGTATATTCACAATAAAACGGCTATTTATCTATCTATCTATCTATCTATCTATCTATCTATCTATCTATCTATCTACCTATCTATCTATCTTTCTATCTATCTATCTATTGTTAAAAATCACAGGATGAGGCATTTTTTGAAGCATACGTGACACCCTTCTGGCGGCCATCTTGATGTCGTGTGGCGTGAAATTCCGAAATTCAAAGTGGTCTATCTTAAAGACGGCGGCTGCTATCGAGCTAAAAACCTTTAACAACATATATATTAAGGATGTCTTATAGCCAGTGAAGGATAAAAACTCAGGGGCGATTCTGGATTTTAGAACTTTGATGACGTCACGTTAAAACTAAGAATTATTATTGTTAATTAACATTGTGTTCTTCAAAAATACGGCAGCCCCAGACCAGGAGTAAATAATCATTTTTTGACGGACAACATTTCTAAACTAGTTTCCGAGAGAAATGTATAAAAAATGTAATACTTTTCAGATCTTAGCTCCTTTATTTAAATAAATTTGCGAAACAGATTCAGCTTTGAATCAAGGAAGCATAAAATGAAGATGATTAATTCATCATCCTATTCAATGTAAACTAGCGAGAGTTTATTGTCTTGGAAAATAACAATAATCATTTGATTGATCGATAGTAGTTGGGTGTTGTAAGTGAAGCATAAAGAAAGCCTTTATCCGGCGGACATTTAGTATCGGTCCCAATTGAATGAGCCATTTGGAGTACACCAGACACTCATAAAAAGGTTTGTGAGTATATTAATTCATTTTGTTCATAATGTTACGAGCTGTAGCCATCTTTAGAATGTTTCAACTCTCAAAAGTAGCGTTTCCTACAAATTGTCCTTTCTTTTCAAATATTATAACAAAAAGTGTGAACTTTCCACACAAAAAGGTCTTACGATCGAGACAGCATGCTACCCCAAAGACCTTCTTTGTTTAGTTTTATTGTTAGTTTTAAATGACCCGAGTCTTGGCGGATGTCATGTTCGTCATATCAACTAAGATCTTAGCGCGTGGGCGTGCCTTATAAGATCAGCAAAGTGAATAGATAAGATCTAATAAAGTTTCACTGTTTTCCCAGTTTGGCCTAACTGGTACACTATAATCATCATTAATAAATCAAGCTCTATTTTAAAGGTAAGATAAAAGAAGTGTTTTACGATAGCTTTGCTTTATAGAAACACGAGAAAAAGGCGGGTAGTAGGCCAACTGTTTGATAACTATTGTCAACATAAACAAATGAAATAATTATGGCATCGTCTCGAGTCAGTTTTTGGGCCCAAGTCCAGGTGTGCGGCCTCACTTACTAACAGTTCCTTACTTCTGTCTATATCAAACTTGCCGTTCTCGAACTCTTTGTTCACAAGCGAGAAACAAGATCTCGATTTTATTTAGGACAATAGCCCTTATGCATGTTAACGCTGGACTTTCTGGTTTAACCAGCAAGCCTCGCTTTCAAAGCGCAAACTTGAAATTTTAAAATGAACGAATTTCCAAAGAAGCAAAGATGTAAAGAATACCCACGTGAAACCCGTATGAATGTGTAAGAGGGTTGAGAGTAATTTGCGCAAACAAGGCTTGGTGGTGAACTTTTAGCATATCACGCTATTATGCATAAGGCCTGTTGCCTCCCATCCAAATCTGTAAACGAGGTTTTCACATCTTAATTTAATGAAGAGAACGTTTAACTTTCCATTTCATAAGCAAATTCATTTCGAAAGTTTGTTATGTTTAGAAGTTGCACAGCATTCTCGTTGGACTATGTATTGTATGCTGGTAGCAACAATGTCTCTCGTATTAAAATTCACAGAAATAAATATCTCATTCGCTGCTGCCTCTACCTAGCAAAATGTTCATGTTTTACTTCCCAAATTACAACTGGAATCTTCTTGAACGAAAGTAACACTTTCAAAATGTTGGATAGACGATCGTTAAACAACGCTGTTTATAGCTTTAATCTAAAATGTTATTGCGTAGATTCATTTGCCCTCCAGCTATTTCTACTTTATGCAAATTTTACACGTACTGTCTAAGAATGTTGATTTCGGGATATGTTTTTGAGGTACGGACCTCTTAACAAATAACTGCTGTTATTCTGCTGTTTCTTTAGATGATTTTTGCTAGCTAGCTGCTGGAGAGCATGTCTTGACAACTATTGTTCACCTCTTACAGAGTTTTACACCTGCTGCCACTAAAATTGGGGTCCTGAATGAAACAAGCCGTGATGCCTAAAGGTTGTCTACTTGCAGCCATCGTTTTGCACCTACTGGCTGTTACTCAAGGTATGTCCACAGGCACTTTTGCACATGCGAAGGTTTGACTTAGGCCCAGTTCAGACGTCGTGCTTCTGCCATGCCGAACTTCTCTGAATTGCAACAGGTTCGACTGTAGTACGGCACAAACACGACTGTGATTCAGACGTCGAGCCAGAGTAGTGCCAAATTCAGGATTTATTGAAGTAACGTAACAATTAATCAGCCATGATCAAACAAAATTGGCGCCGTTACTACCCCCGTTAAAATACATGTAATATAATTTATGAATTTTGTTTGGCACGGCAGAAGCGCGACGTTTGAATCGCTGTCTTGCCAGAGTCGTGAGGCACGGTAGAGCTTGTCGAACTTAATTGCTTTGTCGAACTTAATTTTTAGTTTGATTCAGACGCCGTACTTCTGCCGTGCTTTTGTCGAACTTAATTCCTGAATTTAGTTCGGCAAGGCAGAAGTAAGACGTCTGAACTGGGCCAATTTAGACTACGTCAAACTAGGGGATATTTTTTCGGATTCATGACGAATCCGGGATGTTTTGGTACCGGATTCGGGTTCCAGTTCACACACAGGCGGGCGAATGTGAAGCTTGGGAAAGTGAATACTTTGTATCCACAACGTTTTGTCGTGTAAACAGGTCTTTAATCACCAACGCTTGCTGTTCCTACACTTGTTAATTACTTAGTAATGTTTACAAACTTTAGTGTTTCGAAAAGATCACATCGGACAATGAGAAAGCAAAATTCGATAAAAAGAGCAACCTACTAAAATATAATTAAATGGACTTTTTTTATATTTACACTGGCGGAATATGAGTTTACTTCTTCAAATTATTCAGTAAGTATTAAAAGCGGTATATTGGAAAGATTTTTATATAGCCAAAACCGATGCTGCGTCTTAATATTTATGTGCGGGGTTGTTGTTAATTAAATACAGTGTGTTTCACGCACCCGAATAAACACACAAAGCGATTTTGATAAGGTTAAGGAGTTGCGATATTACAAAAAATACCGCTTGAGTCATCTCATTTGGGTTTGATCTGCTTTCAAAAAAATGTTCGCAGCAATCCTAACCAAATAATTGGGGCTTATTTTTTTCCACATTGAAATTTAAGATAATGCGCGGCAACTCTAAAAAAAAATATTCCAGACTCCATGGCTAATGAACGTCTTAGGATAATAACAATGTTGCCTGCGGCTTGCGGTTTTATCTCGCCACCGGTTGGTTGTAACATAAAAGAAATCAATTATACGTGCAGACGTTTAAATTTTAAAAGCAACATCGTCATTTTTATTCGCTGGTGCACAAAACATTGAATGACTTAGGCATCACTGGCTCTACTAACAAAACAACAAAACTACAGGCAAGTTTAATAAATTTATTGAGGCAAGCCAAAAAGTAGACCTCCCTATTCATTTATTTATTTATTTCACCAGCGTTTCCGATAATGTTTCCATTCTGGTAAATATGCGGCCAAACTATTAAAAGTATATAATGGTCCGTAATTGCAGGATAAATTTAAATCATTTACGATCAACTGAATATCCTTACAGCATAACAGTACACGGCATGGCAAACTATCTTAAGCCAGAACAAACAAACCTCGCGACAATATTAATGTCGAATAGCATCGCAATGCTCTTATTGTTTTGGCATACGAGAGAGGCGTCAATACCGCCGGTTAAATCTAAGCGGCGTGAACACGTCATATCATGAAAAAACATGATCAGAGTGATTACCAAAGGATGCATGATTCGTCATTAAACCTAACCGTTTGCGTTTGTGGTTATTTTTAACAATGCATTCCAAAAATTTTTTTAGTCCAGTTGTGGTAAACAAAAATACGTACTAAATAACTTCTTTGGACTGTCATGCTACCGGATGACACATTAAGCTAAATGAAGACAGATATATTTTAAAGTAATGGAACAGAAACTTGTAAAAAAAAACCAACTAATGGGAATAGATAGAAAGGAGAGGGGCGCATCTACATAGCTAATATTGTGTCCATTAACTAATGCTTGATAACAATGTGGGAAGGAAATAAATAAAAAAAGGTAAAAAAGGAAAATCAAATATAAATATAGAAAAAAAACGGAAGGTATTATAAGTTCTGAGCTAAAAAATAGTATTTAAGTGCCCTATAAACAAATGTTTGAAGGTTTATTTCGAATATTTCAAAATAAATCTTTCATTGGCAATTAGGCAGACTCTTCTTACAAATCTCCTTGACTTGAAATATCTTTATAAATGCGAAACTACACTTCTCTTGACCAGTAGGATCGCGGCCTCTGGGGACGAGAATGCGGCAAACTTTCCTTGACTTATAGTCATGCTTTCTCGCACACAGGTGATAACAGCTGCTCTGAACCTTGCTTGATATACAGCGCAACATCCGAAATTAACGCCATCGAGTTAAGTACCACCAAAACAGTTCACCTTGTGCCAAATCTACAACGAGCAGTTGCTCTCGATGTCCATGTACGCGAGAAGACCTTCTACTGGAGCGATATCAAGCTGCGTGTCATCAAACGAATGAACATGTCAAGTGGGATTATCGAAGACATCATTACAGACAACCTCGGGACTGTCGACGGCCTTGCTGTGGAATGGGAAAGTCGCTTAATATACTGGGCAGACTACAGCAACAGCAGGATTGAAGTTGCTTCGTTAGATGGTTCGAACAGAAAGTTACTCTTCATCGAGGAAGTAAGCAAGCCGCGTGGAATAGCATTGTACCCAAAGAAAGGGTGGGTAGTATTATGTAATGGAGATTATTTATCCACCTCTTAAGTGCATTGTTTTATCAGTTAGGATAACCTTATAGCCAAGCATTGCGTGCTTTCGTTATGGAACTGTCACTTTCCTCTTTTAGGTTGATGTTCTGGACAGACTGGGGATCAACACCCAAAATCGAACGAGCAAGCCTGGCGGGTTTTGGTCGAACTGTTCTGGTTGATCTCACCAATTCTTCCCAGTTCTGGCCGGTCGCAATTTTCGTGGATTATACAAAAGACCGTGTCTACTGGATTGACGCCTACAGTGATGTGATTGATTCTACTGACTTAAATGGGCGAAACAGGCGAAAGTTATCAGATCGAGTTCACCCTACAAGAAACATTCTTCCCTTTGACTTCACCGTCTATGGCGACACTCTTTACTGGAGTGACTGGTATACTGATACTATCGAAAAGCTTAATTGGACAACTGCGGAGTACTTAGGAGGGTTTGGTGTTTTAACGTCCGACCGAGTTTTTGGCCTCGCTTTACTTGACCAATCAAGCCAACCAGCTTCAGCTGGTAAAGGAATACTTTTTTTTACACTTCAATTTATTGATCTTTCGAGGAGGAAGGGATCCCCATTTGTTTTTACTGCTGTCACTGCTTCACTCACCAATAATCCAAGAATCTTCCATCTACATCCGAGAACAGTCAAACATTTTTGAAAATTATTGATCATTACTGGGAGGCGCATGACCTAATGGTTAGCGCGCTGGACTCCGGATTGAGCGGTCCGGGTTCGAGCCCTAGCAGGGATCATTGTGTGTGTTGTGTTCTTAGGCAAGACACTTTGCTCTCACAGTGCCTCTCTCCACCCAGGGTACTGGCAAAATACTTCTGGGGGGTAACACCGCGACAGACTAACATCCCATCCAGGGGGAAGTAGAAACACTCCTTGGGGCTTAATGCTACAGAAATCGGGATAAACTCCGGCCTGATGCCGGAGCCACTTGGCTCGACAGCGGGCTTTATCTTTATTGATCATTTTCCCGCTATTTCGAAACGGTACAAAATAAACAATATAACTGAATGTTGATTGTTACGTTGAGCCAGTGGAATTCGTGGGAGGCGCGGTGACCAAATGGTTAGTGAGCTGGACTCCGGATCGAACGATCTGGGTCCAGCCCTGGCAAGGGACATTGCTTAGACCGTTCTTGGACAAGACCTTTCACTAGTTACCACAGGGGGAATGGAAATACTCCTAGTTGCTTTATGCTACGTAAACCGACGAGAAACGCCGATCTGATGGGGCTACTTTATAGACCCGAATGTATACTTCATCTACAATAACCTTCACAATATCAACATCTTTCCATAGTCAAATTTACGCAATAGAGATTTATATATTTATTTTCAGAAACGTAACAGAGGAAATACTGGCATTTTACTAATTTTTAAGTTCCGTTTAAAATAATTTCGTAAGAATCTTGTCAAAGTAATAAAACTTGGTTTCTTTTTTTTAGGAAATCACCTGTGCAAAATAAATAACGGAGGCTGCAGTCACTTATGCCTTTTGACGCCTGATGGATTTGTGTGTGCCTGTCCTGATGGAATACCACTGTTGCCCGATGGGAAAAATTGTTTAACAGGTAGCGATTAATACTGCTTTTAATTTAAAAGCAAATTTACGTGTGCTTTATGTTCCTTAGATATCACAAAGTTGGCTTGTTGTTTGTATACTGTCAAATACGATTCCTAAAATTCAATGTTCCAAAACAAAGAAACGGCGGCCATATTGGTGAACCAAGTCATTTCTCTGGGAAATATACTCTACTTTTATGCAAAAATCGTCTTTTTGTTTTAGCAAACTAATATGGCCGTTGGTCACGTGAGTGAAAACGCTCTATAGAGCAAGCGTGCGTTGCTCTTTAAGGGTTAGTTTTTCTTGATTTCTGGATTAAAAGTACATAAAATTTTAGCTTTTGGACTGCAATCCTTTATAGTTTCTACTGAAATAGTAAGACTACTCGTCCTTGTTTTCTATGAGCGAATAGTCAACTCGGCTGCTCCTCGTTGACTATTCGCTCATAGAAAACTCAGGCTTCTTTTCTTTCTCCGTATTTTCTATACTTTTTTCCTTTTAGCTGATGTGTATTATACACCCTGCCATTAAAACGAAGTTCAATTTACTAGTATCTTGCTTTTCTATAGGCTTTTTAATGACTTCTGAGGTTTTCGATTCCATTTTAGATTTCACAAGATTTTTCCTTTTTCCCGAGGGAAGGAACCTCAGGCAATTGCAGTTGCATGTAAACTCTAATTTGTCATTGAGAATTCCCCTTAAAGAGCAGACATCAAGTCCCATGGCCCTGGATTATAATTACCTGGATGAAAAAGTCTATTGGACAGACGTGGTGAAAGACACGATCTCGCGAGCGTTTCTGAACGGATCCTCTCAGGAAACCATTGTATCAACTGGACTCCGGGGCCCTTATGGACTTGCTGTGGATTCGTTTGGTCAGAACATATACTGGACGGACACCTATGAAGACGTGATTGAAGTTGCATCCTCGAATGGACTGTACAGACGAGTTCTTATCAAAGATGATTTGCAGAGTCCAAGAGATATTGCACTGGATGTTACCAGAGGGTATGAAAGCGTTGTAGTGTTGTAAACTTTAAGTTTAATCCTTAGTTTTCCACTTCCACTTTTTGCGTTTCAATGCCCGCTTTCAACAACAACAACAATACTTTATTTAACCACGCGACACATAGGAGCGCAAGCGCTCGTTAAAACATGTGCGTGAACACAAAATTTTATAAAAGAAAAAAAAGGATTATATAATCTATGCAAATATGTAATATAAAATAGATGCCTAAAAATAGTACAAATATAATATGTATATAAGAATTTATTAAGAAATTAAAAACGTATAAAAAGTATTATTTCATTTAAATATAATAATAATAATAATAATAATAGTAATAATAATAAAAATAATAATAATAATAAATGAGTTATTAATACCTAAAATAATTACAGTGTACGTAGTAATCGTTTAAAAGTTATCAGATCGTTAGCGTCCCTTACAAATGGTGGTATTGAGTTCCAAATCCTGTCGGCGATGAAGGAAAAGGACTTATGCCGCCATTCCAAATTGCATCTAGGCATCTCCAAAATTGTACCGGACCCCCTTAGATTACATGAGCATACTTTAAAATTAAAGAGATCTTGAATATAGCTTGGAGCAGGGACTAAGGCCGGAAATTTCCTGCGCTGTTCTAACGGGCTAATGAACACAGTCTTCAAAAGGAACTCATAAGGGATTTGCCTGCCAAAGCCTAAAATCGATCTAAGAATATAATAGCTCGTGTCCTCTAGTTTATTAGCCTGAGTGTTACCCACACCAAGCAATAAGGGCCTACAATACTCAAGATGTGGTAAAATAAACGCTTTATATAGGCGGCCCATAACATCTACCGGTATGAATTTGCGTATTCTCCGCAAGGCAGATGCTTCTCTTCTGCGTATGGTACTACGTTTCGCCTATGTTTTCGCTTCAAAATTCTCTATAAGATCGACACTCCCTACGCGAACTCACTAAAAAAGTAATCATTATGTCAAAAATGTACTTATCTAAATGAAAATCACGTGCATGTAATCGGCTCGCGAAAATTGCACGCACGAAAGACACGTCAAGTGTCTTTTTGTTCATGTCATTTCGATGTTCAGTGAATTGTTTCTATGTTAGTTGAATTGCTTTCTCCTTGGGCCGAACTAAATTTTTGTTTAAATAGTTTTCTTTATTTTGCATTCAATATTTTATATTGCCATCTTCGAATAAACTCAATAGGTGAACTCGAGCGACATGTAGAGGCAAGTAAAAGTAAAATACCGTCATTAAAATAAACCGTTTCATGAAGCAGTGCCATTTAACAATTTTTCCACGAGCGCGAGTTGGATATGAGATGGTAGAAAGCCAACGAGGCACGTAGGGCTGAGTTGGCTATAACGATCTCATATCCAACAAGCGCGAATGGAATAATTGTTTTATTAAAAACGCCCAAAAGAATTGCAATATTTGAGCTCTCCAGCTGTTTTCGTTGACGCGTATTGGCTACGATATTTGTGCTCAATGGTATATGAGCTCATATACCATTGCCTGTTAACCAATCAAAACTCGGGAATTGCAATATACCATTGCTAGTTTTTAATAATTTCTATCATTTGTGCTTCTCCCTACTTAGCATTTGCTTTCACGTGTTTCTTGACTTTACAGTTTCATGTATTGGACTGACTGGGGACTTGACGAAAGAATAGAGAAAGCGGACATGGATGGTGCAAACAGAAAGATAGTCATTCGCACAGGAATATACTATCCTAACGGTCTTGCACTGGATGTAGATAAAAACTGGCTTTACTGGGTAGACGGGTATTACGATAAATTGGAAGTGTACGAGTTTCCTTCCGAAAAAAGAAGAGAAATAATTTCCTCTCGTGCGGAAGCGTTTCTAAGTTTTCCGTTGGGGCTGGCACTATATGGAAATCATCTATACTGGACTGACAGGAATTGGAAAGGAATCTACCGTGCGGATCGAGAAACGGGAAAAAATGCTGCGATAGTCGTATCTACGCAATCACGACCTGCGTTAATTCATGCGTATGACAAGAATACAACTGTTACTCCAGGTATTTTTAATTAGAGCCTTCTATTTTGCTTTTGTAGTTTTGTTTTTATCTCAGAGCGCGAGAGGGCAGAAAGCAGCGAATCCTGTAATCTAATTGGTTCCAGGATCTGGGGGACATTTCCGCTTTGTGCCCGGCCACGGAATCCCAACCGGCCATCCTAGTGCGCTGTACGCGAGAAAAATTTCAGCGATATACAAAGATCGATGCGCAGAAGCGCCGAAACTTTATCCTACAATTGTAAATAAAAGTTGGACAACCATTTTGAGTTCCAAAAGGAAAAATCATTCACTTGTAGCTGTCCTTTTAAGATCTGGCCAAAAGGCGTCGCAGGTAGTCGTAAGTTGAAAAGTGCGTCTAAATGCGACTCAGGAATTAGCCTGACCAGGCCAGGCGAACGTTTTTCAAAACGCCCGAGAATTTCAGGCCCGACAATCACGGACGGAAAATTTACGGACGCTCTTGAGCTCCCGAAAACCTTTCTCGGGACTTATTTTGTCGCAAATTGAATCTCCGAAGAGCTTTCTTGAAAAAATGGATTAATTGGAGGATGCGAGAGAAATGAAAAGAAAATGTTTTGACCTTGCTTGGTTTCTGTTGTCCTTTTGGGCTATTTTATCGGTATAAGGAGGTTTTAAGTGTCTTATGAAGGCTACGACAAAAACCTCAAAACCTCCTAAAAACGATGAAATAGCCCAAAAGGACGACAGAAACCAAACAAGGTGAGAACATTTCCTTTATTTTATTGAAAGAAGGTAATAATTTACTTCGTTGAGCGTGTTTATTCCACGTTATTTTAAACTCCATACAATGTCTTATAGAGCCCTCAAATTCTCAACAGCCTAAGTCGTAACACAACACCACGTACTTCAGGTAGTCACGTCCCACTCGGCACGCTCGGCATAAATCATCAACATTCGATCGATTTCTCGAATGGTGAGTTTGGGAAGCCTGTGCTCGAATTGTACAATTCGCTAGAGATAGAACTCTGAAGACGACTCATCGAAAAGTTTTGAATTTGATGCGTACCTGACATAAATCCCTAAAAGATACAAGATGTCGGGCGCTTTCAGAAACGCTTTTCTGAACACGAGAAACGCGCCCGAAAACAGCCCCGAAAAGTTATCAGGACTTTCGAGAAACGCACGCCAAGGCATCCGCTTTGACTTGTGATGACTGCGTTCATTTCGATCCGTGGTAGCATTGAAATGCCTTTTATTTACAGCTTGCATAGTTTTGACTCCACTTGGCTACCCAACGGAAGTCTACACGTAAGTTCAACTTGCGATTAAAAGCGCCTCCGTTTGGCCAGGTCTTTATAACCGCGTAAATGGCACGTACTGTCCGTGACACATTGAGTTGAAAATTGTCCTGTTAGTACCAATTATTATCTCATATATTTTACAGTTACAAACCAGTGTAACATCAACAACGGCGGATGTAGTCATCTTTGCCTTCTTACCCCTATTGGAAGCAAGTGCTCATGCTCCGACGAGTTTATTCTTCAAGATGACAAGAAAAGCTGTCACAAACGTAAATAATAAATATTACCTTATTTTTATATTTTAGAATTATTATTATTACACTGGAAGCTTCCCTCTTATGTCTAGAGTCAAAACTAGAGTAAGAGTTTTACTGTTTGTGGTGGTCTAGATCACGTGGCGTCCAAGCCATGACCAAATAAGTCAGTACTTGTTTGATATTTTTTTGCCACATAAGCGTGTTGAAATCTGGTTGCCATAATGGATAGCGGCGGGATATCTACCATCTTGCGAAGCGATAAGGTGAATACCCTATTTTGTTCACCAACGTAGAAGCAAATAATTCCTTTACTGTAATAAAAAAAAACAATGAAAAAGCCTACATCCGGCAAAATTATAGTTTAGCTTATTGCAGAAAAACATAACAATCGTTTCAAAAGTACCAGGCAAAAAACAGCATGCCACGAGTCACGGGACAACGTCAAGGAATGTTTTTTTTGTGTGTGTGCCCGATTTTGCCGGTGACCATAATTAAAATGGTTTAATTCCTTTTTTACCAGTTCCTCTGGGATACGTCTAAAAGACTGGGTGCCCCGTGATTATGATAACGATCCGTAAACAAGATGGTATGAAAAATCTTTAATTCATCAAAAAACAATGTTACAAACCTACAGACAATCTTTGATATTGTCAAATATATCAAAATGGTACTTAAGGTTTGGGAACCCACGACATCGAACTGTAACTTCGGGATGAAAACGCGACGGGCGAAACACAAAACGGAATCGCAAGCATATTTTATACTAATTGTAGGGATTTGTTGGCATTTGTAGTCTGCAATTTTCTGTTGTTTGCCATGCACCCAAGTTAGAATACTAGCGGATTAAGCGTGCACAGACCTGCTGTCGCTATTTATGAAAAGACTTCTTGTTTCAGCAAGGAAATAACACTGGACAGGTTGACGTACGCAATGAAATCACTACCTAAAATGCAAATGTTTTTCTGCAGTTCCTCCGCAGCCGTTTCTGCTGTTTGCAGATGCAACATATGGCAGAATAAGGAAAGTTACTTCACAAGACTCTGGATCGCTGACTTCTTTACCAATTGAAAACATTATAAGCCGTCCCGTCGCGTTAGCCTACGACATTGTAGACGGCAGAGTGTATTGGACAGATGTCACAAGAAAGACAATCGCCCGTGCATTTCTGAATGGTTCTTCACAAGAAGTGATTCATGACACAAAAGTGAAAACACCAGATGGTTTAGCAGTGGACATTATTGGAAGGAATATTTACTGGACTGATATGGGAACCAACAGGATAGAGGTTTCGAAACTGAACGGTTCTTATCGAATGGCCCTTGTGACAAGCGATATAGATAATCCCAGGGACATTATCCTGGATGTTTCCAAGGCGTTAGTATTATTTCCCTTATCCGAACGATCGTTTAACATATTTTATTAGTATATACCACACAAGTGAATAGTGCTTTCCGCGCGCGCTGATTGGTTAACTCGGAGGCGATTAGCAAAGTACTTTTCAGCTCCACTTTGATGAATAATTGTTAAATATTCAGAGAAGTGACGCGATTAAGAAGTGATTAAATTAAGAAGTTATTAGCTACCTAGTGATACATAAAATGCGGGCCTGTCTCCAATGAAGAAGTCAGTGGTCACCAAGATCACCTAAACTCAAGGATTTTGACAAGGGTAACAAAAAAACAGATAGGGCATTGAAAGCAATAGTCGGTGGTTTTGACTTCGATGTTCACACATAGGATTTTGTCCAAAAGCTGGCAGGTTACAGCTACTCTGATTATATGGCTCAAGCTTTGCGTTTTCAAAAGAAAGGCATGACATACATTTATTGAATCATTTATTATTTACCAGTGAAGGGCTGCAAGTGTTTAGTCAACTTACCTCAGTTGTTATTATAATAATCACTTTCCCTGTGGTGCCCACGGCCGATAATAGTATCCTTTCCGACGATTGAGGTATTTTTAGTACAATTGAAATATTTCAAACTATAAACGTCCCTGTTATCTTCAAGGGATATATTTATATCCGTTGAAGACTACAGTCAGGTTGTCCAAAGCTCGTAGTTTTAAACATTTCAGCCATAGAACGTGTTAACGATAGTTTTACTACGATGAATCCTAATTACGGACCTGACAAATTTTCTTTGAAGCATTTTTGTTATGCTTTAGATTTTGTGGGCCCATACATAAGTATCTAAGACCATATCAACTGTATACTTTATATATTAACAAAAGCACTACACCTTTTTACGTTTTCGCAGACTGATGTATTGGACAGATTGGGGTTCTTCTCCAAAGATAGAAAAAGCAGAAATGACAGGCAAACAACGTGTTGTTATCGTGAACTCAGGATTACAGGTGCCAAACGGACTAACACTTGACTGCAACAAAAACCGCTTGTATTGGGTGGATGGCAGAACAAACAAGCTTGAATACTTGGATCTGATTCAAAATAACAGGGTTACCTTGATAAGTTCTTATTATGTCTTACCTTATCCCTTTGGGTTGACAATTCTTGGAGATCACTTGTATTGGACTGATTGGCAGCGGTATGCTGTTTATCGAGCCGATAAAGAGACAGGTGGAAGCGTCACAAGGTTCGTCACGGGCATTGGGAAGCCCATGGATATCCATGGATATAACGTCACTGAATATTCAACTTCAGGTTAGTAATAAAAGCTTCGACTATGCCATGTATTTACCACTTTACGTGCTTCTTGACATTACAGCTTTAAGGTCCTTACGTTTTTGACTGACTTTCGGACTTTCAACTCATTTTACCAGTTAAATTAATTCCGCTAAAGTCCTGCAAATATAACTCGATCTTTCTTTCTACAACAGGAAACTCTTCTTGCCAATGGAATAATGGTGGCTGCAGTCATATTTGTTTACTATCTTCGACTGGAGGCGAGTGTGCATGCCCCAATGATCTTACTCTGAGTGGAGATGGGACGACTTGTAAAAATCATGGTAAGTGCATTTCAATACTAGGAACAATTAATCCTTGTGAAAAGATGGAGCCAGCAGGCGCATCAGAGCCGGCGTTTAGCTGAAAAGATTCTTAGGAGCATTGGGATGCTACTCTATCAAAGGTTATAACCCAGACAATTGCCAGGCTGCCCCAAATAATCGGCCAATACACCAGGGTGTAGAGGGGTACCGTGACAGCAAAGTAACTTTCCACAAGGAAATGTACTATCAACACTATCAACACAACGAACGCGGGCAGCCTATAACCCGAAACTATTGATCAGGAGTCCAAAAAACTAACCTTTAGGCCACCGCAACTTTAAATTATAAATCATACCAGCTTGACAATTCAATTCTGGTGTTCTATTACTCTTTATCGTAGACGCAGCAGTGCCGGTTGTTTATCCGAATAATTAGATGTAATCTTCTAGCCAAGATTAATATCAAGCATTACGATGAGTTTCCCTTTATTTTGGCAATATCGCTCCTTTTTGTTTATCAAACTCTAGGTTCTTTTAACCAGTGCAAAAGGTTTTGCCCATGTTTAGTTCTTTACATTCGATTAGCATGCACATTAGCTTTCATGAAATAGGTCATGTTCCAGGCGTCATTTCTCAACAATGTTGAAAGTTATAACAGCCTGCGCAAATGGAGCAATGTCTTATAATAGTACTTTACTCTTTTACTACCATTCACGCTACCACAATCTTCCTGTTATCATTATCAAAAGTATTAAAATGGTTTTCGTTTATGTTTTAAGTTCCTCAGAAATTCTTACTGTTCGCTGATGCTACTGACGCAGAAATATTTGTATTACCTTTGGATGGTTCAAACGCAGAGCCCAAACCCGTTCCAATGGCGTTAAAAATGTATCGACCGGTTGCACTTGGTCTGGATATCATAGAAAATAGAATTTATTGGACAGATGTTACCCTTAATACAATCTCGAGGGCTTTTATCAACGGATCATCAGCAGAAGTTATCGTTTCTGACAATGTTTATTCCCCTGATGGACTAGCTGTTGATCCGTTGGGAAGAAATATTTACTGGACTGACACTGGTACAAACAAGATCGAGGTCAGTAGAATGAATGGAACGATGAGAAAAATTCTGATATCCCAGAACTTAGACGAGCCGAGAGACATAATTCTTGATCTCCACAATGGGTTAGTATCATTATTTCTTTATTCCAATTGTAGTACAGGGCTGATTATTTAAACGAAGTTTATATAACGAATTTCTGTCTAAATGTGGTAACAACAGACAACAATCCCGCCGATGTACCTCAATTCAGCCCCAAAACCAGGCTGGCGACCGGTACTTACACTTTCCTCTTAGGTCAATAACTTCATTAGTTATTTCTTGTATCTGTACGAAATGCACGTTGGTTAACACTGCATTGTTACCTGGCCTTTTTCGGACTGTGGTGACGTCATGGTAACACGACATTAATTTGTTTTTCCAAAACCATATCCAGGACAATGTATTGGTGCGATTGGGGCGAGGATCACAAAATTGAAAGCGCCCACATGAATGGAGAAAAAAGACGGATTTTGGTCAAAAGAGGACTATACTGGCCAAATGGGCTAACATTAGGTGACAAAAATAGAAAGCTTTACTGGGTGGACGCATGGTTTCATACCTTGGAATACTACGACTTAGAACTTCATACGATAACAACTTTATCTAAAGACAGTTCAATCCTGCCGCATCCATTTGGTTTAACGCTGTTCGAAGATTACTTGTACTGGACGGATTGGAGTTTGGATGTTGTTTACCAAGCAGAAAAGAACGCACTCCCCAATGCAACGGTTCGTGTCAGTGGTTTGAGCCAACCCATGGATATTCACGCATATGACAGGAATATAACTCTCCCTGGTAACTATCGCTCGTGAAGTTTAACACTTTTACCTACGTACTACTACAGAGCCTGCAACGCAAACACCAATTACTTCTCCGCTGTCTTTCCCTCCCCAAACTATTCAAACTATTCAACACTAAGATGCATCTATGGTAGTAAGGAGTAAGATCAATTAACTTCACAGATTTCTCCATGACAGAATTTACATTAACCGATAGACGACTTGTTAGTAAGGGACCTTCAAAATAATATTTTCCTAAACTTTGTTTCGCTGTCAGGTCATCCATGTTCTTTGTCTAATGGTGGATGTTCACATCTCTGCCTTCTTACACCGGATGGACATCGCTGTTCGTGTCCCGATGGCTTCAGTCTTTCGGAGGATGATAAGACTTGTATTCCACATACATACGGTAGGCCTGACTAGTCATACTAGTATGGCTAGTCATCCCTGATATCTCCATAAATTATGACAAATAACAAGAAGCGAAAGTACGTCTTTAGAGATTGCTTGGTAGCTACTGAGTCGCTTCTGTTAATCTTTATTTCTTGTTTGATTGCCTTTTAGTTCGTTCCAGTATGTCAATTTTCTAACCTTCACTAGACCAGTCAACCAAAATTCCAGTATCGGTGACAACGACAACAGCTTAATCGAATGGAAAAAATAATCTTATTTTAAAACGTCTACGATTATATTTTCCTTAAAGTTATCTAAAATTGAGTTTATTTTAGATTTCCATATTTTTGAAGTTTTCCAGAAATTTTTACTCTTCGCCGATGCCAGTCAAGCAGAAATATATGTTCTTCCTTTGGATGGTTCCAGTTCGGGAGCCATAGCTCTACCAATAGGGCAAAACATGTATCGTCCGGTTGCGCTTGGGCTGGACATTACAGAAAATAGAATTTACTGGACAGACGTGAGTTGGAATAGAATCACAAGAGCGTTTATCAATGGATCATCTCCTGAAATTATCGTTTCTGTGAACGTTTTCACTCCTGATGGGCTGGCTGTTGATCCATTGGGAAGAAATATTTACTGGACTGACACAGGTACAAACAAGATTGAGGTCAGTAGAATGGATGGAACAATGAGGAAAACTTTGATAGACCAGGACTTAGATCAACCGAGGGATATAATTCTTGATCTAAAAAAAGGGTAAATATCATTTTCTTGATGATCGTTACTACTGTTTTTGTCACTTAGAAAAACAAATATTGATAGTGCTTTGTTTTCATTAATGTTGCATTGCTTAACCTTTATGCAGGGTGATGTATTGGTGTGACTGGGGTGTCAAGCCAAAGATTGAAATCGCCAACATGGATGGCAATAGTAGACGGGTACTGGTTAAACGAGGATTGTACTGGCCAAATGGTCTGACCTTAGATGACATAGATAACAAGCTTTACTGGGTTGACGCATACCTTGATCTCTTGGAATATTACGACTTAGAACGTCATACAATAGCAACTTTGCTGGAAGACGATTCTATTTTGTTACATCCATTTGGTTTGACGTCGCTTGATGATCATTTGTACTGGACGGATTGGTATAAGGATGCTGTCTACCAGACGGACAAGAAAACAGCTTCAGATTCACAGGTTCTCGTCAGTGGCTTGAGTCAACCCATGGATGTACACGCATACGACAGAAATAAAACTCTCCCAGGTAAAGAGATTCTATTAAATGTACAAAGTCAACCTTGATTCTCTATCTGTTCGTAATTCCTCGGTGCTGGCGTCCGGCAATCAACAATAATGAGAATGTCTCTTTCTAAACTTTAAGTCGTAGTCTAGCCTCTTTACATAAATTCCCTGCAAGCAATAAACAGTTTGAAAATAAAGTGGCCATGATTTCAAAAATGTTTTTGTAAAACGATTCGTTGAGCTGAAAGTGACTTAAGGTGGTTGGTATTGGTTTACCAGATTTGTGCGTTATTGGATCCACCCTGTACCAGTTGACACTGAAATAACGGTACCGAATATGAATGCCTAATTATTGAACAAGTGGACAAGTAATTATCATCCTAACTCTAGGTTGCCAGAGGCGGTAATCCCAGGTTAACTCTTCATAACTCCAGGTTACCATAGCAGCAGTACATCATGTCGAAAACACCGTTATTGGAATTTCACAAAATAGGCATGGAATTATTACCTAACTTTACCCATACCCATTCGGGTTCCTATTGTCAAGGTTTCTCTTTTCAGATCATCCTTGTTCCTCTTCTTATGGTGGGTGTACTCATCTTTGTCTTCTAAGACCGGATGGATATCTCTGCTCGTGCCCAGATCACCTGCAATCTGGTGAAGTTTGCTCCTCTTCGGGTAAGTGCAAGCAAATATAATAGCGGAGCTCCAGCGGCCACATCTTGACGTCATCTGTTATCTATAACTGAACAGTCCTATCAGTTTATTTTTTTGCCTTGACTTTTTTGAAGTAATTCAAAACAAGATTTATTTGCCTTCATAAAGGTGCCGTATTTTCTCAATTAAACGCCCCCGGCGTTTATTTCAAAATTGGCCTTGTGGACCCGACGTTAATTTGAAGCCGGCGTTTAGTTATGAAATGCAATTTTCTGAGTCTTTGAGGATGATTATTACCAAAAGATAAATGAAGATAAATGAGAAGATAAATGTAGGACGCATCTCAATCGAGGTCTCTTCCAGTCTTTGCTTCTTTGTTAAACATGGAGGCTAAAGTGAGACAGGAATCCTACCGAGCTAGCAACTTGGAACAAGGTGGCTTTGAAACCCCTACACTGTATTGCCTGCATGTATTGCTATTCACTGTACGATATCAGAAAGGACAAGTCTAAAACAACTTATAAACAAATAAAACGCTGCAGGGATCCTCGCGACTTTAGTGACAGTGAGCACTATAACACACGAAGGAAAGTGCGTCATTAGTAATGAGACCTCATGACAACACGAACATGTTCGTGACTTTTCCTTTGAACGTTTATTAAGATTCAACAAAATACCATAGCGTATTGGTATACCACAGTAGTGCTATTTATATGGGAAAAATCAACTTTTTGGTTCGAAGGCAAATAAACGCCGGGGCCTCGATTAAACGCCCCCGGCGTTTATTTAAAAGACAACCGTTTTGACCCGGCGTTTAATCGGGGTCCGGCGTTTAATTGGAAAAATACGGTACTTTTTACATTGAATTTCTCTTAGAGAGCTTTTGTATACGTGTTAATCACGAAATATATTGACGTCTCGTTCGTCAAATAAACCATGCGAGGTTAACGATGTCATTTTAATTGCCGTGAGTTCATTTTGTTGTAACTCGAGGTTTTTATTTTCATGTGAGCAAATTTCTTGTGCCGTAAGATATTCAGTTTAACCGTGAGCGATTAAAGTTTATCTTCCACCTATATGGACCACAGTATACGCTTAAAAATAGTGAGGCTACGTATTTGCAAAAACTGCAAACTCGAGCAAGAAATTAATAAATGGGAGCTCCGCTCTAAATCTATAAATTATAGACATAAATAGGAGAACCGTGCATTCGAGTTTTCATTGTTAACATAGCCAGAGGCATGGTTCGCGGGCGCGGGCGCCCAACGACGACGACGATGACGTCGCACAAGATGCCTGTCATTCTAAGTCAGCCTTTGTTGGCTTACATCATCGATATTGGACATCCATGTTAAGGTCAATGGACAGCAATCAAAACAAGGTATCCGCATCAAAGTATCACATGATCATAACGCGGGCTCAGGTGTAACGCTATTTAAGCTGACGTATTTTTTGAAGTTGCCCGTTGACCTGGTGATGTTTCTCGTTGGATCGCGGGCTCAAGTCCCGTTTTTTTTTTTGCCTAGGGTAATGAACAGGATTTTGTCAGCGAGATTTTTGCGATTGGAGCTGACGATTGAGTTTTGCTATGGAATCGTTCTTGAGTGTTTGCGTACGCCAGGCGTATTTAATATTAACTTTAATGACAGTATTTTCAACGTATGTGGGGCTCCGCTTTAGGCTTGGCTAAATCTATGTATTAACGTTTTTAAAATAGAAAGAATTAGTATATGTAATAGGACTACATCCTGTCCAATTTGGAACTAACTGGATGAAAAAATTCCGAGGTCAGCCAAAATTGGACGATGCCGTAGGCCGAATCCAATTTGGCTGTGAGAGGAATTTTTTCTTTTTACTTATTAATTATATAGCTAATCAGTCAATCCAGCCAGCGTAAACACTTATGTCCTGAACAGGAAAAGCGAACAGTAATAACATCTGCAACTCACTCAAAGCATTGTCTTCACAAATAAAACTTAATAAAACAGTGCAATTTTATTCACCTGCAATCTGCGAAGCTAATGCTACAAGGTGAAAATACCGCATCGATTGATGCAAGTCGTAAACAAAGTATCCGAACTAACTTTATAACTTCTTGAACCTGACATCCTCCTTTCCACTGTCTGGTTCGTATTCGTCCTTATTATTATTTTTTTTTCGAATTTCTTGCTCATGGCGAGGGATATCTTCCAACTTTCTCGCTTCGCTACGCTACACTTACGTTCAGCCAAGTTTGTACTCTTGGAAGTGTTTTGGCTTTGGTTTTTGCTTCTTAGGTTAGGTTAGCAAGCTTATCTACTGACAACGTAGGAATTTCTCATTTTTCGTTACTATTGCTGAAACTATCAAGAGAAATGGGAAAATTTGTCAAACCTCCCTGATTAAATTTCGCCATTGTCAACTAACAATGCGATTCGAAACGTTTACAGTTTGTGCTGATTGGCTAATCTTTATCGAATACTGTTTTTCTTGGATTTGATTGGCAGAGAAAAAACCGTCCTATTTCCCCTAAAAATGGACAGCTCTAAGAAATTAAAGGATAATAGTTGTGGTGACAATATGCGATAAACTGACAGCTATACAATTATCCGTATTAATACTTTTGGAGTTTTTCTAAGGTTACCATTTTTAGAACTGCAATATCAAAATATAACACTATTATTTTACAACTCTTGCTACCTAAGTAAGTACGAAACAGAACTTTTATTTTTCACATAAATAACCTCATCTATAGGTATTTCTAAAACTTTTGTTATATCTCATTTTCCTTTCAGTTGTCATATTACCATCCTCGTCAGCCCCGATCAATACAGCAAGTACGTCCGTCTCCACAGTCACCTCATACCACCCATCTGTATTTTCCTCTTCAACTTCAATCTTCAATCCACTTCCCTCAACTAAGAAACGGCCCACAGTCTCGTCTGCCAGTGAGACACCAACTACTCTTAGTCCTACTGTTGTCAAATCCTCGTCGGCCTCAATTGAATCAGCTAGTACGTCCGCCTCAAAGACAAAAGCTCATTTATTTGCCACAGTAACCTCATACAACCCATCTATATCTTCTTCTCCTACTTCAGTGTTCAATCCACCTTCCTCGATTGGACAACGGCCCATAGTCTCATCTACCAGTGCGACACCGACTCCTCTAAGTCCAACTGAGTGTCGTCCCAATACTTGTAAAAATGGAGGAACGTGTGTTGTACCAGGCTACTTTTGCGAGTGTCAGAAATATTACGTGTGGAACCGCTGCGTTGTTTATGTTGGTGAGTGCATGTCTTTTTATGTTTTTAATTTAATGCTTTCTTTGGCTTTGTTCGCGGTGTGGGACATTTTGGCCAGATGTTTTTGACACAAGTCATCGAGTCACCAGGAGGGGGGAAAGAACTTATCAAGTCGCCTTTCACCAGGTCTGTTACTACGGGGACCGCCGATGAATTTAAAGTGTGTGTGCTTATCCCCTAATAGATAATTCGATTTGAACGATATTTTGCCAAACGGTGTTAAAAATTTCAGATGTGTCCAGGATTGAACGCCAATGAGATGCATGATCTTTATGATAGGCATCACAAAGTGTCCTCATTAACAAATGACACACACCTAATTCTGTCAAATATGAAGAAATATGGAACTGTCAAATAACCCAGTCAAACATGAAGTACGTATTAAACAATACTTGCGTTCAATTCTGGACATAAGTGAAAGCATTTTATGAGATCAAAGTCAGTTAAATTTATTCATTTTTCTACGAAGGTGCAAGCGCTGTGGAAATTGAACTGAGTTTTCCAAACAAGGTAAGGATACTTATAACGTACCATTCATCTTTATGGGTCGAACACAATTCAGTCTCATTCAAAATAGAAATACATCAGCTTGAATATAAAATTGTCCTTTATTATCGATATGCAAAAGAGAAAACAGATGGAGTGGTAGTATGGAATACAGGTATAGTCCCTTGACCGATCAGACCTATATATCAATATAATCATCAGCGGTTGCTGGTAAGTTCAGCGAAGTGCTACTACATATGTTAAAATTAACCAGCAAGCAAATAAGGCACGTTCATCTAGATGGTCACGCCCCTATCCAGCGGCACATAGACATATAGCGAATACATACTAGTTATGCAACGCTTTCGAGTGGTATACTATGGAATATTCCATGGTAAACCACGAGAAAGTGTTGCATAACTATTTTATACTATGCCATAGAAAATACGCTTACTAAATTTCTTATGGAATAAGATCGCAGCGCACGATGGGAAGATTGGGTTTAACACCGTCGAATATACAATGGTTTTGCTGTATTCGGATTGGCTGTATTTTCTATGGCATGGTATAAAAGGTAATACCCCCGGAGAGGGTCGATTCTGGCTTTGTTCCCAACGGAAAATTTTGAGTATTGTTTCGCCAAAAACTACAATAATGGCGAAGGTTTCGCCATTGAAAGTTAAGGGAGTTGTACGTCGCGCAACACGTGTAACGTAACACGTTCTCGTCGAGAAGAAAACTGCATTTTATGATCAGTCGGAGAATATTTAACACATCAACCATATTCTTTCATGGTCTATACCCTTTTATTAAAAACTAGCAATGGTATATTGCAATTCCTGAGTTTTGATTGGTTAACAGGCAATGGTATATGAGCTCATGTACCATTGACCACAAATATCGTAGCCGATACGCGTCAACGAAAACAGCTGGGAGCTCAAATATTGCGCTTGTTGGATATGAGATCGTTATAACCAACTCGGCGCTACCCGCCTCGTTAGCTATCTACCATCTCATATCCAACGCGCGCTCGTGGAATAATTGTTAAATAGATCATAGAAATGACGTCATGAAATGTTCAAAACTCAGGTGAACGATTAGACTGGAAAGTTTTGGACATATTATATTACACATTATGACGTTATTTCTATGGTCTAGAAGAGTGCAGATCATGGAAAAGTGTGGTCGATTTGTTAATACAATAACTGAGAGAATTTACCGGCTAGTTGGATGGAAAATCAGTGTAAAGTCGCGATTGTGTCAGCTGGTAATATGACTTGAAGTCGTTGAATGTGTTGCAAATTTTGCTCCAAATGTTCCAGTTGATATTTCACAACTTACCGGATTGTGGATGACGAAAGTCGCGACAATTGTTCACGTTTCATATAATTAGCCTTCCGTTGCGTTACAAGTGGCGTCATGATGCCAGTCTGCGTTTTGGTTGAATAACACTTAGTTAAAATTATCTTCCTGTAAATTTGAATTTATTACTTTAATTTAACAATATTTAATTTATAAAGCGAAAATTTATTTTTACGTGGCTTATTACATATTTAAGGGGCTAAATCTCTGATTGTTTCAGAAACAGTGGATTGAATTTCACTTTAAGGCTGCAGTGGCTAAGGCTTCTACAAACTTCTTTTGCAAAAGTGGTGAATGTAAAAGGTAGCAGTATGATGTCACTTTAATTGACACTATTTTGTATAGTGTGTTCATGTTTACTCCAGGGACAAACTATAAGAACCGCATTAGAACCCATTTTTCACATCGGAATTAAATTGTATCGGGATGCATGTTAAAAAAAACTTTTAATAAGCTAACGGTGTTGCACTGTAAAATTTATTTTTATTTTTCGGCGTTGTTTTTTTTTTGTTTGTTTTTTTTGTCTGTGTATCATGAAAATGTTCCTTGTATGCTGGGTCTCTACTTATTTTAAAAAACATCAAATTTTAATAAGCCGGGAAAGACTGATAATTCAAATCTTACCTTATTCTTACTTATTTTGAACGTTAAACTTATAATGTGTTCACCCTCAATAAAATAAAGGTTTTCTTCTTCTTCTTCTTCTTCTTCTTCTTCTTCTTCTTCTTCTTCTTCTTCTTCTTCTTCTTCTTCTTCTTCTTCTTCTTCTTCTTCTTCTTCTTCTTCTTCTTTTTCTTCTTCTTCTTTTAAACTAGTAACAAATCTATTCGAATTTTTGTTTACTGTTTTGTTACAGTCGACCGTTGCAACAGCCAGCGATAAAGCGCCAACTAAACCTTATTCTGCTTTAATCTCATTGTTGCAAGTCCCTGGTCTTTTATCGTTGTCAGATCTACCGTGTCACACTCTTACTTATCCCTCCTTATCTCTTGCAGCAAGTCGGAGAGAGTAAAGCGTTCAGCAAAAGCAAATTATTTCCAAGTTTCCGACGTTAAAATACTTGGACTTTCTTCTGGCGGAGAAAATACTTGGAAAGTCGAGTTTGCCGTTCTCTTTCCATCAGTGGATGGGCAGGCTCCTCGACCTTCGCCTCCGAATGATCTTGTTCAAATGGTTAATGAAGATAAAGAAAATTTCGAGAAAGCTGTTGGAGGCACAATCAAGAGGATAACAATCGGTAATTTTTAATTTGTTCCAGCAGGTTTTTATAAGTGAAATATATTGAATTGGAAGGTCAGTGGAGTGAGTGGCTGGTTGAAAAGATGGATGGTTGGTTGGCTTGCCGGCTGGTTGATTTGCTGGTTGGTTGCTCTGTCGCTCGCTCAATCGGTCAGATTGTCGGTTGATTTTGGTTGGTGGTCGTTCGGGTAGTCGGTTTGAGTTAAATATTCCAAGGTTATTTCCTAAACTTTACTTTCTATATTCTACGGTTATTGCAAACGCACTCAAATACTTGTTTTAGCTGTTGAGTATTCAAGATTGATTAACATGCTGTTCTTTCACCAACACAGGCAAGCAACCAGAACAACCGAAAGGGGGAGAAAAATCAACGCAAGATAAAGGAACGTCTGTAGTACCTATTGCAGCTGGTGTTGCAAGCATTATTGTCGTGATGATGATCGTTGTGGCGTTTGTTATCTACCGGATGAGGCGGTAAGTTTTCAAGCGATGCTGTTTTATGGAATTTATTATTATTATTTGTGGTCAGCTGCCTATTGATGCATTCATAATTAATTAATTAATCTCGAGTAGGAAAAAACTCATTTGCGTTTTACTCTCAACATACATATGTATAATATATGTGACAACAAAATTAGCTTCGTCTCTTACCTGTTCAGTTGGTCACCATGTAATACTTTTTTTATCGAGATGATGCATGATTTCGTGGAGACATTTTTAATTTTTATGTATTTTTTATGTGAAACATCTCACAAGGATGATGACATCATCTCGTCGACATGGTTTACTGAAACGCGCTATAACTCGCTACGGTTGATGTCAAGCTAAAAAATAAATGAAAATTACAATGAAAATTAGAATTTACTATTAACCACTTAAATTATCAAGGACGATTTCTAAGCATTATAGGCGTTAGAAATTGACTGAAATGGTTTTCTGCGGAAACTGTTTAAGATAGCGTTTTATCTTGTGCAATACTCTTTATTTCTTCCCTTTTCTGTATTTGTCACAACGGATAAAAAGTTGCTTGTCCCTGCCTGTTTGGTTTCAGTCTAATTTCATCTAGCGATTGGTTAAAAAGATTCACTTCTTCTCAGAATTACACTATCTGTAAGCTTAGCTGGCAGAGCAGGGCGGTTTTCAACTCCGGTTCCATCACATGGAGGGACTAAGTGTATTATCGCTCGTTCTGGATGGGACATCGCAGACTTCCTTTGTCATTTTTCTGACGTTTCTCTAAAATCTTTTACTGAACCCATGTTAACTTCAAGGTAGATACATGGGACTGTATGAGATAAGTTTCTTTCGAAAGAACACAGCACGAGCCAATCAGGGTTCAAAATTGAACCTTTTAAGGACGGTGACTGCTTTTGTTACAGCGCACTTGTTCTGCACATCACGCAATGCATCCATCACACTAGACGCGCGCTATGGGGATTTGCTCGCTCAAAATGCGCGCGACTAAAATTCAAGAAAATTTATTTTATAGCAGTTTAAAAGATAGTATTTGTTAGCTATTTGTTTAATTTTGATTTCGCTTATGAAAAAAAAATTCAAAGAGAATTTGTTAGGAAATTTTATTTCCTTTTACTTTTTTGAAAATGACACGTCAGTACTTTTTCCAGATTTCAAACCTAATTATCTCGAAAATTTGCGCGGCTACCCCCAATTTTCTTTTTGGATTTAAATTAATAGCCCTTGGTAACATCTAATATTCTTGCATAGTCATCAGCCAGGCAAAAGTACTTAGTAGACACCGTCCTTAATCCAAAGATCAAAACACAAACGATTAGGTTAGTATGCCTTTTGCCACAAAAATCAAAGGCGAACTATCATTACATTGTCTTGCAGAAAGAGGAGACCTAACAACAGACATGCAGACGATATTCAGTTGGGAAGTGCCTGGGTGACCAATACCAACTCACACACTGCATTTGATAATCCAACCTTTGGTCAAGACCCGACGTATGACTCCATTTCAACCGCCACTGGAGCCTCGGTGGCAGAAAAAATTAGGCACGTGAACGAGGACGATGAAAGCAACGGGATAAGTAATCCAACATATGGCGTAGCTTTTTCTGAAGGTCGCCAAATCAAGGATCCTGACACACGATACGCTTCTCTTCAGGAAGTAAAGGAACTCCAAAAGAGAGAGGAATATCATGATAAAAATGATGATTACATAAAGCCTGTAGATTCCCAATCTGAGTATCCTCAGCGTGCAGCAACAGGCGTCGATGACTACTATGAGAAAAAAATGTGTGGCGATGAATCACACGCGTGAGTAATAAAGGGACGTGTTGAAGATGTAAGGGCCCAATTACATGGTATGATTGAACGAACGGTCCTTATAATCACCCACCCTTGGAAAGTAATCTCCTTATAAAACGAGTGGAACTTTAAAACTGTATCGTTAAAACAATGTAGTGATAAAGCAGTACAATTTCACACCGATATAACCAGCTTAGCAAAACAGAAATTATCTTGTAATGTTTTTGGTATATTGTTGGAGGCCGTTTAACAGTATTTAGTGAGGCGAATGTAGACAAGGAAACGTTTGATAGCTTACATTCAGTGCAACGGTTAACCCATGCAGTGTAATCTCCCGTAAATGACACCCATTGGACCAGAGTAACTGTCTCCCAAAGAAAAGTGTTATGAGAGGTTGAAGACTTCTGCGGGTTAAAAGGAGTGTCTTCCTGTGGGAGATGTTTCAAAGCGAACAATTGGCTGTACGCATGTCTATCACAGTCTAAAGCTATCACGGTTTATTGCTTACTTAAGAGCAGGCCTATTCATTGGGCGTAAGCGCTGGCTGCATATTACGACCGACATCTTGGATGAGTAGGCGCGTAGAGGGCTGGAACGCGTCAAAAGTGTCTCCAACAGAGGGGTAGACCGGCTGAAAAGGAAGGGACAGGGACAGGCCTCGTTTTCGCGCCTACTAGTCCTAGTCTTCAACCCGTCAAGCATCCAAGATGGCGACTTAAACATGATCGATTGTTATTATCGAGTGTTCGGACGCCAAAAATACGTGCAATGCAGGCTACTCAATTCAGTCATTCTTTTGTTTGGAGTAATTTTCCCAGCACGCTGAAAAGTTTCGGTAAAAATCAAGTTATTTGAAAAGGTACCGAAAATGTCTATCGAAAATTATGGAATACGTCTAAGTGTTTGAGAATTATTTTTCCTGGTTTTGTAGGAAAGCTCAACTATCCAAAACTCACTACAATCGAGTTCTTCAGGCAAATGATAAGCTACCGTGGACTCTATACCCAAAGCAACTGCCAGGGTCACGTGTAGAAATATTTAATATTTAAAGTGTTGGTCTAAATCCAAGGGTGGAATAATGCAAACACTATATAACACCTTTGTTAAAATAATTTGATGTTTTTTTTATCATAATAATCGTGTTTGATATGTTTGCACACCTTCTGAACTTTCCAGTGTTAGCCTCTCAATTTTATCATAGGAGTAAAGGGGTGTGGAACTTTTTATATTTGCAAAACAGTTCTTTCACTTAGGCACTTGTATGGCACATATTTTCAATGTTATAAATATGGATATATTGCTTTAGAATCACCCAACTAGTGGACTAATGCAAATCCTGCATTTTGATTGGCTACGCTACTAGAGGACTATTAGTAATAGTCATCGAGTAGCGAAATTCGTGACGCTTTCTTTCGTTTTATTCCCAAAAAAATCTTTCTTTCACTTGCATTTGCTAACTTTAATATTGCTTTTTCTGTCCTACTAATTGGGTGATACTAAAACAATTAGACCCTTCGCTCTCAAGGGCCACGGGTCTAATTGTTAAATATGACAAATTAAAAATATCCCAGGTTATCAAAAAGTTTTGACTTCAATTGTAGAACTTCCAATTTCTTATTTTAAACTATAGTTATTGTACTACCTTTTTAAAATTATTTGATGAAATTGCCAACATAATATTCGTACCGCGTGAGATTCATGTTAGCAGCCCACACCCCATCCCACCCGCTAATGTCAGGCTTACATTATTCAATACTGGCAATCTATTAGCCACGTTAACCCGTTTAGCCAAATCATTGGGCATAATCATCATCAATAGTAATGTCATCCAGTTAAATTTGTAGCGAAAACATTAACGAGGATTGTTGGGATTGTTGGATATAATGTGGTTATAATCCACTGGGTATGACGCGCGTCGCTGATTATTATCTGTTCATCTCCAACGCAAATCATTGGCGAATAGAGCGGATTTCAATTGACTGTCGTAAAACGAAAACCAAACTAATAACTCTCGCCAACCACAGAAGACAAAAGGCAATCCAGTGAACCAATCAAAACTCAAAGCAAATACATGTACCCGGTGCGAAGTGCAGGAAAAAGAGCGTTGGGAAGTCGTGATTGGTTTAAAATTTACTTCTGATTGGTTGAAACAGTGGTGCGGGGTTTTTTCTAAGCAATCACTAAGCGTAGTAATGCAGAACCTTAGCAAATGCCAATTACTTTCGAAACTCAAGTGAAAGTCGTTCTAGTTATTCTAAAGGACGGTCACTGGTCAGGCGAGACTTTTTCAATAGTTCTTTCAAGCCTGTTGTTACCTCAGAAGTTTATGTTGGTTATCTTAAGAGCATTTTTTTCAATATAATGGACATACCCAAAATATTTTATATGGTTTGTGTAGTTCGTGGCGTTTTTTTGGCGCCCCACGTTTACATTATCGTTAAATATGTTCAGATTTTCTATATTTTGTTATGACTTAGAGATAATTGCTTCAATTAAAACTGCCACATGCGTGGCCAATTTTCTCCAAGTCATTTGTAGTATTGAGTTCTAGCCTTCTCAACCCTTTGTAGTATCCTAGTCAGGCAAAGCTCGCGTCAAAGGTCTTTTATTGTAGGAACTTGCATCGATATAAATATTTGTTTACCGCTAGTTCAACTTGGCATAGTTGCTCGAGCGAAACTTTGTCTGAAACCCTTTCAAAGTCTGACGTTTGATAACGAATGACACTGATTGGTAGTTTAAAGTCAAAAAGATGTCAAAACCAAAGTCGGGTGGCTACGATTCGAGGCGCTTGAATGTAATTCAATAATTGTATTCACTGAGAATGAGAATTTGTTGTCTGGGAATAATAGCCAAAAATAATCGCTTGACTGATTAAAAAAGGCATGGAGTTTTGGCCACAACGGCTGTAAACGTCGTTGTCGTTTTTCACAGGGTAGGTAAATGGCACCGAAGCTTCAAGTTTTCCCTGTATGATTCTCCATTCTCTAGAATAATGAAACGATGGTTATGATTGTCTTTCTTTTTGCATTCTAAGATATTTTAACTGACGCTTCTTGGCAGCTTGTGTCACGGCTTAGCCATCGAGGATATGAGCACCATTGGCGTTTCAATTTTCATTTACGAGGAACTGTTAAAAAAGACAAAAGTTAATCAAGAGCGGCGAACCTGAAAGATGGGGAGTCCAGGCTAAAAATAAAATTGAAATTCGGAGCTTTTAGAAATGCCATTTTTCTGCATCCCCGTAAATACACGATAAAAAAAGCATGAAAGTGATTCGGAATCAAATCCATGTGATATTACTTGCATATTTACAAGCCGATTTTTCGCTATTATTGGTAAATGCATAACTTTCAATCATGACGCTGTCATAGCGTTTATTGTGCGCTGTCACTTTCAAGTGCGATAATGTATTACTAGTCACTGTTTATAAATTTATAAATTCCTTTGTCGCCATCATTTATCTCTGCGTCTCTTGTCACTGTCAGCCCTTGGAAGGCAGGTCTTGCAAGATAGTGTGTGGGACGAACACAGCAATAAATAAGATCAAGCAAGGTATGTACTGTTATCCCAGTTTACATGCACATAACAACTTCAGATAAGTTCATTGCCTCTGTAAACAAAAATTCCCTTTTTATGATTCATGTTTGCTGTTCTATTCCCTCCTTATTTAATAACCAATATCGCTGTTAAGATCGAAGCACGTTTACGCTTTGCGAGTAAGCCATGATTAATATAATATTGTAAATATTGCCTAAAAGAAACAACCTGATCGGCTTTTCGGTTAGTGTGTAATTACAGCAGACTCCTAATTCAAACAAAGATCTGAAACTATATTGACGTGTCGCTAATTTAAACCAAGACAGTTTTATCTGAGACGTTTGCGTACTTCATTTGTAATTTACACTTGTGTCTTCAAGGCTATATCCAACTTGCCAAATCCACGAACATTTTGGATTCATTTATAACGATTTCAGCAACAATCAACTGTACGTCGATTATTGTGGATTCGCATGTTTATAAAATTATCAATTGTACAGTGTACTTGTAAGAGTAAATGCATTCTGTGGAAGAAGAAACAATGTATTAAATGCCGCACCTAGAAACAATGTCTACAAATCTTGTCACTGTCTCTAGGGCCACTAACTAGAATGATGCTTTACCTTTAATAGTTATAAACGGAACAGAAGTAACCCTTTCATTAAGTTACTAAAAATAAGTTGGATAGACGATTGTTGGACAAAGATAATATCTTTGTCAGCAATCGTCAAGATATTTACAGCCTTAATCTAAACTGTTAGTGTTGCGTAGATAGATTTGCCCTCTGGTTGCTGTTAAAACTGAATGCAAATTTAAGGAAGTTCATTTTCTGGATGACTGAGTTATGAATTGATTATTAAGTAAGGATTAAAAATTTTATTTACACGTCGAGTCTTCTAGCACTGATGTACTAATCTACAACTCCTCTTGTCATCTGTTCAATGTGGATGACTCTCTCTAGTTGCTGGAGATCATTTCTTGGCAATTAATGTTTACTTTTACATAGGTTTACACCCTGCGACTTCACTTGGACTTCAGTGAGTGAAACCAGTCGTGATGGCCAAAGGTGGTTTATTTGCAGCCGTCGCTTTCTACCTACTCGCTATCATTCAAGGTACGTCTGTTTGACACTATCATACAAAGAAAATTAAAAAACTTGACATTAATATGACTCACAAATTATTCCGGCAAGTGGAGCAGATTTAATGCTGTCAATAGCAGAAAACTAGGAAGACTACGAGCAGTCCCTATTTCTTTTCGCAGTCCGTCGAGCGTGAGCGGAATAAAAGGTCCCGCATTATTTTTGGAAATATTTAATTGCGAAGGTCGCAACTGATGAAATGAGTACAATGAGGTGCTTTTATAACGAGAAGCCGTCGCAGCAACACATCTCGTGATCAATCTCACGATCTGCTTGAATCATCTGTTTTCTACACAATCGTGTATGCATGCAAAAACGCATGGATGCGCATAGCAACATGATCGAATAACTTGGCCTTTATTTCACCTACCATTTCTTGTGGCTAATGTGTAGCCTGCGGCTTGCGGTTTTAACAACGCAACAGAGTGGCCCGTAAGACACTGCCTCTCAAGAAGCTCTTTTAATTGGCAGCAACATAAACAAAGTAGTAGTTTTCAGATCTAATATAACAAACATTTGTCAAAAAATGTTAATCGAAACGTCCACATTCGTGATGCTCACTTTTCATATAATTGGGGCTACGACCGGTTTCTACGTTCATAACACCAGACGTTACCACAGCTTACGGTCAATGTGCGTTCCCCATTCTGGATTGCTTTTAACTTGATAGTGAATGTAATAAAGGCATTGTAATCGTGGCCATCCGCCCTTTTATTAATAGCAACTAGATTTGGTTAAAGGTTGTTAAAGTTGCTAACGAACACAACTGCCATTTAGACGCAATTGAGGGACCTCGCTCCAACTAGTTTGTCAATCAAGTTTGATTTCCATACGATTCTTGATATGGGACTTATTCCTAAATTAAACAGTGAACATTTTGACATTAGTTTTACGTGTTCACAAAACTTTAAGTTTGCAACATGTTGTATTCGGCTACAAATTACTTTTAAAATTCAGTGTTTTGGACATTTACAATTACATTTTGTTCATAGGCTATTTAAAACTAATTTGAGGAAAACCTGAATCTTGAAATGCCAAGCTCCAAGATGGCGGATTGAATATGTTACTGGATAATTTCTTTCTGTAATTTCATTATTGCCTCATACACTTTAATGGAGAAACAAAATGGATCATAAGTTTTACGTTCCATTTTGCCTGGGTTATTTAATAAAATAAATTTAATTGAAAGGAATTGAAAATGACAGATACTTTAACATCGAAAACGTCACGATGACGTCATTGCTGTTGCAAATGACAAGTAGAGTGTTTGTAAAGACCAAATCGTTTCAGACTCGTTGGTTCAAACGTGATGGAAAAAATGATAAAAGAAACAAATTTAGTCATGATGACGTCGTTTTGATCTTTAATAACACCAAAGGATCTGTATTTATTAGAACAAGTGTATAAATTATACTGTGTTCATAATAGGCCGAAACATGATAAGTCTGATCACGAATGAAACATGTTTCGCTCTGAAAAGTGTTCATATCAGCCGGTGCGTTGCGCGAATCATGGTCGAGACATGTTTATTATTCTGATCATGATTGAAACTCAACGACAACCGCTATAAGCGCAATGCAAAACCAAAGTTTACAAACAACTCTTCTTGTACCGAAAGACAAGTAGCTGACAGTGTTATCTGTCTTATATTGGCAGGCATAGCGTAAAAGAGTTCAAAATAACTGGGGAAGCAAGCTTCTAAAGCTTCCCGCCGTATCCCCGAAGGTCCAAAATCCCGATCTCAATCGCATTACAATTGTGAGCAAAGAACGGACATTTTATGCTTGAAGATCATTTTTTCCAAATCCACCAAAGCATTCACCTGGGAATAACTGGCAACCCAGCCCATTAAAAAATCTGATGTTTCCTTTTACAAATTCGGGTTCTTTTCGGTTTTGGACGAAAACCTTTAATAATGAAAGAACGCATTGTGATAAGGTCTTCATTTCCCAACAAATATTATTTTTGTGACTTTTATGACTGCAGTCGATGCCATTTTGTTTGGTCAGATGTGGTAAACGAAATCGCTCATATCACTGCTGAAAGAGGCCCCGAAAAAAAAATTAAAAAAAATAACCATTAAAAAGATACGAATTAAAAAATAATAATAAAACAAAGAATCCCAGAATGAAGAGAATCATTCCGACTGGAAAAAATAGCATCAACTTGGAAGTTTGAATTCACTGATATGAAACTGTAGCTTCTGTTGAACAGCACTCGCTTCTCCAGCACGGGAGGCACCGAGAATCTCGAAAAACGTCTTTTAATGAGCAAGCCAACTAACTACTTACTACAATGTAAGAGCTTTTATGCCATCTTAGGGTACGCTTGGGACAACAACCAAACACTGGCCAGGTTGCTAAAAACAAAGTACTCGGATGCACATCCCAAGGGTACGCAGCTGTCTTCCAAGCAAAGATCAACCAATCGAAACTGGAAAAACACAACTGTTTTAAGGGAAAGCTAACCTTGGCTCTAATTAGGGAAAGTAGTAGCCAAGGTTGAAAGAAAGACAAAAACATAATCACAGGTGGGGTGTTTTTCTGAGCGTGGGATCTCTGGTGTGTCGGTTAACCTTGGCTTGCCAAAACGACCTTTGATCAGAAAAGTAAAAATGAAATCATTTCGCTTCTTAACACTTCTCCTGTTTTCCATCAGCTGAGTTAAAAAATAAACAGCTCTAATGCATAATTATTATTCCTTGCGTTACATTCCAATTTTCGTACAACATTCAGGTAAATACAACTGCTCAGAACCTTGCCTGATATACAGCGCATCATCCAAAATTAACGCCATCGAGTTGAGTACATCCAGAAAAGTTAGTCTTGTGACCAACCTTCGACGAGCAGCTGCCCTCGATGTCCATTTGAGCGAGAAAACATTATACTGGAGCGATATCAACCTGCGTGTCATCAAACGAATGAACATGTCAAGTGGGATTATTGACGACATCATTACAGAAGACCTTGGGGTTGTGTACGGCCTTGCTGTGGAATGGGAAAGCCACTTAATATACTGGTCAGACTTCACCTACGGTAGGATGGAAGTTGCTTTGCTTGACGGTTCCCAAAGAAAGCTACTTTTCATCGACGAAGTATACAGACCTCGAGGAATAGCACTGTATCCAAAGAAAGGGTGGGTTCAGACATTTTACACAAAAAAAACAACAAAGAAGGCCAAGAAATAACACGTTTTCAGTCCAAACAACTTTATAAATAACAGCCGTGCATAAATAGCAAAATTTAAAAGGATTACAGAAAGGATTTAAACGTCTAAAAATTCTGAAAAATCAAAGTGAAACTCAAGCAAAAAACTAAAGCTTAGTTATAAGGTGTTATTTGAATATCCGGTGACAGAATCTTGATGCTAATTGCGCAAAGACAGTCTCGCTCAATCTGCCGGGTACGTTTGTAAGATAACGTCATTTGACATCTGGAATTAGAGACTGACTGCTTTTAGCTAATCAAAATAGCAAAATAGCATCAACATTGTATAATAATATAAAGATTTTATCCAGCTTTGGAGTGCATTGTTTTGCCAGTTGTTGTTGTCACATGGTAATATTGTTTTTCTCGTTAAGGTGGATGTTTTGGACAGACTGGGGATATCCACCTAAAATCGAACGAGCAAGCTTGGCCGGTGTAGATCGAACCGTCCTAGTTTATCTCAGTAGTTCTTCCCAATACTGGCCAAATGCGATTTTTGTCGACTATACAGAAGATCGTGTCTACTGGATTGACGACTACAATGATGTGATTGATTCTACTGACCTAAATGGGCAAAACAGGCGAAAACTGTCAGATCGAGTTCACCCTACAAGAAACATTCTTCCCTTTGACTTCACCGTCTATGGCGACACGCTTTACTGGAGTGACCGGTATACTGATACTATCGAAAAGCTTAACTGGACAACTGCGAATTACTTAGGAGGGTTTGGTGTTCTGACGTCTGACCAAGTTTTGGGCCTTACATTGCTTGACAAGTCACGACAGCCACCTTCAGGAGGTAATGTATGTAATTTATGAATAATAAATTTCAAATAGTATTCTTGGTTTTTGTTATCTATACCAAGTATTTCGTGGGTACGTGCATTTTGTGCACATATTTTCTAGCGACCTGGCGTACGTTTCTCAAATGTCCCGAGTACTTTTCGGGGCTGTTTTCGGGCTGGTTTCTCGGGTCCCCAAAAGCGTCTCTCAAAGCGCCTGATTTTCTCCCGATATTTTCGGGCATCTTTTTCAGGATTTGTAACGCAAGAAATAGCGCGAGCTTCAATTTCGAACCTGTCATTGGTTCAAAAATTGCAAATGACGCCGCTGCACTGTACACGCTGTACACATCAAATTCAAAACGTTTCTGATGAATCATCCACAAAGTGTTATCTCTGGAGACTTCCAGGAATGTTTTCAGCATGTTTCCAGCATTTCAAGCAATGTTTATTTCAGTTCAACACTGATTCACCTACTGGGCTACTTAATGTAAAGGTAGCTTGATGTAAGTGTTTAAGATGGTTTCCGCTCTAAGTGCGAGCAATAACTGCAAAAATTATTTACCAAAAATCTATTCAAAGAACGGTAACGTTTTGTATACTATAGGAAAATCCATTACTTGACCCGTGAATTCCACGTTAAGTTTCACTTGAAAAACCGATATCGCACGCACGAATCAAAATGACAAAACTTTATTTCAACCTGGTGAGTTAGAAACCTTCGTTTTTTAATTCTTCACACAAGCTGCACCACATGGTTGAATAAAGTTACTTTTGGTTGAATTCTCCTCTGTCATTGTCGCTCAGTACTTTGGCCAACGTGCTGTTCATATACTGAATGAATTTTGGAAGTTTCTGTAATTAATTTCGGGCAGAAAAAAGTCGGCAATCAAGTACATGTTTAATCCGCGCGAAGTGAAAGTTTTCTTGGCGCGCCCGAGTTTTAGTTATGATATTGAGGTTCTATTATAAAGGGTCGTGCATCCCGCAACCGCCATATCTTGTTCTTCATAGATCGCAGACCGCTTTCGCTTGCTCCTTAAGGACGTTCGCGCTAATTGTTTATGCGCATCCTTACTGCGCACGTAATTCCTGTCGCAACGCTACGCCACGTCATGCATCGAGCGCGCGCGCTGAGGAAACTTTCCAACCACATATAGGGTGAGTAGCTGTTGCGATAACTTCGCTTGCAGTTTGCTAGCTTAAATGGTCAGTGACCCCTACTTTTTTCTTAACAGATCACTTTTGTTAACGATTATCTACGTTTTGTGAGAAAATGAAAAAAATCTATCGATTAAGGTGGCTCGAAGGGGTTTAGGTATTCCTGTCTTTGGTAGTCTATTGCAGCTACAACAATAACGTTGAGGTTAAACTTTTAGTACAACTTTGTAAAGGTTTTACCAATGAACAAATTGCAGTTGCTATGACATTAAAATTCGTTGCCATGGCAACGTCATATGAGGTCAAAGATACCTTAATTTTTACCGTTTGAGGCTAATAACTTACAAACTAGACGGTGAAAGTTTCTGTTTTTCATATATGTTTGCCTACTGGGCAAAACAAACAATCTAACAATGTTTTAAAAAAATCTGTAAGTAGGGTTCAGAGCCACCTTAAATTAGTGAAAATATAACGTAGCTTCGAATCCTACCTACAGATTTTTTTAAAAATTTGCAAAAATTTTTCTTTTGTCAGTTGGATAAAAATATATAAAAAACAAGAACTTTCACCGAGTAGTTTTTGAGTTATCAGCCTCGAAAGGTCCAAATTAGGGTATCTTTGACCTCATATGACGTTGCCATGGCAACAATTTTTGACGTCACAATGACATCAATTTGTACATTGGTAAAACTTGTACAAGTTTGTACTAAAAGATTTTCTTAAAAATTATTGATATAGCTGCAATAGAACAGCTAAAACGGGCATGTCTAATTCTGACTTGACTGTTATGAGCCACCTTAAAAGGTTGATTTTTTTTGCCCCACGCACGTTCGAATTCCGCTTTTTGATCTTTTCGTTTTGCCGTACGACGGGTTCAAATGCCTCTTCCAGGGCTAAGTTTTGCATAAAAGATGGCAACACTTAAAATTATTTACGCAACAGACGCACTTCTTCAAAATATCACCAAGATCGTTTGCCTCCGTTTTCTCATCATCGATAATTTAAACTACAAACCTTGAAAGCCGTGCGAAATTATGTGCGCCAATTTTTCAAAATCAGGGTAGTTTTCTACAGACTTTATCTCTGAAACGAAGTCGGTGACCCCCACTTTTTTTTTGTATTTCTGACACAAGTAACTCATTATCCGTCCTCAGTAAAAATTTTAGAAAAATCTATCGACTAGAAAATTTTCGCGCGAACGTCCTTAAGGCCGAAACCGCCCTTATAACAGAACGAATATCATCATAACCAACTTTTTAACCTTCTTAACCAATTCTATACGATATGTTCGCTCAGTAATCGTATTTCTCCTCACAAACACCACATGATTTTAAGAACAAAACACATTATTTTTAATTCTATTCAGCAACTTACGAACATAAAGGTTTGGCATCTAATGACTGTTCACAAACAGAGGCTCGTGCTACTCTATCACCAAATTTGGTTTGCCTGATGACTGGTAAAAATACCTCTAAACAATCTATCCCAAATCATTTCATTGTGAAATATAGACACTTTACACAAATGGCGTCGGCATTTGAATAACAATACTCATGCATCCTTAGCCTCACATTCACGCAAAAAAATCTTTTCCCTGTAAACATCCACACGAGGCTAAGGATGCACAAAGTATTCTTATTCAGATTTGGACGCCATTTACGTTTTATTAAAAAATAATGTTAAGGAATTTCCTTGGATAAGAGATGTTTTGCAGATGCGATAATGATTACCCGATAATGTGTGCACACAAGAAATTGTAGGTTTATGTTTAGCACGTGTGTGCAACATCATGTCACTGCTGTATTTTCTTGCCCGCGTACATTTGTGATTCTGTCCTGATACATTTCGCCACACGTCCCTCCAAGTTTGTTAGCACCTTTAAGATGAAGAAAACAAGTTGAAATTGCTGCTGCTTCTGTTGCTGTTGTTGTCGCTGTTGTTGCTTATGTTTTTGTTCCTTTTGAAAGTTAGAGTGATTTTAACAACGTAACATCTAACAATAGAGCGATTTCACAAACTTCGATTCTTACATGCTAATGAAATCGTTAAATGCTAATCAGGACGAACAATAATATTTTTCTGATCTGTTTTCGTACCAGTGTGCGTACCTGTGTCTCACATAATATGCCAAACAACAGCAGAAAAAAAAACTTGAACTTGCTTGAGCTCTTTTTATATTAAGGGTGAGAGTGCAATCTAAAGGCCATTGTTGATGTGATTTTTGTCTCGCTGTCTAGTGCAACTTCTTTCGCCCCCGAGCTCGCAATTAAAATCGCAAGTGTAAACTAGCGGCGATAGTATGTCAGCAAGCATTTGGATTTAGCAAACTAGCACGTGCACAACTGCTCATTGTGTGCGTTCTTTTTTGTTATTTCTCATTAGCATGTAACGATTCACATTAGCATGTAAAAATCGAGGTTTGTGAAATCGCTCTAATTAGTGTTAAAACTAAAGTGTATAATAGTATGTAATTGTGTAATAACTATTTCACGGGTTAGGTAAAACCACTCCAGCAGGGTCAAATTGTTTTAAAGTCAGGTAATTTAATCTAATCTTGCCAAGTCGTTAATGTAAGCTACCTTTTAGGAAGCCTGTGCAAAGTGAACAATGGGGGTTGCAGTCACTTATGTCTCCTGACGCCAAACGGATTTCAGTGTGCCTGTCCAGATGGTCTACCATTGTTACCTGATGGCAAAAGCTGCCAAACAGGTAAAGAACGGTACCTATTTTAATGTTCTTACAAAGAACGCCATTCAATCTTTTATTCAGTCTATTGGCTGGTAACGTGACATTCTACTATTATCATGAAACCCACGCATATCAAACTATCATTAGCTGTTTTAATCATTGATCACTTGTTTTAATTTCAGATATCCCAAAATTTCTCCTTTTTGCCGAGGGACGCAACCTCAAGCGGCTGCCACTGAATTATAACACCACGTCATTTAGGATTCCCCTTACTAAGGAAAAAACCTCAAGTCCCCTAGCCCTGGATTACAATTTCTTCGACGAAAAAGTCTACTGGACAGACGTGGGGTTAGCCACAATCTCCCGAGCATTTCTTAACGGATCCGCTCATGAAACCTTAGTATCAACTCGACTCCGGAACCCCTATGGACTTGCCGTGGACCCGTTTGGCCAAAACATATACTGGACGGACTACTATGAAAACGTGATTGAAGTTGCATCCTTAAATGGACTGTACAGACGTGTTCTCATCAAAGATGACTTACAAGATCCAAAAGATATTGTCTTGGACGTTACCAGAGGGTATGAAAGCCCTATATCACGATTCAAGTTGCTATATTACTTGTCATTAGGCGAAATGATTGATAAAGCATAACAAGTTACTATGCTATCAATGCTGTTTACTTATGCCTTTTATCAATTAACACTTATAGGCTTTTACTGTTCAAACGATGTACACTGATGAAAATGTACAAAGAAGATAACTTGCTTGTAAAAGGCAATGTTCGAGCAAAATTATGTGATTAATTCGAAACTTGGAAGATTGGCTGTTAACTGATTAGGAATTTCATCAATGCGTAGGTAAAATGGTTCTTTCAAAATTATGAAAAACAACACCTTTATTAAAGGTGTTTTCCCGTTCAGCAATGTGTCGCGATTACTTGTATGGTTAACTTGCGTTTTTTTTATTATAGATTTATGTATTGGACTGATTGGGCCTATTGGCGGTATGACTCGAAAATAGAAAAGGCAGACATGGATGGTAGCAACAGAACAATGGTTATTCAATTGGGATGCTCCAGGTACTCCTTTCTTAGCGGCCTTGCCCTGGATGTAACAAAAAACTGGCTTTATTGGGGAGACTCGTATAATGATAAACTGGAAGTGTATGAGTTTCCATCCAACAAAAGAAGAGAAATAATACCTGCTTATAGGGAGGTCTTTCTACGTAATCCGTTTGGTTTGGCGCTTCATGAGGATCATATTTTCTGGACTGACTGGAGTTGGAATGGAGTGTACCGTGCAGATCGAGAAATGGGTCGAAACGTAGAGAAAGTTCTCTCCACGCAATCTCGGCCAATGCTAATTCACGCTTATGACAAGGATATAAATATTTTGCCAGGTATTTTTCAATTTTTGCTACACAATTAATATGGTTTACATAAGTAAATGTCGGTTCGTGGAGTGAGGCGGCGGCGGCTGCTCGGGACCCTAGGGTTATGGTTATAATGAATAATGAATGACATAAGTAAATGAAAAATATTAGTAAAGCGCGGCTTCTTGAGGTGTTGTTTTTCATACATGCTTAAGCAAAGGTGGCACCACGTACCTACGCGTAAATTAAGAAGTACAAAAGAAGAGCTACGCTGTACAACAATGATCAACGACGTTACATCAACCCCTATAAACCTGGTGGTTTCTGGGAGGTCTCCTCGCCCTATTTCTGTCTTTGTTTCTAGTAATTATTCTTGTTTTTTGTGGCGAATAAACTGATAATGATGATGATGATGATGATGATGATGATGATGATGATGATGATGATGATGATGATGATGATTCTGGACTGAAAACATCCCAATTGTCTTCAACATTTTAGTTACCGACCAATGTAATAACAACAATGGCGGATGTAGTCAGCTCTGTCTGCTGACACCCTACGGAAAAAAGTGTTCATGCTCAGTTGGTCTCGCTCTTCAAGATGATGGACAAACATGTCGCGGTAATACTGAAACAAATGATATATTATTTAACTAGGATATAAGTTATACACCGAAAGTCGTTTAATTATTCTAGACACAGTAAGGTAAGCAATCTTTAACCACTTAGAAGTTATATTTGGTTTAAACGCTTCCCTTTGTTTACAGGTCGAGCGGTAAAAAATCTGTACCAAATTGTGCTAAGCTGAATTGGCTCGCCATTGTTAATTAGTATGCGGTAAGGTAACGAATCCCATCCAGCCGACGCATCGGCCGACATGTCGCAAAAATCTGACTTGCCCTCGCAAACTTCTGAGATTCTAAAGGTCCCTAGCGATTTCTAATTCCGAGTTATAGCTTCGTCTATCCAGACTAGCTACTTGTTAGAACTTCGGCTATATGGGACATGGTAGAACAACAACCTAAGCTAAGTTGCTGAAAGCGCGGTCAGTTAAAAATAAATATATTGAAAGACTTGTTTCTTCTCATAAAGAGGGTGGCGCGCGGCTGCCGGTGGGAAGAGTGAAGACTTAATCGTAACTTCGTGAACTTTTTTATGCATTCCTGCAGCTCCTCTGCAGTTCCTGTTATTTGCGGATTATACGTACGGTAAGATAATGAAAGTTACTAGACAAGACTCTGGATCTCTCACTTCTTTGCCATTAAGTGCTCTCAGCCGTCCAGTTGCACTAGCGTATGATCCCGTAGAAGACAGGGTATATTGGACAGATGTCTCGAGAAAAACCATTTCCCGGTCATTTATAAATGGATCCTCGCAAGAGGTTGTTATTGAAACAAAGTTGCAGTCTCCAAAAGGATTGGCAGTTGATGTTATTGGAAGAAACCTTTACTGGACCGATGAGAGTACAAGCAAGCTGGAGGTTTCCAAACTGGACGGTTCTTATCGTACAGCCCTTGTGACAAGTAGTTTGCAGGGGCCGAGAGACATAATACTGGACGTCAATAAGGGGTATGTATTTTTTTGTTAATTATTTCAATATTTATACAACAACCGAATAGCTGTGCACATTGTGATTGGCTGATGCCCGTCATCTATTAGAGTACAGTCGCACAGATGACGTCACTGCGTGCTTTGACTCGCGCGCGTGATCATAGTTCATAGTCCAAGTCAGCCTTCTCGGCAAAGTTTTTTTTAACTTGCAGTGAGAACAACAAGAGAAAGTTCAGTTTAATTATAAATTTCTACACCTTTCGAGACATTTCACTGAAAAATGAAAAAAAACCTCACCGGTAGCGGCGCTTTAGCGTTACTGAAGTGTAGGGATGCCTTGTTATTGTATAAAACGACATATCAACAACGTTAACTTCCAAATTTGAACTTTCAGGTTTCTGCATACCATATATGATCATATATGAATTGGATCCCATTTACACGCGTACAACCTTAACGCGACAAAGAAAAGCAAGTTGAAGGTTGGATTTAAACGGAGAATTCATGGCTTAAGCATCTCGCATGCAGAATTTTTAAGCAAAAATTGCATCTTCTAAATCAACACTAATTTCAGTCCACCGACTTGAAAGAGAAATAAGACATCCACATTTTTCCGCTATCCTTATTAGTCAAACTTTAAACATCTACTGGAAGTTATAGATACATTTTAGATTTGTAGCAAACAGCAAGAAAAAGACGAATATTTCTTACTTAAATTGGTTTAAATATTTAAAACCCTTCGTGATGTTTCGAATTGTACGTCCGCCATTTTGAACATTATTTCCTACGCTTACCTCCATGAAACGGAATGTCAGCTGTAATATTGTGACGTCACTGAGAACTTGCAAACTTCCATGCAGCAAAGTACTGTTCGCAATAACTTAATCAAACTTTTTGTATTGATATCGATAACTGAAATATTTGGTTCCCGCAAACTACACAAAAAGTAACATGCAAAACGGCATGCCACTGCATCAACACGTTATTTTGCTTGACAATTTGTCTTCGAGCAGCACATTCACTCGCGAGCAGCGAAGCCTTGAGATCAATCTTGATGCCACCAAGCGTTTAATCTGAGTCAAAGCAACTTTTTAGTTTTTTGTTCTTGTTGTTGTTGTTGTTGTTGATTTTTAACCTGCATTTAGCTGCTAAGATACTACTGAGTAGTGCCGAGCGTCCCTTGGTAATTGTAGCTTTACGTTGCGCGTGTTTGAATAAAAAACTGAATATATAATGAAATAAACACTTTGACCGTGTTGAAGTCCTGATTGTGTCTAGATGCGTACTCCCTATAACGATCTGAGTATGTTTGTCAGGTGACGTCATATGACATGTATAAAAGCCATTGCTTTCAAAAACGCAGTATGAAGTTAGCAGAGTGCTTTCACCTAGGCAAACTTAAGATTACATCAGTATTGTATAACAAAAAGTACAAGTTTGTTCCTCAACTAACGTAGCCATGTTTGTCACCTGTCTGTTATCATTATAAGTCCTTTAGACTCCTAACTGGCTGTAGTTTCATGTTAGTAGAATGATGTCTAATGTCAAATTCGAAAATTTGGTGGAAAGAGAGAAATGAAACTTTTTTCAACAATTGTGTTCATTTTTTGGAAGAATGATGTACTGGACGAGCTGGAACTACTATGCCAAGATTGAGAAAGCCGAAATGACGGGCAAACAGAGGGAGGTACTCATGGGCTCAGGAGCCCTGTACCCGAACGGCCTTACTCTTGACCATGAAGAAAACCGCTTGTATTGGGTGGATAGCAGCTACTACAGGCTGGAATACCTGGATCTGAATCTAAATACCAGGGTTTCTTTGATAAGTTCTTACTATATCTTACGTTATCCCTTTGGACTGACACTCCTTGGAGATGACTTGTATTGGACCGATAGGCAGGAACGCGCTGTCTATCGAGCCAATAAAGAAACTGGTGGTGACGTAACAAAGTTTGTCAAGATCATTGGGCAACCTATGGACATTCACGGATATAACCTGAGTGAATATTCAACACCTGGTAAGTGAAAAAAAAGTCATTTAATGGAAAGGTGTAGTTTTTAAGAAAAAAAGTTTTTAGTATAGTTTCCAGAAGTGAATATTGATAACTAGAAAATGTCGTACCAAGCCATGGTGACAGTCGTCGCTCGCAAAAATGTAGGAGAATAAAGCGCTATAGCAAACAGCAAAGGCAACTTTGCTCCAACGAAGTATAAACGCTCAAAATTCGGTACGGTGTTTTATTTAGCTTCATCAACCTTCAGTTGATAAGTGATTCATTTGCCCGCAGCAAAAATTGACCCTTATAAAGATAGGCGTCTGAATGGCAAGTTCAGGAGGTTCTTATCCTAGGAATGATATTGTAGTTTGTCATGCCTGGCGGCGTTCCACGAAACCACTGTGTTTACAGTTATTCATCTCTCCAAAACAGCTGTTGCCAGAAAGCCTTGGCAGTCATTTTCAAAAATTTCCAGTACTTTTAACATATATACATATATATTCCCCGACTTGAGCGATGAATTTCGAAAAAGAGAATGACCATCAGACCGTCACCATTTGTGTTGGTCATTACACAGTAGCACAACAGGCTGGCCCACCACTGTTATATTATTTCACAAATCAAAAGGGTTTAACTGAATGTAAAGCCAAGTATTTCTTCTACTCGCGTTGCAGGACACCACCCCTGTCAGTTAAATAATGGTGGTTGCAGTCATTTGTGCTTAATATCTTCGAACGGAAGTGAGTGCGTATGCCCTAATCACCTTACTATGCAGGAAGATGGGAAGACTTGTCATCATAAATACGGTAGGACTAACTAATGATAAGCAGCTCACTACTCAGTTCTGGTACATTATCGGTTTTTTCGTGCATTCAACAAAACATTTCAAAAAAACTATTGACTCAGTAATACAAATGCTATGATAAAACAATTCGAGAACAACATTTTTGTGAAACTTTTAAATTAACATCCGTCTTGCCTTTTTGTCATTGTTACTATACCTCTCCCCAATTCATCCGTTTTTGTTTTTGTGTTTTTTTGCCTTCTACTTTTTCCAGTCTGTGTCATTACACTTCTTTACATTAGTGTTGAGAGGATGAGGTTACAGAAGGTATCCCTGCGCTCCATGGTAGTTTTTTTTATGTATTTTAAGCATCGCGCTACGTTGTAAAAGCTTTTATTAGTTCTGCTTCCCATGATCACGCGGTCGATGATCAGAGGATCAGAGATCAATGTGCCACCGCAAAGATTTTTCTCGCCAGGCCGTTGGCTTAAAACCAACAGAGATTGTCTTGCAAAATGTTTTTGTATTATACGCACAAATCCAATGTTGCTGAGTCGATCTCTAAGCTAAAGCAAGAGAGACAAACGATCTCTTTACCACCAAACAAAAAAAATAAATTCGCTAAAACGAAAAGTACTCACAGAAAAGGCCATCAGAAAAAAAGAGAAAAGCCTCTAAAATAATAAAAACAGCACAATGTAGCACAAAAACAGAGCATTAAAAAAATCCATTTCGGCTCGTAAGTTCTTTAAGCTAATTAAACCCACGTCTCACCTACTTCCCACAAAATTTTATTTTGATAAAAAGTTTGCGAAAGTGAAACTGAATGAAACTGAAATACGTAGTTTGGTCGCCTGCACACGGCACAACAACACAAGAATTAATCTGACTGTTTGTTATCAAAGCAGCTTATTTTCTTGAATGGTGACAAGCGGTATTCGGGTTTGGAAAAAAGTAGCAGAAGAGCAAGGTGTTTGAAAGGATAAATCGAGTCTGTAAGTACGTAAGAAATTATTGTAATTTTATTGTAGTGTTTAATTACTATTTTTTATTGCTATGTATGTATATATTTTACGAAACTTATGAGACAAATACAGTTAATAGACATAGACTTGCAGTTAACCGGAATGGCGTGAAAATCAGTGCCAATTCGACAAACTTTGACCGTAAAACCATAACTTGAGTTTGTCAATGGAGACAATGAATACTCGCCTTTTGGAGAACTTCGAGGCCTTAAATTCCACTGCTAACTTTTCTTTTCGCACTTTAATGCAACGGTTGGTGAGCAATTGCATTAATTTTGGAGAGCAAAACTTTCATGGGTTCGTTCGTCTCGCCGCAAAATGCACTTTCCGAACTGTGGTTACGTCATTACAAATGACCAATCGGTGCCTTTCTTAAAAAATGTCGCGCAGTATGACCGCGCCCTAAATTGAGATTGAAGAAAACTATCATCAGAAGAGGACCATGTCTGGGGAATGTGTTCTCTGACCTCATCCTCTCTTCTTGTGATGAAACAGCTCTTCATTTTAGTTCACACTGTAGTTCTGTGCACCCAATAAGAATTTTTTTTTCGTCTTTCAGATTTTCAGAAATTCTTACTGTTCACCGATGCCAGTAAATCAGAAATATTTCTGTTTCCTTTGAATGGTTCCGATTCAGAGGCCAAAGCGGTACCAATAGGCCTCAACATGTATCACCCGGTTGCACTTGGTCTGGACATTATAGAAAATAGAATTTACTGGACAGACACAAGCCTGAACACAATCTCGAGGGTGTTTATCAATGGATCATCACCTGAAGTCATCGTTTCTGAAAATGTTTATAATTCGTATGGACTGACTGTCGACCCGTTGGGGAGAAATATCTACTGGACTGACACTGTTTCGAACAAGATTGAGGTCAGTAGAATGGATGGATCAATGAGGAAGACACTGATACACCAGGACCTGGATAATCCAAGAGATATCATTCTTGATCTCAGAAAAGGGTAACTATATAATCCGTACTACCCTCGTTTGAGTGAGAGAATAATTATTCAGCCAAAAATGTTTTATTAGCAGGCAAGATCGGGATAAAGGTTGTCAGTTAGGTGGGAAGGTGGCAAGGTGGCAACATTACGATGGATAGCCAAGGGGTTTTTATTATTGCTTTTATCCTATGGGAGGCGCAGTGGCCTAATGGTTAGTGCGTTGGACTCCGGATCGAACGGTCCGAGTTCGAGCCCTGGCCGTTGTGTTCTTGGGCAAGACACTTTACTCTCATAGTGCCTCTCTCCACCCAGGTGTATAAATGGGTACCGGCGAATTTACTGCTGGGGTAACCCTGCGATGGACTAGCATCCCATCTTGGGGGGAGTAGAAATACTCCTAGTCGCTTCATGCTACGGCAACCGGGATAAGCTCCGGCCTGATGGGCTTCTTAGCTCGTAAGCAGACTTTTTTATCCTTTCACAACGAACTATTATTGCTGTATTTATCTATGGTTCTTAAATTGCTGTACAGATTGATGTACTGGTGTGAAGTGGGTGTGGATCACAAGATTGAAGTCGCAAACATGGATGGAGATGATAGACGGGTGCTGGTTAGAAGAGGACTGTACTATCCAAATGGTCTTACACTAGATGACGCAAAAAACCGGCTTTACTGGGTTGACTCACATTTGGACATCTTGGAATACTACGACCTAGAACGTCACACAATAACAACTTTGTTAGACCGTGGTTCTATCTTGTCATATCCATTCGGTCTGACGTTGCTTGATGATCAGTTATACTGGACGGATTGGAATAGGGATGCTGTTTATCAGGCTGACAAGACAACTGCTTCGCAGCCAAAGGTCCTCGTCAATGGTTTCAGCCAACCTATGGATATACATGCATATGACAGAAATCGCACTCTTCCAGGTATAGAATCATTTTCAATCTTATCTGCTTTGTTTAAAAGAACTTGTAAACATGTATAATCGGTAAAGCATTTCTGACAACTACAACTAGCACTTTTTTCATAAAAGGTGACACTCTCGAAATGCAATTTGCCTCGGAAGATTTTTGGAACTGTCCCTCCTTGTTTATTACTCGTGGTCAACGCACAGTTTAATTCCTGATTTAAATAACATGTATCAAACAATGACAATTTTCTTATGTTTCGTTCAAGCAAGAAAAAAAGAGGGAGCGCAACCTACGAAATATTTTGCTAGATACGTTTTGCATTTAAGGTCATTCCTCTGAAATAGAACTGACAATAGATTTTCATTCAAACTTTGTCTATTGATTGTCCATCTTAAGGGAACCTAAATTTCAAAATAAAAAAGAGGGGACCCTGTATTCGTTTGGGAGCAGGAGGACTTTGAGTCTACCCCATAATTCCTTACAATATCGGTTTCCAGAAAAGTGTTATTTGAACCGTTCAGTTAACGTTTCGCGGGAGCAGAAAAAAAAATAGGGAGGACGCAAAACATGATATTTATCAATAGAAGCACTGCATCGGCTTCAAGGAAGAATTAACTGTCAGTTTCAGAAGAAAGGCACAACAGCGATTCAACTTGTTCCAAAAGTACAGTGCTCTCGAGGCCACAAATTAATCTGCACTGGTAGCGGTGAAGTTCACGTTTCCGTTGATTACTGAAGTTTCAACAATAGAAATTTGTTTGTATTTACTGCATAGGAAGGAGGCGTTCACTGGACTCAGAAAAAGAGAAAAAATTAATAGGTCACCGTGCTCGTTTACAAGAGAACGACGATTTACCTCGCGCACGAGCTAAGCCGAAAAGAAAAAGCAGCCATTTTCTTAACGTGCGCGCGCTGGTACGCACGCAAATCACGCGTAAATTTATGCGCAGTAAGGATGTGCAATGCAAAACAGAGGAATGACCCTAAAAGCTCACTTCACCTAACTATAGAAGCGCAATTGTTGAAGTTTACTATCACAGCGAGAAGAACTTCATTCACTACAATTCGCGTGTGCGATGATGGGAAGTACGGAAAGGTAATGCGAAACAAGTTTGTGTATATAGGCCAGATTAAATTTAAATTTAATATTGAAATACTAAACATTGCTTCCCCTTCAGATCATCCTTGCTCCTTGTCTTATGGTGGCTGTTCACATCTCTGCCTTTTGCGACCAGATGGTTATCGCTGCTCCTGTCCCAGAAACCTAACACTGTCGGAAGATGGAAAGACTTGTGTCCATTCACAGTCTTCAGAAGGTAAGTCAGACTAATCACTGAAGAAAAACTGCAGAGAAACTGCTTTGGGTTGGACTGTACTATTGTTTAATAGTTTCCAGGATGTGAAAACAGGAATCTTAAGAAAATTCACAGAGATGCATCAGAAGCATTTCTAAGTAATAGCACACTGGCGTGACGTCGTCATTTGACCACAGCTACCAGAATTTATTTCCTTCTCTCTCTTTCTTTTTTTAATTTGAAACCACAGTGGGGTTCAAATAACTATTTTCCAAATTATCCAAAGAAAAATAAAATGTAAAGCATTCTGTATTTGTAGTTGAATGACGTCACCATGCAAACCTCCAAATAAAAGATCATTTACCAAATTAAAATCATTTTTCCATGTCCTACTTAAGCAATAGACCACATTTTCCAAGGGTTTACCGGCGCACTAAACCCCCATGTTGGAGAACACTCGAAAAGCTTGTAAATCACGAGCCGTCAGGCGAGTGATTTACAAGCTTTTCGAGTGTTCTCTCAACATGCTTAGGGGGTTTATTGCGCCGGTAAACCTGTAGAAAGTGTGGTCTATTGCTTTTATGAACTATGGAAAACGATTTTTTAAAGAAATGGGAATCTATATTATATTTCGTGATCAAGTGTCTTATATTCATCAAAATGAGGCTGTACACCAATCACAGAGGCTGAAAGAATAAAACACAGGTTCAGCTCCACATCAAATCCACGAATCGCAGGGGCGTGGCTAAGATTTTCCAAAGGGGGGGGGGGGGGAACTGTGTCACACCCAAGGTACCTACATGGTCTACTGCAGATGTTAGGTCCTGAAAATTTAGCATGCAACTAAGTAGCACTAGAAAAGATTGATGGCATTCTTCAATTGTCGGCATGAATCCTACGAGATTTGGATTCTCCACCACTTGTAGACGGACGTTGTTGGGGGAATAAGCTGACACGTAGACAAAATGTAGAAACGCAACTTATATTCTGAACGGTAAACAGGAAGTTTTGACAATACTCGATTCTCGTGAAACGCATGAAGAAGATCTCGGTTCGCTCGCTCGATCCATGTGCTCTGTCACGTGACCTTTTTTGTGTCCCATGATTCCACTACATGAATCCATGAATAGACGCGACAAAATTCGTTTAAAGCTGTAAAAGTCATAAGAAAGGAAAGGGATAAGGCAAACGGTTAACGGAATAAAATACATTCGAGGATTAAAGTTACTTTTACAAGGAAATCTAGCAAACTGTGGCCGGAGTCATTTATCGCGAAAGCAAAGGACTACATAGAAAAAATTTCCGGCCAATAATATGGAAAATCAGGGCGAAATCGTGTGCGTGGATCGCACTTTTTCCCACCTGAAGCCGACGAATGTGAGGGAAATTTATTTCGTGCTAAATGTTCAGGCTTACTTTTCGCAACTCGCCGGATTCTGTATTCTTAGAAACCTCGCGAGAAATTCTCAAGTTTTCCGCAATTTGCCTTACAGCTTCCAATTCGTTAAAAGCTAAATGGTTTTCCGATGTCGTATAAGAAAATATAATACATTTTTGAAGTCAACAAAAGCAGCGGCATGTCCTTGCCTTTATTCACTAGCAGCTTTTCTAGACCTCAATCATGCATTATGTTCTTATAGAAAATAGAAAACTATCTTCTAGTTGGAAAATAAATGCCCTCCCACCTGCTATCGTCCAAACGAAATTGAGCTAAATACAGATTTTTATTTTTAATTTAAAAAGATCTACAGAAATTCTTATTGTTTGCTGATGGCTATTACAGTCAAGCTGGAATATTTCTACTTCCGTTGGATGGTTCCAACTCGGAGGTCAAACAAGTACCAATAAACCTTGCAATGTATCAGCCAGTTGCAATTGACATGGACATTATAGAAAATAGAATTTACTGGACAGACACTGGCCGAAACACAATCTCGAGGGTGTTTATCAATGGATCATCACCTGAAGTTATCGTTTCTGACAATGTTTACAACTCGTATGGACTGGCTGTCGATCCGTTGGGGAGAAATATCTACTGGACTGACACTATTGCAAACAAGATTGAGGTCAGTAGAATGGATGGAACAATGAGAAAGACACTTATATCGCAGGACCTGGATAATCCAAGGGATATAATTCTGCATCTTGACAATGGGTAAATAAAATATTCTTATCAATGTTTATATGGTTTTCAATTATTGAGGTAAACGATAGACAGCTATCATGGTTGCTTCTCTATTACTTTGCAGATTGATGTTCTGGTGTGAAGTGGGTTTCTACCACAAGATTGAAGTCGCCAGTATGGATGGAGATGATAGACGGGTACTGGTTAAAAGGGGACTGTACTATCCAAATGGTCTTACACTTGATGATAAAAATAACTGGCTTTACTGGGTGGACTCAAATTTCGACTCGCTGGAATACTACGACTTAGAACGTCATACGATAACAACATTGTTACACCGCAATTCTATCTTGTCATATCCATTTGGTTTGACGTTGCTTGATGATCACTTATACTGGACGGATTGGTATAGGTATGCTGTTTATCAGGCAGACAAGAAAACAGCTTCGAATCCAAAGGTTCTTGTCAATGGATTAAGACGTCCTATGGATATACACGCATATGACAGAAATAAAACTCTCCCAGGTAAAATAATTTCATATTATAACAGTACTTTTTAAATGCCTTTTAAGATTTCATAGCAAGATATGTGTGGCTATAAATCCTGGTACAAGCCATCTTCATCTTATCCAAATCAAAGTGAAGCATTAAATACATTGTTAATGAAAAGACTCAAAACACACTTTTTTCAGAAAATTCGTATATTAACAGAACCTTCGGTCCATATTTTTGGCATTAAATTCTTTGCTTGTCTGTCTCACGGCTATTAGTCTGCAATGACAAACACTCAATCCTCTTAAACCGCAAACTCTTAAAAATCCAAGGTACGCCTCTCAATTACCAGTTTGCCATCTCACTTTTTGAAAACGTTTCCTGGCAAATGGCAATGCAGCATTTCTTGCGTTACAAGTTGCAAGAAACATTTGTCCCGTGTAACCTGGCCTTTAATTTTAATTTGAAAACTCCACAGACGTACTAAAACGTAAAGGCATTAGAACTTTATATTTAAGTGTGCGTAGCATGCGGCTACCTTACGAAAGACTCCTGTTCCATTACAAAATGCCCTTTACATTAAAACGTTTAGTATTTCACATTTTTGGACAAAGTGATGTATGATGATTACTTTCTTCTGTCAAAAGATCATCCCTGTTCCTCGTCCTTTGGCGGTTGCTCTCATCTCTGCCTTCTAAGACCGGATGGTGGATATCGCTGCTCATGCCCTGATGGCCTTACTCTTATGGATGGCGGAAAAACTTGCAACTATACATATGGTATGGTTGACTTTTTATGCTAGCAGGTGTAACAATGCATGCATTGCAAGAGGTTCCTGTTAATGGTTTCAAATATTCTTTGTTTAGCTATACCCCTGTCGCTTTGTTCTTTTCACACTAAAGTATTGGAACTTATTTATAACGAACGTAACAAATAAACTTACAAATGAATCTAAGAGTGGACTGCAATGTTTTATCCACATGGAAGTGTAGATCTACTTCATAACTATCATTTCGGATTTGATCATAATATACATTTATCTTATTAGCTGCATTTATCCCATGCCTTGAAGAATACAGCCAATCAGGTGCCTAGAAAGCCGTTGCATATTCTGCGGTATTTCACTCGTGACCCGATTTTTCTTTGTATGCACACTCGCCTAAAAATCAAGCCTCCTGGAATATTTCACGGTATGCCATTCGAAAACATTGCATAGCTAGTATACACACCATACCCATTACTATTTGTTTACACAAAATTGAGCTTTTTTTTTCGTTTTAAGATCTACAGAAATTTATACTGTTTGCCGATGGCTATTATAGTCAAGCTGGGATATTTCTCGTTTCTCTGGATGGTTCCAACTCAAGGCCCAAACCTGTACCGATAAACCTTACAATGTATCAGCCAGTTGCAATTGACATGGACATCATAGAAAACAGAATTTACTGGACAGACACTAGTCGGAACACAATCTCCAGGGTGTTTATCAATGGATCATCACCTGAAGTCATCGTTTCTGAAAATGTTTATAATTCGTATGGACTGGCTGTCGACCCGTTGGGGAGAAATATCTACTGGACTGACACTACCGCAAACAAGATTGAAGTCAGCAGAATGGATGGAACAATGAGAAAGACACTGATTGACCGGGACCTGGATAATCCAGCGGATATAGTTCTCGATCTGAGAAAAGGGTAAATATGGAATTATTATTATCCTTTCATTTTGAAATTAAATGAAAGTCATTATCATTTTGAATGTTATTTTCCGCCTGCTGGTTTTACGGTAAAGTAAATGAATAATTTATGTATTAGTTTGATAAGTAATCCTTCGTCAATATGAATTGTACTGCAGAACAGTCCTACAAGAATAAAAAAATCAATATCAAAAAGAACTTTAGAAAATTAATTATAAACTACATAATGGAAATTATTCAGTATAATTTAACATAGATACCTAGATTTACCTTACTTGGTAGTTTTCAGAGATATTTCACTGACACTTGATCAGATGTACTTAGTTTATTGTCGACAAGACTGAAGTGTACAATGATAATGTAGTAATTAGTTACTTATCAATCTGTGACGTAACATAAGTGATTGATAGATCATAGATGTTCATGACAGTAGTCAAGTAACCTTTTTCCCAAGAATACAGCTAATTCTCGGATGTTATTCCTTAATCTACGCGTTGCTTAAACTTGTTTGCGGTAAACGTTGGAAGCGCTGTGTTATTGATTGGGATTATATTTCTTATTCTAATTTCATTACGTTATCAGTATTATACCAAAATGTTTCTGCAGATTGATGTACTGGTGCAACAGAGGTGTGGACCACAAGATTGAAGTCGCACACATGGATGGAGATGATAGACGGGTGCTGGTTAGAAGAGGACTGTACTATCCAAATGGTCTTACACTTGATGACAAAAATAACTGGCTTTACTGGGTGGATTCAAATTTTCGTGCCTTGGAGTACTACGACTTAGAACGTCATACGATAACAACTTTGTTACACGGCAATTATATCTTGTCATATCCATTTGGTTTGACATTGCTTGATGATCACTTATACTGGACGGATTGGTATAGGTATGCTATTTATCAGGCAGACAAGAGAACAGCTTCGAATCCAAAGGTTCTTTACAGTGGATTAAGGCGTCCTATGGATGTACACGCATATGATAGAAATAAAACTCTCCCAGGTAAAAGAAAACTCTCACGCATTGTAACTACCGACATAGGTTAAACGAACCAAAGTAGTTATAGCTGATCTGTCTGGAAGTCTTTACTGGTAACTAACAGGAACCGTAAAACTAAAATAAAATAAATAATAACAATACTAAACAACCGAAGCGAATACACGAGCGAGCGACATAACATACAACGAAATAAAGTCCGAAATACAAAATATTACGAAACTAGCTAAACCTAAGATACAAGTGAAAGAACACAGCTAACCTTGTCCAGCTGGGACCGCGAAAGGGACGGAAAACACGCTAAACGAGCGATAAATCCTTCGATAAACTTGAGTCAAAACTATAAGACCACGCTGGTTAAACAAACTGGTCACGTGACCGAAAATGGCGCGAATCTTGACCGCGCGCAGACTGGGCTGGCTACAGTCACATGGCTCCCCACAGTGGGAATCCACTGTCCTTACAAAGTCAAATGTTCTAACGATTCTCAAAACTCAAATAATAATTCGGCGAAATAAAATCAACTATCAGTTCGCAGTTTCTAGATAACAGTTCCAGGTCTACATTAATAAACTGCTTTTCCAGTAAGTAATGTTCCTATGATTAGTACTGCTCCTTCCGTCTATACCGCTCCTTCAGTCAGTACTTGTCTTAACTTGTGGCTCCTCTGGCTCCTCGTCGGGGAATTCCCGGTCTCCTTCCTGGATAAGAACAAGCTTATGGACAGGTCGATCAAGAAACTGTACTGCCTCGATTCTCTTTCCATTCTTGTCAAGACTACGAGCAGCCATGGCGAGTTTAACCTTTCTCACTAGGCCATCCTTGCTTGGGAATACTTCTTTAACTCTTGCTAAACGCCAAGCATTTCTTGGGGCATTTTCGTCCTTCATCAAGACGACATCATTCACTGCCATGTTGCGTTTGGGTGTGATCCACTTCTTGCGAAGTTGAAGTGTACTAAGGAACTCCTTTCTCCATCTTTCCCAAAATGCATTCGTCAGGTACTGAACTCTTCTCCATCTTCTGCGAAGGTAGATATCTTCTCTTTGAAAGATGCCTGGAGGTGACATTAGAACCTTGCTTTTCATGGTCAGTAAGTGGTTTGGAGTCAGCGGCTCTGGCGAATCAACTGAAGACATGTCATTCAAGGCTAGTGGTCTGGAATTCACCACTGCCTGGATCTCTTTCAGTAACGTACGGAAGCTTTCATCGTCCAACTGACGACCACTTTCTGCCAACAGTGCTGCGAGAACACTTCTGACTGTCCTTATTTGCCGTTCCCAGGATCCTCCCATATGGCTTGCCGAGGGTGGATTCATTTTGAATGAAAACCATTCGCAATTCTCTTCAATCAAAGTGCTGCGTACCTTGTTTTCATCCATCTCGTTCAGAGCTTCTTGCAATTCTCTCTGGGCGCCAACGAAATTCGATCCACGGTCTGACCTCAGCTGGCGGATTGGACCACGCTCGGCTTGAAAACGTCTTACAGCATTAATGAAGGAGTCGGTGTCTAGCGTATTTGCAGACTCGAGATGAATGGCACGGGACGCCATGCACGTGAAGACTACACCGTATCTTTTAACCTCCTTGCGGCCATCCTTTATTAGAAATGGACCAAAGTAATCCACTGCGCAGTATGCAAATGGAGGGGCTGGATCTACACGATCTTCTGGGAGGTCTGCTAACTTTTGCTGCACGAGTGGTCCACGAAGCTTTCGGCACTTGATACACTTTGAAATAAAACTCGATACAGCGGACGTGCCACCAATTATCCAGTACCCACGTTGTCGTACTTCGTTGTGGGTCATTCCACTACCCTGATGCTTGATTGCTTCATGACAGTACTGTAGGATGAGGGTTGTAACATGCGATCGCCTTGGTAAAATGATTGGATGCTTAGAAGCTTCAGGCATATTGGCCCTCCTCAGTCGGCCACCAACACGCAGGATACCGTTCACGTCTAAGTACGGATCTAGGCGATAAAGACTGCTACATTTCTTCAGGTTGAAATTTCTTTGCTTGGCTTTCTGTCTATCAGAGAATTCGCCATGCACTTGCAGCAGGGAGAGCGCTTCGATTTCATCTTTGAAATGTTCAAGCTGAAGGCAGCGAATTATTTCCATCTCAGCTTGACCAATCTCTTCTATGTCTACAGGTTGGTAGCTTGTGCCATTCTTCTTCACTGCTGTACTAGTTTGAGCCACTGCAGTTTTCTGGAATCTTTTCTCTCTTAGAAGACGTTTAAACCGCAAGCACACTGCTACTGCTTTTCTCACTCTAGACCAGTCGGAAAATCGATCCAACCTGGCAGTTTCAAAGTAATTAGGATAGCTCTCGTCGCTCTGTGTTACGAGGGTAGACGCCTTGACTTCTGGATCGTTTGGATCTAAGGGTTCTGGAGTGTTCTCTTCTTGGACTCGATAAGGACCACAGTTCCACAGGAAGCTGGGGCCTCTAAGCCATTGTGAATCATCACTCAAGAGCTGTTTGGTCGTAAGACCTCGGGATGCAGCATCTGCAGGGTTTGAGTGTGTGTTGATGTACTGCCATTGTTGAGGTTTGGTATGCTCATGGATCTGTTGTATGCGGTTGGCTACAAAAATGTGAAAGCGTCTGGTCACATTGCTTATGTAGCCCATCACTACCTTGCTGTCTGTCCAAAAGAACTCAGTAACGTTTTCGTAATCGAGCTCTGGTACAAGCCATTGACTCACTCTGACTGATACGACGGCTGCCGTCAACTCTAGGCGTGGGATGGTCACTGGTTTCAGAGGAGCAACGCGGGCCTTTCCCATAACTAAGGAACAATAGGCTTGATTGCTTTCATTCAACAAGCGCAGGTAGCTGCACTGACCGTAGCCTGTTTGACTTGCATCAGAGAAGTGATGCAGTTCGACCGCCTTAATGTCTCCAAAATCTTCAGGTTTGTAGCATCTTGGTATCTTGAGACCTTCAAGGAGTCGTAACTCATTTCGCCATCGTTCCCATCTTGACCTTAGCTCATCACTGATCGGGTCATCCCAGTCAGCATTTTCACGACAAAGGTCTTGTAATATCTGCTTGCCAGTAAGGATTAGGGGTGCTACAAGCCCAAGGGGGTCGTAGACCGAACAAACTGTGGATAAGATGCCTCTTCTTGTAAGTGGGCGGTCTTGAATGACTATACGGAATTGTAAACTGTCAGTCTCTGCGCACCACATAACGCCGAGAGTTCGCTCTATTGGCAAAGGGTCTCTCGTCAGATCTAGTTCCTGTAATCCCTTGGCACGATCTTCGGGGGGAACAGCTTGAATAACTTCTTTCTTGTTGCTGCTAAACTTGTGCAGTCTCAGGCCTGCCCTTGCACACATGGCTTGACAATTCTGAATAAGGTTGGTGGCAGTGTCAACACATTTTACAGACTTCAGTCCATCGTCGACGTAAAAATCCTTTCGCATGAAGTCTGCGGCTTCTGAACCAAACTCTTTCTCGCCATCGTCTGCGGCCTTTTTGAAAGCAAAATTTGCACATCCAGGTGAAGAAGTAGCACCAAACAGGTGTACTTTCATGCGATACTCTTCCGCTTCATTCTTAAAATCTCCATGCTTCCACCAAAAGAATCTGAGGAGATCTCGGTCTGTCTCGTCTACAAAGAACTGGTGAAACATTCCTTGTACATCACATGTCAAAGCCACAGCCTCCTGGCGGAATCGGCAGAGTACGCCCACTAAATTGTTTGTCAAATCGGGCCCTTGGAGCAAGTTCTTGTTCAGGGATGTGCCTTTGTATTTTGCACTACAATCAAAGACCACTCTTATTTGGCTGGGTTTCTTCGGATGGTAGACTCCGTGGTGTGGGACATAGTTAATCTTGCCATCTCCAATGTTGATACCGGTTTCGGCTTGAGAGGGAACCTTTTCTGCGCACTTTTCAATCATCTCTTCCATGAATTTAACATAGTCTCTGTGATACTTCGGATCCTTTTGAAATCGTGCCTTCAACTGAGACAGCCTTCTCAATGCTTGCGATCGATTGTTCGGCAACTTAACATCTAGAGAGCGCAATGGCAACGGCATCTCGTAATGCCCATCCTCCCTTTGGTGGATCCCTTTATTTAAAATTTCCAGGAATGTGCGATCTTCAACTGACAAGGTTGATGAACCTTTGAGTTCTGTTCTTTCGTGGAAGTCTCTTTCGAACATCTCATTGATCTGAGCTGGATTTACAATTTCCTTTGCTCGGGACTCCATCGCAAACGTGGCATCTTCATTGATTACAATCTTGTTGGCCCAACTTTCTGAAAGTTGTTCTAAGTCTTCATCTGGATTTGACTTGCACACTCTTCCAACAATACCCCAACCAAGATCTGTTTTTATGCCGTACGGGTCGTGATCTCCTCCAGGAATAACTTCTCGCGGTTTGATTGCCTTTGGGCAGTTCGTTCCAATCAATATTCCAACCTGTACATCTTCTCTATATGGCATAAGTTCTTCAGCAATACACTTTAGGTGGTCCCACTGCATGGCAACTTCTGGCTTTGGAATTTGATGGGGTTTGTAAGGAATGCTGTCTCTTGTGTAGACCTTTGGCAAGGGGATGTGAACCTGGCGTTTTAAGTCTGTAACACTAAGACCTTGAACTTTCTTGCATTCAATTACTTCATCTTCTTGATGCATTGTTGACAGACGAAGGTGACTTGCTACGCCGTCGACCTCTAAGGCTTGTTTCAACTTCTCGGTGATAAAGGTAGCATTGGATTGAGAATCGATAAGAGCATAAGTCAGGACATCATTTTGAGGCCTTTCGCCGCTGGAAACCCATACTGGGATGATTAAACTTTGATCCTGACCAGACTGTTGCCCTTTGATGGAGCAAATGTTAGTGCAGTTCGCTGTTGCATCACTTTCACTGCATTGCAAGTTCTCTGTATCAACCGCATTTGTAAATTTCACTGCTGCTTCAGGTGTAGCTTTATCTGATCTATCTGTACCTTCAGGTGCTCTCCTGTTGTCATGCAGGCAGGTTGGATGCTTCTGCTTACATCTTACGCAACTAAGTAGTTTTTCACACTTGTTCTCCTTTGCCATATGACCATGAACTAGGCAGCGAAGGCAAAGTCCCTTTCTAATGATGAACTGGGTTCTTTCATTGATGGGTTTCTTGACAAACTCTTGGCACATTTCTAACTCGTGGGATGCATTTCCACACCAATAACACGCTTTCTTCTTTCCGTTCATGGAATCAGAAGGGCCTTTAACTTGCGTAGCCAGGGAATTTACATCTCTGCTTTTACGATTTTCAGTTCTTCTTTGAAAATTTCTCCTCTTCTCTTCTTTCACTGAAAAGTTTGAGTCCAAGTTCGTAAGGACAGGCAGGCATTGTACCTCGGCAATCTCAGTAACAAATTTAACGAACGCCGAGAACGGGGGAAACTTGTTTTCTCCATACTTTGTCTGGTAGTCTCGTACCTTAACTCCCCATTTAGGATGTACCCAGTTTGGCAAGATCTTCAATAACTGCTTGTTGCCGTGTTGCTTGTTGAGGGTTTCAAGATCTTCTACTGATTGCATAGCCAGCTCACATGTTTTCAGGAAGTCTGCAAATTCTCTCAGTGAAATCCCATCTCTTGGAGGAATCTTTGGCCAATTTTCCAGTTTTCTTCGGAATGCTTCTGCGACTACAGAGGGGTGACCAAATCGCTTTTCAAGAGATTTCTTTGCTTCAGTGTAGGCGTCATCTGTTTTAAGAAACTGGTATCCTTCAACAATCTTCTTAGGTGGGCCTGATAGATACTGTAGCAGGTACAGGATCTTTTCATTGGAGCTCATTGACCTTTTTTCGATAACAGTTTCGAAAGAAACTTTCCATGTAGGCCAATCTAAGGGGTTACCACTGAAAATTGAGAGGTGAGGAGTTGGCAACCTCGCAGCTTCCATTCCCTTTGCTATTGCTTGGGCAATCCCATGTTGCTGTGATTCTATGGTGGGAGGACAATGAGGGATTGTCGGCGGTGTGCTGTAAGGAGTGGCTGAACTGTTGACATGCAGATGGGGTGGTGTGACTAATTGTTTACCGGCTGAATTGCCCTGATCCTTGCCTGGAGCCTGGGGAATTTGGTCTGCGTTAGATAACTCTGTGTCCCTTTCTTTCTGAGATGAAAGGGTGCGACGATGGGCTCTGTTACCTTGGACGAACGAGTCTGGTAAGGGTATTAAGCTGTCTACAGATCTCAGGTCTGGCAGTGAAGATATATAATCACGTACACGCTCTTCCTTCTCATCATCCTTCAGCTGAAACTCTTTTAGGTCATCTAAATTTGGATTTTCTTCCTTTCCTTCATCTTCTAGCCTTGTAACGGCATCGACTTCAGCCTTGGCAGTCTCATAGCTCTTCATTTTTTGGATCTCTTCCATCTCGTGCCTCTTTCTTTCCATTTCCAACCCTTTTTCTGATTCTATTCGTGCAAATTTCATTTCAACTTCTCTTTTGGCTAGTTCAGTTAGGGCCTTCATTTTAAGAAGGGAAACTTGGGACGAGGCTGATCCCTTTGAGACACGAGTCGAGGCTGTCTTCTTCGAGTAGGATGACCTTTTACTAGTACGGGAGCACAATTCTTCCTTTTCCAGCTGGAAGATTTTCTCGCCAATTCTCATTCTCAGTTCAACTACTTGCTTATTCAAACACGCTGATAGCTCCACTACACGATGAATTTCATCTCCAGTCAACAATGATACATATTCTGATTGAGCTCCATCCAAATCTTGCCTGAATTGTTCTATGTCTGATCTCTCCTTTCGGAGAATATGGGGGTCTGAAATGTCAATCCAATCCATATCAAGTTTGTGCAGTTTGTCCTTCATTCTTCTTAAAGCTCTTTGAAACTCCCTTTCTTTTATCAAGCACTGGTATTCCAGACCCTTCTTGGTCAAAGTGTGAGGTCGTTTACTCTTCTGACGGGCATTATCTTCATTTTGGTCTAACAAATCTGTTTCTTTGGGTTCTTCAAGCCCATCCGGGTCTTCAATGTGATCTGGTACATCTTCTTTGGCTTCTTCAAGCTCATCTTCACTATTTTTCGGCATAAACGATGCTGAATTTGTATTATCTTCAATTACTAAGCTGGGGCCAGGGGTATCCAACGATTCCATCTGACCTAGCGATCCGAAACTCATCCAACAGTCCCTATCCGCGTCCTGATTTTCCAAATTCTACTCAAGAATTCTTCGAAGTTCAGTTCGTGCAAGCAAGTTTTACTGTAACTACCGACATAGGTTAAACGAACCAAAGTAGTTATAGCTGATCTGTCTGGAAGTCTTTACTGGTAACTAACAGGAACCGTAAAACTAAAATAAAATAAATAATAACAATACTAAACAACCGAAGCGAATACACGAGCGAGCGACATAACATACAACGAAATAAAGTCCGAAATACAAAATATTACGAAACTAGCTAAACCTAAGATACAAGTGAAAGAACACAGCTAACCTTGTCCAGCTGGGACCGCGAAAGGGACGGAAAACACGCTAAACGAGCGATAAATCCTTCGATAAACTTGAGTCAAAACTATAAGACCACGCTGGTTAAACAAACTGGTCACGTGACCGAAAATGGCGCGAATCTTGACCGCGCGCAGACTGGGCTGGCTACAGTCACACGCATTACTTTAAAAAAACCTTGTAAGATTTCATTTGTGAGATGTATCGTACCAAGTCCTCTTTTAATATCAGTTTTCTTTTTGAAGCATTCGTCAACATCTTCTTGTCTCCTTCTTAATTCTTATTCTTGAATAGCAAAAAATACGTTCTCCGTTCAAACAATTGTTTAAAAGCACGTTTTTTACTTTATTTCGGCGCAAGGGTGTATTGTTTTATCCTGTTTGTTTTTTTTTTTTTTTTTTTTTTTTTTTTTGACCAACAGAAGCTGGTGTTTGTTTAGAAGACATCCTCAGTGTATTAAGTCTCGACTTTAAATAAAATAAGAATAAGCTTGAGCTGCACCTGCCAAATTGAATCGCGGAATTGGCGTTCTGAAGCCCGCGATTTAACCTGCGATTTAGACTGGTATAATAGACAGTCCTGGGAGCCTGTAAGTGTCAAAACACATTGAAGAAGCTGAGCACTCTACAAGGCTGATGTTTCGGGAATAGATGGCATGTTTCCAGTCGCAAAGAAATTTGACTTATGACTACCTCACACATGTGCAGCTCTCGACATTAACGCTGTATATGACGAATTGTCATTCCATGCCAGATTGTCATATCAGAAATAACGCAAATTTATCATTTAATGTCTTTTATACTATTTCGTTATCTCTGGGCCACAGTCTCGCGACCATCGCATAGCAAAATTAGGAATCGACATAAATGGAGTGGAGAAAAAAATACCCAGAAAAAAATACCCAGCATTTACAAAAGATTTATGCTTTATTTCTCATTGTAGCTAAAGAATTGCAATAAGAAGAATCCAATTCGTCTCCTTTTGTATCAAAGTGTTGTAAAGTGATTACTTTGTTCCATTATCAGATCATCCCTGTTCCTCGTCCTTTGGTGGCTGTTCCCATCTCTGCCTTCTAAAACCGGATGATGGATATCGCTGCTCATGCCCCAGTGGCTTTACCCTTATGAATGACGGAAAGACTTGCAACCAAACATATGGTAAGGCATACCACCATGGTATTCTATTAAACAGAATGCATCAACGTACATGTACGTCCGTTAAAGCTGTTTCGAGAAATTTCGATTCGATTTCTCCGGCCCACAGAATCGAAACTCAAATGAAGCATACGCGATAATGTTCAAAAGTACATATATGTTATTTGCCGGCTGGGAGGTCCGTATAGTGAAAAACTGTGACCGAGGTCTTGAAAGTGCTGCTCGAGGCTGCAGGCAGCATTTCCAAGGCCGAGGTCACAGTTTTTTTACTATACGGACCGACCCAAAGCCGGTAAGCAAGGTGATCAGAAAAAAGAGAAAAGCATCTGAAATATTAAAAAAGCACAACGTAACACCAATACAGAGAATAAAAAAATCGAAACACGAAACACTTTTAACTCCATTTCGGCTGGTAAGTTCTTTAAGTTAATTAAATCACTTCTCGGACTGAAAATTACTTACCACACATACTTTCTAGCTAATTAGATTTGTAGTTAACAAGACAATAACCTATGCGGTGATTCCCAGGGCATTTTGTTTTGATAAAAGCTTGCGAAAGTGAAACTGAATCAGTGAATAAAGCTGAAATGTGTAGTTTGGTCACCTGCACATGGCACAAATTGCGAGAATTGATTTGACTGTTTTTTATCAAAGCATCTTTTTTTTCTTTAATGCTGAAAAACAGATTCGCTTTTGGGGAAAAGTAACAGAAAGGCAAAGTGTTTAAAAGGATAAATTGAGTCCGTAAACCACAATGGCAAAAACAACGATCAACAAACTACGGCCACGAAACTATACGGCTTGATTTTGTCAATTAAGAGAATGAATACTCGCCTTTTGGTGAACTTCAAGGCCTCAAACCCCGTTGCTAAAACTTTTTAGTTAATAAATCGAGTATGTAAGCCGACGAATTGCATTTAACCGTTGGCGTGAAAATATGTGCGAATGCACAAATAACAATCAACAAACTTAGTAAATGGTTTGAACCCAGGAGTATCAGTAGTTCGTACAGTGTGATCGTCCGGGTGAGAGTAGTTCTGAGAAGAACTGTTGTTGCTGACTGACGTTTCGACAACCTGTGCGGAAGTCATCTTCAGAGTCAAGTGAAAAGTTGTTGTCAGTCGATGATGTTATAAGTCTGGTCCGTTGAAACTGATTGGTCAGTGGTCTAAACCTCCCACTTCCCGTTTCTTCTACTCCCGCTTCCTGTACCATTTACTCCCGCTTCCCGCCCCTTTCTGTAGTCGTTCCCTCCTCTTTGTCACATTTCTATTGCAAACTATTACGAAATTTTCCTCAATTTCTCCCGGTTCCCGCCACCTTGGAACTCCTGCTTCCCGCCTTCTCTTCTCCCGACCCTTTTCTCCCCGGCTCCCGCCCTCCTGTCCCCACCCACTATGAGTAAAGGACTAGAAAAGTTGTCACACGAGTCACACAATCCGCGGTTTACGTTACCCCCGGCTATCTTTAGCCTGGTGTTTTTTTCCCTACTAATGACTTAACCCCCTGCGGGCTCGGGCACGTTCAACTGTTTATCTCAACAAATATTTTATTTTCCTTCAAATCAAAAGAAAGAAAGTAATTAACGACCGTCGCTGCTGGCAAAATAAACTTGCAAAGTAAACACAATCTTATTTGCGACGTAGCGAAAGTGAAAGATGCAACATCAGCGCATTCCATGGCTGACGTAATATCTCTTTTAGTGTACAGTGGAACCCCGTTAATACGGAAACCAAGGGGACATGCCAAGTGTCCGTATTAACCGGGTGTCCGTATTAAGAAAATTCAGGATGCACAAAATAGATAAATGTAGTTAACTGCTTTGGGTTTATTTTTTTAAGATTTTCAGAGATTTTTGCTGTTCGCCGATGGTTATTATAGTCCATCAAAAATATTTCTACTATCTTTGGATGGTTCCAGCTCCGAGGCTATACCTATACCAACAGGCCTCAACATATCTCAGCTTGTTGCAATTGGACTGGACATTACAGAAAATAGAATTTACTGGACAGACACTAACCTGAACACAATCTCCAGGGTGTTTATCAATGGATCATCACCTGAAGTCATCGTTTCTAATGTTGATAATTCGTATGGACTGGCTGTCGATCCGTTGGGGAGAAATATCTACTGGACTGACACTGTTTCGAACAAGATTGAGGTCAGTAGAATGGATGGATCAATGAGAAAGACACTGATTGACCGGGACCTGGATAATCCAGCGGATATCGTTCTTGATCTGAGAAAAGGGTAAATATGGAATTCTTATTATTCTTTCATTTTCAAATTAAATGAAAGTCATTATCATTTTGAATGTTATTTCCTGCCTGCTGGTTTTACGGTAAAGTAAATGAATAATTTATATATTAGTTTGATAAGTAATCCTAGTCGCTGATATGAATTGAACTGCAGAACAGTCCTACAAGAATAAAAAAATCAATATCAAAAAGAACTTTAGAAAATTAATTATACACTACATGATAGCAATTATTCAGTATAATTTGTCATAGATACCTAGATTTACCTTACTTGGTAGTCAAGTAACCTTTTCCCAGGAATACAGCTAATACGCGGATGTTTTCCTTAATCTACACGTTGCTTAAACTTGTTTGCGGTAAACGTTCCAGGTTGGAACGGCTGTATCAATGATTGGAATTATATTTCTTATTCTATATACATTACGTTATCAGTATTATACCAAAATGTTTCTGCAGATTGATGTACTGGTGCAACAGAGGTGTGGACCACAAGATTGAAGTCGCAAACATGGATGGAGATGATAGACGGGTACTGGTTAAAAGAGGACTGTACTATCCAAATGGTCTTACACTTGATGATAAAAATAACTGGCTTTACTGGGTGGACTCACATTTCGACTCGCTGGAATACTACGACTTAGAACGTCATACAATAACAACCTTATTAGACCGCAATTCTATCTTGTCATATCCATTTGGTTTGACGTTGCTTGATGATCACTTATACTGGACGGATTGGTATAGGTATGCTGTTTATCAGGCAGACAAGAAAACAGCTTCGAATCCAAAGGTTCTTGTCAGTGGATTAAGACGTCCTATGGATATACACGCATATGATAGAGATAAAACCCTGCCAGGTAAAGCTATGAGCCAATTTATATGACACATCTGTTTGATAATTCCTATGTTGCACGTTCTGTGAAGCTAAAAAAAGTCTCAGTTTCTTTGTATCCTTTATGAGATCGCGTAAACAGGCGGAACTCTTCTCACAAGAGATGGTTCATTCAGCGGATCGAAATAGTTCATATGATCTTTATCACGGCTAAAATGCACAGGCACAATTTTATTTGTCCGATGAAATAATGAAATTGGAGTAAAATACAAAAGAGTGGCAAGTGTAAATGCAGATAGATTGCCTCATTTTTTTCACGCCGTCGAAGCAATAGGGAAAAGAAAATCCGTCTGCGGCCGGTTGCAAGTTGCAAAGAGGTAGGTTTCCACAACTCCTTTATTTGGCTTAAAATTCTCGGACATTAACTTAAGCTTTCCGCAACCTACCGAATGAGCAAATAAAGAAACACTACCCATCGTTTCTGAAGTCCTTCTTCGTGAAAAAGTAGTTTGTTGGAACCAACATAAAAATCGTCGTTTTCTGCCAGCCCGCGGGACTTGGTGAAAGCGGTCAAATTAATTGAACACGGCGCGCGGCTTTCTTCCCGCTGACAAACCACAAAAATCAAATTCTATATTCATTTTGTTCATGTTGCATTTAACACAAAGAATCTATGTTGCCCTGCGTCTGATCAGTTATAGATCACAGATGACCGACCGACCGACTGTCATATACATTAACTAGAAGCTCGGCCCTATTACGCAATCAGATGTCAGAATGCCATGTTGACAGCCGCTTCGTCTGGGAGGGTTTCTTAGTCCATTTGACAGGAGCTTGTAACCTGGCGCATTTTTGCTTTCAAAAATTCTACTAATTCCTGCGATCTGTGCGCAGATATCTGAAAGCTCAACTGTGGATATTTCAGATGGCCTGTGTTTTCGTTTTTCACTATTTCGTCCTCGCAATCATCTCTTTTTTTCTGACTTGTGCTGCAACCCAACAACACACAATGTTTTGACTTTGGCAACACTCACTGACTTGTTAATAGGATCTCCAAGTGATTATGTGTGATAATGTTCACTTTTGAAGGTCCTTCGTTAAAAAAAATCATATCCAGAACCTCACTATTTTACATTCAATGGTATTTTTAATTAATTTGCAATGTGTATATTCTTCATGACCAGAACATCCTTGTTCCTCTTCTTTTGGTGGATGTACTCATCTCTGTCTTCTAATACCGCATGGATATAACTGCTCGTGCCCAGATCACCTGCAATCTGGTGAAGTTTGCTCATCTTCAGGTAAGTGTGAGGAAATTATACGAGAAAATCTATTTTAGAAACGTATGAGTTAATTTGTGTCAGGCTTGCTTTAAAGTCTCAAAGGGCTGAAAATGCTTTCCTGATTTTTCCTGATCAATTGATCATCTTTCTATAAGATGGAATATTATTTTTTAATTAATTGAAAATAATCTTTTTTGCAGCGGTAATATTACCATCCTCGTCAACTCCAGTTAACACAGTTTCGAACTCCAAATACCGATCTGAGAGCGTAAATGTCATCTCAAGCTCTACTTCCGTATTGCTTCCATCCTCCTCCATCAAGACCCCTGTCAGCTCTACTTCAGCGTCAAGTTCAACTCATAACACACCGACCCCGGCTGAGCAACATACCACAGTTCCATCAACTTGTAAGCCCCCAACATCTACCGGTAGCACTGCGTGTCAACCCAATACCTGTAAGAACGGAGGAACATGTGTTATCCCAGGAAATTACTGCAAATGTGCAAAGATTTTCGCATGGCATGACTGCAGTGTTAATGTTGGTAAGTGGGAGCTTTTTTAAAATGATAAAAGTTCAATGGTTTTAATGGAAACGTAGTATATATTACTTAATTGTTCGCTATCTGGCAAGATTTAAAGAAATTACAGCTTCAATACAGCTATGATACTTCTAATTTTACTCCTTTCCCCTCTGTTTTGATTATTTCAAATAGTAGGGGATTGCACAATATCATTAAATTTTATTGCCAAGACAATCATAGGTGCATGTGGCTATTTTAGAGATATAAAAAACGTATTTTGAATCTTTACAATGTCCTTGATGTATAGGTGAGCATAATTTACCTACAAGTAGTTGTCTGTTGCATTCTCTTCGAATACTTTGATTTTCGTTCTTTTCTTCAAGGTTCAAGCACTGTGGCAATTGAGTTGGCTGTTTTGAAGGAGGTATACTATGGTTGTATTATCTTTCACTTCCGTTTCCTCGATCCCTCGCACGGAAGAAAAAAGAGAATGTAGTGACCGATCGAGGATTCGAGCAGCACCACATATTAATTGCTTTAAAATGAAGTCTTAAGAAAAAACATGTTTATCACTATACCAGCCAATTAGTTAATAAAGGGAATGGAGTCGAGTTAATGTGTGTTCCCACTTACTGTTTGGATCGCGTAATATTTGTGACTGAACCTATGATTCACTCAACGAGTTTTGCCTGGCTTGCTGTATGGAGAATGTCATCAAGAGAATTTAACGTTTTCTATCAGTCAAACACTAGAGGAATTTGAAAGACTTCACTCGTACTCATCACAATTACACTAACAAAGAGATTTGATCTCCCTAACGATATTTTGTCGTCACCTATTTCCTTAGCATTTTATTGCTGTAGGAATCTTACAAAAAGGAATAAAACCTTTTTCTCTCTACGCCATCTTTAGAGCAAAATCGGGGAGCGAAAGGGCATGGCTATGACCTTTATAAGAGTATAAAGACATAGAAACGGAGGTTTTATTCCTTAAATATAAAAATATTGTCATAACATCTGTTGAGTTACGTAGTGTGATTCAATGATGAATTCAATGCCGCTATTCTTTTACACAATCAAAAATATTTTCAAAATAATCTTATAGTGTGGTTTTATTTTTACGAAGATCAGTGGTAATAAAATACAATGTTTTGACATCTTCAGGATTTCATTGTCAAGAAAATGTGTAGGTTAGATGAGATGATAAAGATGACAAAATCTGTGAAGTGACAACAAAAGGTGACTATTTGGAAACAACGTGAATTAAACAAACAATTTTGCTCGGACCGAGTCTGAATGGGGGCTTTAAAGATCTGGTTTAAGATCCGTCATATTTTGCCATCTTTTGCGCAGAATTATAGATCTATTAATAAAGCACGTACTAACCTACGCAATTCACTTGACAACGACATCGCTAAGATGTCGAAACGTTGTATTTTATTGTCGCTGAAAATTCGATTTTATTGCCTTGGTTTACTTGCAGAATCAATGGAATTTGTTGGATTTTAAGATTGCAATGGCAACAGCCTTTACAGAATTCTTTTGCAAAACTGGCAAATGTACAAGGTAAAAGTGATAAATCAAAATGACTTTATAATACAATATTCATCATAGATTAAAGGTCACTTTTTGGTGATTCAACCCATTAGAAGTATTTTATTTTTCAATGGGCCATCTCACTGTAATTCTAACCGAGGGGGTACCATTTTCTACCAATAACATTCAGGAACGTGGCTCACGCAGCGGTGGGGTGGGGTTATTGCGTCTTGTTCTTGGGTTAAACACTTTAATTTACATGGACTCTCATCCTATTCAGGACGAATGACTTCTAGTCACTTCATTCCTTTCATTTTTACATTTGTAACTTGTTTTAACAATCGGTTATTTACCTTTACATACGTTATAGACGTGCTTAGTGTGCTTCGATACATTCTAGTATTTAATGGAATTGCCTAGGCTGATATTATTTTTATATTTTTTTTTGGCCACACTTCCTTGGGCAGGTATTAAAGCAAATTTGTCATTTAGAGACCCTTCAACATTTCAATATTTTATTTCAGATTTGGCTGGAAGTTCCGAACATGATTTAATTATATCCCAACACCATCAGTCCCGACCAATACCACTGTCTTTATACCAAATGACTGCCCTTCTCCTATATAACATCCAGAACTTTCTTTCTTTGGTACTAGTAGATTGTAGCGGTCTATCAATAACACTGTAATCTGAATGGCTACGCTACTCACTGTCTATTCCATGATAGACAGTGAGCAGAGTAAGAAGCCTAACAGTTTGCGGTTGTAAACAAAAAATGCGGCCGCTTCGTCTGTCTTGGACAAATTTGTAGCCGAGCCGGGCGATTCCAGAGAAGTCAAAAAAGCAGCAAAATATGGAATGAGGGTTTTCACGGTAAGGAAAGCAGTCTAAACAAGTGTTAAATGAACAAATGCAGGAAATTGTTCAGGAGCGGTCAGCTTGTGGAAGCCTCACAACCACTGCGAACGGCTTGGTTCTACATGACCCTTTACTTTGGGAGAAGAGGACGAGAAAATCAACGAAAACTCACCAACGAGATGCTGGTGCTGCAGACTACTCCCCAAGGAAAACGTTACTATGAGTTACGAAGGGACGCCACTAAAAACCACCAAAGCGGACTAAACGATCCAACCGACAAATTAAATGGAAAGATCTTTGAAGTGATGAATTCCAGTCGCTGTCCAGCTAAAGCAATTGAGAATTTCCTCAGGCATCTCAAACCCAAATCGAACTGCTTGTTCCAACGGCCGAGGAAGCAATCAGGAAAATTCAAGCCTGAGAATGAAACCATGTGGTTTTGTAAGTCACCAGTGGGAGAGTCCACACTCGCCAGTATGATGAAAACCATGAGCACTGCAACGGAAAATTACAGCACCACTGAGTGAGAGCTACAGCTGTAACCGTTTTATCGGATCACAATGTGGAGTGAGCATCCTTCCACCGGAAACTGAGAAAACATGTCGAATATTTTGAGTGGATTTGTCTCCGAAAAAGGGCCATCAAACAAGGCACTAGCAATTCGGGATCAATCCCATTTCAGTACGAGCATAATCTAACCAGCTCTGTAGTGGCTACAGAAGTTTATGAACAGTCAATGCCAATCTGCTACAGTCCTTCACCTTCAATGGTTGCACGGTGTCCGTTGTAAACAACAACTATTTCCGTTACAACGACTGTGTTGAGTTTTTCATCATTTTTTATAAATTTGTATACTAACTAATGTTTTCTGGATAAAAAAAACATGGCTGCCAAAACGCATATTTCCCTCAGAATATGTTTGATTGCCATTGCACAATAAAAAAAGCTCGACTCTTCGGTTCAGTTTCGAGCGAATGAATCTTGAATGAAATGCAAAGGCATGCACAGAAGCCAATGCAGAGTTCGACAGTTTGTCAGTTATCCACGTGTAACGTGTAGATTTGTATCATTGTTCAATAAAAACGTGAGCATGTCTTGTTATTAAGATTTGGCCGAATAGTAGATTTATACTAAAACGATTAGATTATTTGCTCTCGATTTCTATGCGTGATAGCTGATTCGGGCTACACCCTCATCAACTATCACGCGATAGAAATCTCGAGCTCATAATCTAATTGTTTTAAAAGCAGCTTTCTGGGCAACATCAATTTCAGTTATCAATTCATGATGTTTAAAATATTCTTATCAACATTAACTGAAAACTAATAATATCAGTACGTTGACATCTACGGCTCGAATAGAGGAGGATCAGACGCGGCTAACTACGGCTTGCTGGGGGTGCTGTTTAGTACAATACGAATGATAGCGTTCAAAAATGTAAACTATTCATTTCAGCAAAACTCATCCAGATTTCGTTGTAAGTCAATTGTCTTTCCTTACGGTCTCAGCCAGTGTAATACTCTTTCCCATTCCTCATCTCTTGCAGAAAACCCAAATCCGGAAGAGAAAAGCGTTCAGAGGGAGCCACATACTTCCAGCCTTCCGATATTATAATACCTGGAATTTCTTCTGGTGGTTGGACAGTTGAATTCGCCGTATTATTTCCATCTACGGACGGGCAGGGTTCTTTGCCTGTGCCCCCTGCTGAAATTATTCACATCGTAAATGAGAGCAGAGGAAATTTCGAGAAAGCTGTTGGAGGTACAATCAAGAGGATAACAGCTGCGTCCGAAGTTGAGCCAGGTAAGGAAACTACCATTGCACTGATCATTTCTTAGAGAATACAGTGAGTGTAGCGTAGTGCCATGCTGTGTGGCAACTTCTAATTTTCATGTTTTTCTGAATGCTCGGTTTTGTGTGTTCACCCTATTCATTAATATTCACTCCTGTCAGTTATGGTGATGGAAGAAACGCTTCCGATGGATTAGCAGACGGCTGTTATTGAGTTGTCTTCGAATAAAAAAAGGTTATCAGCGTACAACGCGATTGAGAGCCAATGTGAAATATGATCAACCATTTGCATCTGCTCTTCCATCCAAGTTTAACATGTTATCTAAAATCATCAAGTTATCTTTTAAATAGGAACAGAACCGGATCAGCCGAAAAAAGATGCTGTATCAACCCAAGATAAAGGAATTTCTACAGTTTGGATTTTTGCTGGCGTTGGAGGCATTGTTGTCCTGGTGATAATAGTTGTGGCATTTATTATCTACCGAATGAGGCGGTAAGGATTTGGTCTCCCATTAAGTTATCACTTTACTTGTCTTTACTTGTCTATTCTTTCTTTCTTTCTTTCTTTCTTTCTTTCTTTCTTTCTTTCTTTCTTTCTCAGACGTACAACATGTTTAAATTAACATTGTCAAAATAAATTCAAACAAAAAAACAAACTTTTTCTTACCAAGGGTTTCTTGTCATACCATTTTGTTTTCCCCTGAACTAAAAAGACGTGAAGAGGTTTGAATTTGTCATATTCATGCATTCTCGAATTATATTTAAGATCACACTAAAAAGTATGGTTCCCTTTCCTTGCAGCAAGAGAAGGTCTAACGAAAGAAAAACAAGCACCATGCGTTTAGGAAATAACGTGACCGGCAACACTGAATTTGATAACCCAGCCTTCGACGAAGACTCTATATATGATTCCATCTCAAGAGCGAGGGGCATTTCAATGGCAACAAACTTGGAGCAAGCGAATAAAGGTGGCTTACAAGAACTTGGCTTCCAAAATGACGCAGGAACATATCAAGCACTTGATGAAACAGCCATAACTAACCCAGCATACGCTGTGGCATGTTCAGGGGGCCACGGAAACGACAATCCTGGAAAACGTTACGCCTCTCTTCAGCAGAAAAAGGAGAAACAAAGCAAAGAAAATCTTGTCCAAGGCCGCAGAAGCGAAGATCCTGAGAAACGATATGCTGCCCTTCAGGAGAAGAAAGAACATCCTAGGCGAGGTGGGGAGGCTGGTCATCCAAAGACCGAGATTCCTCAGCATACTTTCGGTGCAGCAACGAATGAGGACATTTATGAGAACTTGAAGTGCAAGGATGAGTCAGGGGCTTGATTTGTAAGAGTTTTCTTCTAAGTGACAAGAGCAACTTTAACTGAGCGAGTTAGTGTTCCTTGATCCTAAGAATAAACAGACCCCATAGGAAAACTCTCTTTCCAAAACGTATGGAATGGACCCCAAGAGTAAATTGCGACCAAGATATAATCACCTTGTTAACAAATTTTGTTTTTTAAGTATCTGACGTTCATTACGAACGTTACTCGGTTTTCCTATATGTTAAGAAAAGTAGCCGGTGGTACAGTTTCGACTGACTATCTTAAGTGTTTTATTAGCTCGTCAGGAGCAACAGGAAACAGATTGCGGTTTTCCTTACGCGTTTCTCCTTTACTTTTGGTACCGGTCGCATTGATTTTATGTGTTTATCCTTTTTCCGGTATATTATATTATATTGTTCAGTTTTAGGGGCAAAAGCAAAAGTAGGAAACCATTGATAGGAAGAACTAAAGAACCCAGTACTGAATGTTCAAAGGGTGGATAACGCTAACCAAGGGATAAATTGCCTCAGAATGCATAAGTGTTAACAAAATAAACAGCACTATTCACTCAGACCCTACGACCGCGGCCCGTAAAATACGACTGCAAGATTAACTTTACCTTTTTTGTGGGGAATAAGGCAGAAAACTGCCTTTTGATTTTCCAGCGGTTCTTTTGCAGTCTTTCTTTCAACCACGCGGTCTTTCGCGGTAAATGGCTAGCGCCATCTTCAGTAGGGCGACTGTTTATCATAATTTCGATTTCGTTCGGCGAATGGTAAGCTTCCCAGGCTTTAATTCCCCATAAACTGTCAATGGCAGGTTCAATTCCTAATGGTACAAGGGCAATATGTGAGTAGGATTGAGCTATTGCTTTTCAGTAAAGGCAGCATTTGCCAGCTACGCTCAAATTAATTAATGAAATAATGACTACAATAACCGTGCCAGGATTGTTAGCATCCCTTTTCTATGAGCTGTATCATTGATCAGGGGTGACCAGGTACAGGGAGGGGGGGGGGGGGGTGATTTTTCATGCAAATAAAATAACCAAGGCGCACACTACGTGATACACTTAAATGTTAAAGCGACAACTGCATAATAAAGAACAAAATGAAAGTCAAAATGCAACCATAGACAGCTGTTTCAACCTGGTTTGGTCCACCTTTCCACGGTTGCATTTCGGGTATACAATGTATATTTTCAATACTCGAAATTTTGATATTTTGCTATCATACCCTATATACCATGTACTGTGCAGCATACTTATTGCCACATTATTGATTTTTTTAACTAGATATCGTTTGCTGTAATATGATTAGCAAGCATGAGGGAATAAATTGCAGAGTTTTAAAATAAACTACGTTTGATTTGCAGTGCTACTGGGTGAAGATTTCATGCTGTCACCAAAGTTGTTTTGATATTCCTTCGGGCGTATGCAAAATAAAGGTAAAGCCTGTTTTAGAGCCTAGTGGCTCATCACGCCGGAGCCCATCCTGGTTCCCGGGTTACCCCCAGGATTAAATTTGCCGGTACCCATGTATACACATGGTTGAAGCGAGGCACTGTGACAATTAAGTGTTTTGCTTAAGAACACAACACAACGACATGGCACGGCTAGAACCCGGACCACTCGATACGGAGTCTAGCACGCTAAACATTTCGCTCGATCTGCATGGGGCGTTACGCATCGCAGTCTTCCTCTGGCATTTTTCCCAGCTATTTTTACTGAACCCATACTAGCTTCAGGCTAATTTTCTTGTACAAGAACTCAACACGAGCCGATCATTGTTCAAATTTGAACCTCTCGATTCGAAGTCCAACACACTATTGATTAAGCCACTATGCCCTTTGCAATAAAATGGCGATTTATCATTGTCTTGCAGAAAGAGGAGACCTAACAACAGACATGCAGACGATATCCAGTTGCGAAATGACTGGGTGACCAATACCAACCCACACACTGCATTTGATAATCCAACCTTTGATCAAGACCCGACGTATGACTCCATTTCAACAGCCACTGGAGCCTCGGTGGCTGAAAAAATAAGGCACGTGAACGAGGAGGTTGACAGTAACGGGATATGCAACCCAAGTAATAGCATAGCTTTTCTGGGAGGTCGTCCAATCGAGAATCCTGAAACACGATACACTTCCTAAGGATTAGCACTCAGTAATTAGTAATTAGTAGTTGCCGGGGGAGTACTTTTATTATAACATGAGCGGTTCTTTCAATTATACACCGATAAAATCAGCGTAAGGCGACTGGAGGTGGTTTCCAGCACTTTTCCGCTTTTATACTTTGATGGGTCAATACAACAAATTTTTATCAGCTGCTGATTCAATAGTGGCACCAAAGAAATACCAAATCATTGCTTTTACGTTGTGGCTATTTTCCTGACATTACTGGTTGCCATAGCTACAGCATCAGCTGTTAAAACACCCTTAATTTTAGCTTAAAGTGCCTATAACTCGATAACAAGCTACGCGAGTCATATTGAGTTATGACCAGCATGTTTAGATGCAACTTTTTATGCGGAGCGGTTTCAAAGCCACCTTAAACTTTTGAATTTTTTTTGTACTAAGGTTGTCTAACGCATATCCTTGCAGATCGATCGGTTAAGGTACAGGAAACTGCATCGTGAACTTCGTTTCCTTTTTTGGCCAATGACATCAATATTCGAGAACGCTTGACTGTTTGCCATAATAACAAAAATCGAGTTCTGCATGTGACAATTCCAAGCTTCCTTCGAGAACTGCTAACAACACTGGCCGCCGCCTTTCGTGCCATTAGAGCACCCGTATCCTTTTTGAAGAAATTCATCGTTTTCAAGCGCATTTAGTAGATTTCATTCAGTCATGATGAAAGTTTGCAATAAAAAGAATTGTTCCCGCGAGAAAATAATTTACCTTTGAAGTGTAGTTGACATGACAACGTGCCTTTCTGTCAAAGTGATTAATGTGATTGGATGTATGGTATTGTAACTCACTTTCTACTGTGCATTTTCAATTGGTACAGATCAATGAATTTACACGCAATGATTTGCATTTCGAGTGGTCTATGCTACATATTTATTAATTGTCACCTCGTTTCCGAGCAGCGAGAAAAAGGTGCTAGTAAATATATTCAAAAGGACGCTATTTTTTTCAAACCGTTAACCGACACGAACAAGCCCAAGAAACAGACGCGGAGTTCATAGTCAAGAACTGAAAGGACTTTAAACACATAAATTGTAAGTTTTGTCGTTTCAGGATATAAGAAGTATCAACTCATAAGAAGTATGTTTT
>OY855904.1:7480569-7658069 GCA_963693305.1 Meandrina meandrites
AGTGAGCTCTCCTTCCACAGATCATTGTAAGGCAATCATCAAAGCAATCTTTAAGGTAATCACTAAGGGACCAGTCATTTTTTATTGCCATGGGTTTGAGGGGGGAGCGTGGCAAATTTGTGGAAATCAATGTGTATTACATTTCTCGGCGAAAAATGCCATTTCTTACCCACTTTCATGCAAATTTTGTTTTTATGTTCTTTTTTTCAAAAATGCATTTCTCTCGTGGAATGCAATGCACATTGATTTGAACATTTTAGCATAACAGTAAATTTGTAACACAACTCTTTTGTCGGCCCAAACGCCTTCTTTATCGATAAATTTGGACGTGTTCGAGTAAATCAATGTTAATGAAACTTTGGAATTAAACTGTTCGAATTATCACGCATTTGCTGTAAAAGTTTCAAAAATAAGTTGAGCCGTTTTGGAGATTTTCAAAAAATCGCTAAAAGTGGAAAATTTACCAAATATTACAACGGTAGTGACCGAATAAAAAAAATCAAATTCTCGGAATCGCGATAAAGAAAAAAATTACACGGCGAGAGGAAATGTCTGCATCTCGGTACATTTATCATTATCATGCAAAAAGCACTGTTTAGAATACATTTAGTAGAAATCAAACATACAGAGCTTTTTTTTTTATTAATTTGTCCATTATATATATATTATTATTGTATATTTTATGTGCGATACATATGATTTCAGATCCTGGTGTTTTCGTCAAATCTAATTCGCGTAAAATTCAAGTTTAATCGATTTCTTGTTTTTCTGTTAATCGTTGCCATGGAAATGTTGTTTTTAAAAGAATATGTATTATATCAAAGTCCAGTTCCAATATCTGGTGTAAATTTCACGTCTATCCGAGTCTTGAAGTCTGCTGAACAGCCATTTGAAAATATTTAGTATGGGCCAGAAAAAACTGTATTGAGACACCTAAAAGCAAGAAGCCGTCTCAGCAACACTAGAGAGCTTTAGCAATAACGACAGTGACCTCAAGGACAATGGCTAGTGAAAAATGAAACTATATTTTACTTGAGAATTTCGCAATAATTCAGATGTATTCAGTGTATCTATCGGCTTTTAAAAGAACTTGCTCCCGATATATAGGTAAATGGAGCGTTCAACCGCAAATAGAAAAACCAAAAATTATCCGTCGTGGTTTACGTTGTCGAAAATACGCAGAATTTGGTCATTTCGCGTTGTTGTTTCGCAGAGAGCGGCTATGAAATGTACCAAGATTTCAAACGTACGTGCAGAGCTATTCTTCGGAGTACAACAGTACCTCTTGTGAACCTCTTATTTCAGAAACATTCTAAAACAATATTGCTCATTGTCTTCAGGGATATGGGCATTGTTTGTGCCCTTTGCCCTATTGTTCTTATGGCCAATCATGTGAGATGTTCAATGAGGTGCTGTTGGACATTCTTCGGCTCATTAAACCTTTTGTTTGGTGACGTTCTCGTTGTCGTTGCCGTCGTCGTTCGCTAAAGCTCCCTACTAACTCGCTTCGTGAGCCTGGCGCAATCCCATGTTAAAGGGGTGGAGATGCTTGCCGGAAAATTTAAATTAAGCCCACTCTGAACGTGGCACAAGTTTTGTTTGATACCTGAAAGACAGCAGACCGACAAATTCTAAGAGCTATGCTGGCTACTGGCGATAGAGATGTTTTAATATTTTATGTCTGATCTGAGCCACTAACACAATATGACTGAAGCGGCTGCTTTTCGATGCGGAACGGGACGCGAGAAAACAATCGTCCAAGGCATACGTCTAACAGTCTCATCCGGTTTATCTGTTTACCACGATGTTGGGACGAATGACAACTTGAAGGTGAAAGTGAAGCATTACAGAATTATTCTTCTTACCAAATGTCCGGCTAGGACTGTCAAAGACTGTAATGGAAGGTACTCGAGAATGGCTTCGGGTGCAGCTTGAGTAAACAGTAACGAACAGAACAGTAACGAAGCCACAAACTACACAATTAAAATACACTGACGCTGCGAAAGCGTTCTCGCTAGCACGAGAAGTTCTTTTCAAGTCCCGTGTTGTTTTATCATTTGTTTTTGTTTCATTTGTTTTGTGCAACCCTAAAAATCCCTTGATGGGTTAAAACATTAACGCTTCATACATTCTTTTAAGTAATTTGTTTAGTACTCTATTGTAAAGTTAGTAACTATGTTGCATTAAAAAGGTCTTTGCAAATCAATGGAAAAAACGTTCAGTCTTCAACACCCAATATGGTACCAAAATCCGAAATTTACATCCCTATAGGAGAGACGACGTGCAGCTTTGTCCCTTTCATAGGGAAATGTCCCGGGGCTTGCTCGTAAGCTGTTTGTTTATTACTATTTTTTTTAGAAAATTGTGTACAGTTATCCTAAGCAAGAACTGTGCAATATAAATGAAAAACGAGATGAGTTCAAAATAAAAATGGGGTTCATTTCAGCAACATTATTATGTAGTTAATGAACGTTTCAGACAAATTACTTCATAGCCCTCAGCTGCATTGTTTGTAATAATGAACAGACTGGTAAAAGTTTATCCTCTGCGTACTTCCGATGCAGCAACGGATGAGGTCACTTATGCGAACTTGAATGTATGGATGATTCAAGGGCATGATCTGAAGCAGTCTTTTTATCCAGGTTGCAAGAGAGTATTAATATTCCTTGATCCTACGAATCAGCATGCCATAGAGAAAACTCTATTTCGAAAACATACGAAATGGATCTCAAGAGTAAATTGCGACCAAGATTTGATAACAAAATTTGTTCATGTTATATCCGAAGTTGAATAATTCGAATAATGTTATTCGGCATTTTTTCCTATATCTAAGCGAAGTAAACGTTACTGTGGTTTCCATTGACTACGCAAAAATAAAACTAAAACATTAAATATATATATTTAATGTTTTAGTTTTATTTTGGCGTCCACAGAACTCCGTAACAGATCGGGAGTAAAGCAAAACTGATTGTGACTTGCCTTATATGTGTTTCCTCACGTTTGGCACCGGTCGCGTTTTGTTGCTCCCAGTTCTGATTGGCGCGCTGTGTTAGTTGCGTCTGCTGAGATTGGCCAAATGTAGCTACTCTCATATTGTTTATCCTTTTTAGGCTAATTTAGTTTCAAGTCGAATTTTAATGTTTACAGTATATTGCAGACGTTTTCAAGGCACAAGCAAAAGTAGGAAACATCGATGTTCAAAGGGTGGATAATGCTATCCAAAAGATAATCAATACTTAAGGAGGCTCACAACAGTTTTACCACCGTGGGAAGCCTGGGCTCCAACGCACGCGTCACGCTGTTTACACGCGCGAAATTTAAAGTCTGCGAAAAGCAAAACAAACATGGCGGCGCTAGGCTTTTTTCGTAAAAGTTTGGTTTTGGCTAGTTTTCGAACAGTTTCGCGAGTTAAACATTTTTTCAAAGCAACAGCGTCTTTTCCCCCGGCATTTACGAAAGAAGAAAAAAAATTACAACCGGCTCTCAGTCACCTGGCTGTAAAATATGAGGTCAATGCTGCGATCGATCGAGTAGGATATGGAGATCACGGAAAGTATGAAGAACACGAAAACAGTCAAACTGTATTGTGCCTCATGCATTTGGTGAGCATAATTTATGTGACATGTCCTGGTGTGGTTATAGAAAAAGCCCATCAACGTACAAACACAGTGACCTTCCAAATGGCAAGGATTTGCATGGCGAGCCCTTAAAAAATAACCTAACAAGCATCTTTTCTGACTATGCTACTGATATTGTTGTTAATAAGCTGTCTCCCTGTGCTAACTCTCAACGAAATGAAAGCATAAATAGCACCATTGCAACAAAAAACCCCAAAACTCGGTACTACGGCGGCAGTGAAAGTAGTGACTTCAGAATTGCATATGGAATAGCCCAACGAAATGTTGGCTACAACTATGTCAGCCGAGCCTTAGAGGCACTCGATATCGAGCCTGGGCATTTCTGTGAGTCCAATGGAGATCTAATGGACAAAAAATCATTAAACGACAGGAACAGGAAGTCAGCAAAAAGTTTCAAGTACAGGCGGAACCAGTTACACAATAAGAAAACTTCGCAAACTCTTCGCAAAGAAGCTAAAGAGGGCAAAACATATGAAACTTCTGTTGGTTTGAATTTAGATACACGTGTACACCAGCCTTCACCAACAGCATACCCTGAGATTGATCATTTCTTAAAAAATATTTCGCAAAATGAGTTAAAAGAGTATGAGAAAATGGTACCGCCTTATACTGCCAAACCCAATCCAGAAACCCTATCCTATGACCCCACTAAACTGTACACTTTCGTTATTTTTGACACCGAAACTACCTGCACTGGTAAACAAGCCGAATTATGTCAGTTATCTGCTATCAAGGAAAGCAATCTACAAATCTTCTCAAAGTACATTTTACCAACAACTGATATTAGTCCTGGAGCCACACGAGTCAACAAGCTTTCTGTAAAAAGTATTAATGGGAAAAGACAATTATATAAAGAAAACCAACCAGTTGAGACGGTGTCCCTTGGTGAAGCGCTAAAGGAATTTCTGGCCTTCCTCGCTGGGTCACACCAGAAAGAATCTTGTACATTTTTAATCGGGCACAATTCGTCCACATTTGACACCCCAATTCTTCTACGCCAGGGTGACGAAAATTTCCACCGCAGGCTAAAAGATAAAAATGTTTACTTTGCTGACAGTCACATTCTTGTGAAGTATCTGTTGAAAGAAAAACATCCAGCCCTTCAACTTCCATCAGGACATCCTTGCAAGTCGAACCAATCCTCTCTGTACTCTCACCTTTTCAACGAAAACTTCGAAGCGCATGACGCAATGGAAGATGCTACAGCACCACACAAAATTATCTTCAAATCTGCTCTTCAGCTGAGCAAAGAAAAGATTGTAAATTGCTCTGCAGCAATCAGTGTTTCACAAGCAGTTGACAACTTGTCATACTTGGATCGGCGCCACGAATTGCTTCAGACATTTAATGGCAAAAACGTTGGGATAACACAATCGATGACAGAGACCATTGCTGGATGTGGGCTATCGTATTCCAATCTCAGAGACTTGTACATGAAGTCGAGCACAAAGGGATTGCTGGCAATCCTGAGTATGCCTCCCACTCAGTGTACATCGAAGGGGCCTCGTGTAACCAGAACAAAGCGAATTCTTGCTGCCATCGTAAATCACTTTCGGAAACCAATTACGCCTTGCAAAGAATAACCGCTTCAGTTGTATATACTGGTAACTCGTGGATTTGTTTCATGAATAAATGGTAGTTTAACCGTGATTTTAAGCAGTCCAAGCGTTCTTGATTGTCTTCGTTTTCTGAAATCACATGTTAAAATTTGGTTCTTTTTCTCTACGCAAACCTTCGTAAACTGACTCATTTCCGATTCGCCATGTTGATCATACCATAGTGAGAGACAGGAAACCAATCCTTTTCACAGCCTTTGCAAAACCGGTTCAGTCGGAGGAAAGATCCCATCATATTTCCAAGCCTTTCCAACCCGAAACCAAACAGAAACACGCATCGAAAACTCATCGAAGATGCGCGTGGAATCGCGGGCTTTACTTTTGATCAGCGGGCTTTCACGCGTGCGCAAGGTGCGATCTTGCAAACTCGACATTTTAATTTGCGCGTGATACACACGCGAACGTTTCGCTACCCACGAAGCCATTATCTCCAAAACTGGCCCGGTGACCCTAAATTTTTAATGCAAAAAATTATTTTACAGTAAAAGCAGAATGCATGTGCAAAATTTAAAAAAAATCTGCGGAGAAAAATTCTTTCGGTTCGTCAATTTCCATTTATTATAATTTAAGCAAAATCTGCTCCGCAGAATTTTTTAAAATTTTGGCTAGTTCGTCTTCTGTATAAAATAAATAGATTTTTGAAATAAAAATATAGCGTCACCAGCTTTGTTTTTAAGATAAAAGCGAATGATGGTAAAAAGTGGGTCGAGTATGTTGCTATGTAACATGACAGTGCCACCTTAAATTATGACTCAAATATAGTAAAAGGCACAGTAGAGGGTTACTTTAAAATATTAACAAAGCCAATCAAGACAATCCTGTTCCAAGCATAAAAAAATTGGCACGCTTGTTTCATGTGTCTCAAAAAATGAAAAACTGTTGTGAGCCACCTTAAACGGCACCATTCACTCAAACCATTTGAATAACCGGGCTCCTAAACCACAATTGTAGAATTTACTTTACCTTTACCCTTGAAAGGAATGAAGCAAAAAACTGCAGTTTAATTTTTCAAGGAATGATTAGCATTTAACCAAAAAATTAATAAATTTCCTTGACATTCATATTGTCGAGTACCTCAAGGACCGCTCTTTGGTACAGCCACGCGGTCATTGTTGACGAGGTTGGCAAGCGCCATTTCGACGGTTGGACGACTGTTTACCAACCGTTGAATGGTAAGCTCTTTAAAATACTTAATATAAATATAATTGAGCTACTGTTTTTAATGCTAGCTACATTTCAGTTCAAATAAATGCCGTGATAGATAGATAATCTTTATTTTAACACGGTCAAATCATCAGCTAAAATACAACAATAATCCCTACTTACTAATACTTAAATTCTAATGCTACGCTAAAAAGCTGCTTTCCACGAATGCTGTGCCTTAAAGTACTTGTTTTAGTAAACCTTTAAATTGCCCAAGGGACTCTGCTTGTCTCACGTTGGAAGGAAGACTGTTCCATAACATTGCGCCGCTGTAGGTAAAGCTATTTTTGTAATAGTTAGTGCGCGGTAATGGAACATTGAGTTTGTTCTCAGAGTCCCTAAGGTTATACGCGGTTTCACGTTTTTCAAATTTAGAAGATAGATAGTCTGGAACCAACCCGTGCAGAGACCTATAAACCATCGTGGCTCTTTGAATTTGCTGCTGCCGAGCTAGATTTTTCCATCCTAGAATGTTGAATAAATCACCAGCGTGTGCGTCATAATTTGAAAAGGTCAAAACACGGGCTGCTCTATTTTGTAGCTTTTGTAGCTTGTTTTGCAAAGTAATCCCACAGTTTCCCCAAACAGTATTACAGTAGTCGAAATGCGGTTGTATTAGAGCTCTATATATCAGATGCAAGATTGCTTGAGGGACAAGGTGCCTTACTCGTTTTAAGGCCCCAATCCCAGAAGCAATTTTTTATGTTAATTTCTCGATGTGACTACTCCAATCAAGTTTGTCGTCGATGATCACTCCAAGTGATTTTGCAGAAGTGACTTGGCTAACTTGAAAATCATTGATCGAGTATCCATATTTAAGTCACTACGTATGTTGAAATTTATTGATTTTTTCACATAAAAGCATACTCCTTCTCCACCGTCTGTAATTCTATCACGTCGAATTATACCGTAACCAGCAATGTTGACCTCACTGTCTGTAATAGTTTCATTAAGCTTCGTTTCATTTATCGATATAATATCTGTTTCGTTATTTGCTAAGAGAATTCTAAGTTCATTTATGTGGGTGGTCGAGATGGCAACACTGAGGTAAACTCCTTAATGCTTTGATTTGACATACGTGGTTCCTCAGCGTTGCCATTAGGGTTTACAGGCGTGGCATTAGCGGAGAGATCATATCAACCTCAGCTTGACTGAAAATTCTTAAAAAATAGTAAGTTACCTTTGACTTTAAGGTGTATTCCACCCCTATTTAATCCCTTCTCTGGGATGTTTTGATGTTAGTTGAAAGGATCGCTTTCTGGCGAACCGTATTCGCTTTCATTGACGAGGGACAGGGAGTTATGCTCTTCCCGTTACTCGTACCCCTCACACTCGGTTCCCACCCTTTCCTTAGTAATTTCCGCATCTTTGTACTGATTTTATTGCAAAATACTACGCACTGCTATATAATTTTTCCAATTTTTTTCCGGTCTCCGCCAACGTGGTAATCCCTCGTCCCGCCCACTCTTCTGCTGCCTCACGTAGACTCCCCGTACCCGTCCGTCCCCCCCCCCCCCTTGTTCCCAGTCCCCCCCCCCTTTGCCCCGCGCTACCCAATCCTACAAGGGGCGGAGAAATTAGTAGTTGCCAAAAGCAGAATATTTTAACGGTTCGTCAAGAAGGGGTAAAAATAAATATCGTTACAATGTTTCAACATTGTCCAAGTTTTGATGCATTGCTATCATACCCAAACATACTATGTATTGTGGCAGAATATTTAAAGCCACACTGTAGTATTTTCAACTGTCGACCGTTATCTAGTTGGCGAGAATAAATTTAAGGTTTTTGAAATAAACGACATTTGAATTGGAGTGTTATTGGATGTAGACTTCATGCTGTGAGCAATGTTGTTTTGATATTCTTTCGAGTTTGCCGTTTCAACGTGAGAAAGGAAGAGAAGTGTTTTGACCATAAAAAAAGGTAGAGGTCTTTATCCTCGTTGTTGTAGTCTGGCCTCCTCACATGTTGAGTGAACTGACGAATGAACTGACAGAAGCAGCCAAATAGACCTGCGATCAGGTGGTTTTTAAATGGACACAGAGAAAAGAACGCCTTTTCCCTGGGGTGATGTTTAGCGAGGGAGGGCACGATATCAGGCTAATGCCATAGGCGCCTTTACATGTTGAAGTTCCATCTCACCCCTGGCTTGAATTGTAAAGCTGAATTTTTACATACAGAGAAACTGCGCTATAAAAATATATTGCCAATACTTTCTTATTAGATCGAACTTTCACTCATTGTTAGTGGTATTAGAATTCAAAGTAGAAATTCTCCAGGTCTGGTGGAAATTTAGTCTCCAGGTCCGCTACCCAAGGCTAAACGTTTAAGATGCGACAGAAACTGATTGACCAAAAGATGAGAATGATGTGAGATATCTTACGGAAAAAGATACGAAAGTAGGGAAAGAGCTTAGTTTCAAGAGCAATCTAAATAAGGACGAGAACTCAACGTTAACACGATTTGCAAGAATCACGATACCGCATATATTCCAAGATGAGCCAAACGTGCGCGACGTTTGGACAGTGTGGAACCAACATACTTTCATCGTGAATTGAATGTTTGATCTTTATAAGACTAACGAAATCTTGTAACTGAATTGTTTAGAAGCGATCCCAATCTTTGAGGTGCTTATTCCTTTTGAGAGGAGCTGAGCAATAAGTGAGAAGAGGAGAAAACATGTTGTTGAATCCGATGAGTCACATTGATATACCGGTGCTCCTATTTGGGTGAAAAACAAGCAAGAATGAAAATAAACTACTTAGTTTGTACAGTTTGTACGGCCTGTGAATTAGTTTTGGATACACAAAAAAAAAAACAGAAATGACCAAAAAATAACTCCAGAACGGACAAACCATTACAAAGGCAGAAATCAAATCATTGATCTAAAGATTCGCATTTCCAAAGAAAATAAAACTTGTTGTGTGTGTTCGATTTAGAAGATTCTACTATTTCGAAGACTGAAAAGGCCCCAGAAAGTGACGATGTTCGGAACGGTGAGTGTTCTTAATATTCCAAGGAACAGAAGCAACTTTAGTTTATTTACGGTGGATGAAACTTTCACGATGGACATAGAGAAGATTAGTGAGCATTTTCTCTAGCATGTCATTCAATCAAAGACAGAATTCTATTCTGGCAAGCGATTTATGATTTCCCAAGAAGCGTTTTCTCTCTCAAACATTTCTTGAATGACGTCAAAAAAGTTTAAGTTTAACCAGGAATTTTGGCACAAACTACTAGTACGACAAACCGCAACCCCTCGACTACAACCACGGTAAGCTACAACTTGATTATCTAGATAAAGAGAATGAATACTCGCCTTTTGAGAGCTGCAAAGCCTTACGTTCCACTGTTATTATCTCCATTTAAAATTACTGCTCCCGAAAAACGGTTGGCGAACATCTATACCGATTTTGGAGAGCAAACTCTTGGTGGCTTCGTTCGTCTTGCTGCAAAATAATTTCGTGGGGTGCAAGCGGTCCGTAGCTGAATGCGTATGCTCCGGACCGCTGTAGCGCGGGCAATAAACCAATCAAATTCAAGGATGTAGGATGATGCTGGAGAAAACATATCAATTTGGTATTATCGCTAAGGTGTGTACTGGGGGGTTAAATTAAATAATTTCGGCGGTCCATGTAATGGTGCACAGGGTTGAATGTTGGCTCAGGAGCACTTCGTGATAGTTCTGGCAAAATACAAGAAGAGAAATTGCGCCCACTGAATAGGTTACAAAAGGAATGGAAAAATCATTGCGAAACTACAGTCAGTAATTTCGTCACAGAAATGTGATACACCTTACGAAGTCTCATAGGGTGGTCTTTTAATTGTAAAGAATTTTTTTTTTACGGATTAAGGGTATGACGTCAAAGCCAACGCAATCTAGAGGGCATGGCTAAATAAGGTCAATTTGAGGGGCTTTTATCCTTTCTTGTCTTTCGGGAAGTTCTATAGATGTCTGTTTATTGCTTTTCTTTTTAGTAATCAGACATCAATGAAACAACACCTACACACGGGAATCATGTTCCTGTTGTTTTAAGTCATGCTTATGACGTCTCTAGGATAAAAATAATTTTTAATAAATTGATTGTAGATACAATTAGAAAGGATATTTTGATTCTCGCGAGAATAAAATGGCTTTTAAAACTTCTAAAACACATAATTTTAATGCATGGAAATTTTATTTTTATTTGATTTTTGTCTCCTGCGGAGAACACCACTTTCTTCGTTTTTCACCTTGCCTTGACTCAGACTTAAAAGCAAGCGCTGTTTGCAGAATGAGATTGTTTCCCTCAATAATGTTAAGCTTGCCGACGGATGTTTACAATTTTTAATTCCATCCCCCATTAAAATACAAAATAATATTTCTGGATTGTTCTACGCCTGTTCTCGAAATGTTTCCTCTAATTTAATCCCAAGTGCAAACTGTAATGGGCTACTGCCATTTATCAATTCTTTATCTTCAGAATGTCCATTCGTATTGTAAGATCACAATTGACTGGCTTAAAAAGAGACAAAGTAAAGACGAGACGTTCGTAAACTCACGTAGTCCAAACAAAAGCCGGAACCTTTCTACTCGTTGAAGAGACTGAGGAAAAACTTCGCCAGGGATAGAATTCAGGTAAACGTTTTCATCTTTGTTTAGTTTTATCTAGTATTTATGCTGCAAGTCCCAAACTTCTACCTTGGCAGTACATAGTCGGACTTGATTTAGTTTGTCGCGTTTTCTTGCATATTCAATAACCCTAACCTGAAATTGGATCTTCAACGAGACTATTTCGGCACAATATATTATACGTCTTTTATTTCTTAAATTCGAAAATATAGAGCCAGATGTATCTTGCCCGCTGTAACTGCTGCTATTTCGCATCACCCAAAAATTAAAGAATCAATCCGTACAAACATAGATAGGCGATGAAGATTTGACAAAAGGCTGACAAACAAGTTCGAATATTCTTGTTAAAAACAACTGTCAGACGGTCGCTGAATATACAGCAGTTACTTAATTATATAGTCGTCGTCAACAAAGGAGAATCACCGCTCAAGCTATGGCTTTGAACAGAACTGTTTCATTCTATCTCAATCGATAGTAAAGTCGTGCTAAAATTGGAATTTATGAGATGGAGAGCTTTTCTTTGAAATTTATCTGATGAGAAAGCTTTCTTGACGTAATATTGTTATGCATATACTAAAAATTATTGCCAATAAGAAGTATAGAATATATGAAAAGTACATTTAAATTGCAGAAAATAAGTGTTCGAAAAGAGGAAGTCTTTCCCCGCTTGTATATGGACTCTCGATACGTTAGAAAAAGCTTGAAAAATTACGTAATGATAATGCAATTTCCAGACACGTTCACTGTATTTCATAATTGTTAGAAAGGCGCGAAAAAGAATACATGTAAAAAAAATCGTGCATTTCAGACTCATTGTGCTGAGAATTCGGTGTATTAAGTAAGCAAAATAGCGTATCCTGAGACAAAAATTAAAGCAGGTGTGTTTACACTCGTTCTCTGAAATGTGGTTGAAAGCATAGCGGGGAGTCATCACTGTTGGCATAAGCATATTTAATTCGTTTTATCCCTCAACAAACTACTGCTAGCCGTCTCAACTAAATGGTTGCGGTCCACTACTGCACTTTTCTATTCCATCTTTCCCCACTTTCGGAAAGCATATTTATTTTTTTATTTCGCAGTTGGCGGTTAAAAATAATCTAAGAGTGATACACAAAAATGTAGGAGCCCTAGCTATTTTACTTCAACTTTCTGCACCTGCCATGCAAAGAACTTGTTTTCCGATTTTTTTTAAATGTTGTATGAGATTGAGGTAAGACAATTAAAACCTATTGGAAGAGTCAAGTAAATCTTTTATATTTTATCATCAAAACTGTTTAAAAAACCCTTAAACATTTTTCTGTTCTAACTTTCAATTTATACTGTATTTTCTTGCAGCCTTTGAAATTGCTCTTTCTATTTTGAAAATAGTCTGTTACAAAATTTAAAATAAAGGCATTAATTGAGACTAGCAGTGACACTTTATGGAGAGCTGTTAAACCTTATTGTTACGTTGGTCGGAATCATATAACGGATAACTAATTTCAGACAAAAAAACAAACAGATACATTTTAGCTCTATATACTGTCCATTGAAAATCTGACGACTGTCACATACAACATAATTGTGTTATTATTTCAACATTTTGATAGGTTTTCTCGCGTTTCGTCAATAAACATAAGGAAAGCAAGCGCAAACGTGACCAGTTCATAACTAATGCTGTTTTCCTGGTGTAATAGTTTTTATTCGGGAAGATATGCCTATACATTCATTTTCTTTTTATGTAGGTTGCGGAAAACGATATTGAATATTACGCTTGGAAAAATTAATATCCTGTCATAAAATAGATAAACTGGTATAAACATACAGCTGGTCGTATATCTTTACATGTTATTTTTTTTGATTTTATTGCGGTTGTTAGATTATTAAGGTAAGATTTGGTATGCATAGGTCAATTTAAATAATATCGATATTTATATCCCAAGTCACGAAAAGGACTGTAAACGAAGTGTACTTTTGGAATATGGAGTCTGCTTTTTCGCCTTTTATTTTACTTTGAAGAATATGCAAATATCAAATATCTTTCTCAGCGGGGAACTTAATGAAATATGACAGGAAAACAGGAAATCTTTAGGGCGAATTCAATTGCATGGATGGAATATAAAATATGTATTGCATTATTATCATTATTTTTTAATGTTTTGTTTTTCCCCACAAAAAAAACTTAACTAAATAGTACATGTAAATGCCTCCTATGCTTACTGGCAGTGGGACAGAAAAGAGTATTAAAGCGCAGAAACAGAAATGCCAATCTTCTGAGGTGAGATCTTTTCTGGATCATTTAGAACCACTTTCATTAAAAGTTGTATTTAATTATCCAAACGTTTGGTAATGTTTACAAAATGTTATATTCAAAATTACACAAATGGCCAACTGAGCGACTTTGCTTTTCTAATATTCAGGTAAAGTACTTGTCATTTTTTTTTTTCACAAAAACAAAGGTTCTATTATTTATCGTGATTTTTAAAGAGATAGCAATGGAGATAATGCAGCCCGCGTTTTGGTTTCATATTTTATCCTTCCCCCCTGAACGTTTCGTAAGGGGTGTTCAATTGAAATGTTTGTAAAAAAACATATTTTTTTGTTTTATTTTCGTTTTTTTTTTTTTTTTTTTGCAATTAACTGTCGTGGAATAAGACTGTGCCCAACTTTCCACCTTAAATAGCAAAGCAGGTCTATCAAATTTCTGCTCGCGTTTGCGACTTTATAACGTTTGCTGGAGTCATTTTTCATAACATTCTGCGTGTTGTCAGTCCTCATAACAAAACATAAAGACAAATGTAAGTCTTTTCCGATTTGAACTTGAATTAAAACTAAATTCAAGATAGTGCTGTTTTTGTTTACTGCATAACGAAAGGTTTTCGGTGGGTGTTTAATTAAAATATTAAAATTAAAATTTCAAATAACATCAGCATCTTGATTTTTTTCAGCCATTAACGCTATAAATAACAGCTTTATAGCATTTCTTGATCTCTAACAAAATCCTTCTCATTGTAAGACGACCGCCTGAGGCTTATATGAATGAAGGAAAGACGTTCATAATCGCACGTCTGCCATGCAAAAGAGTCTATCCTCCTCCGTTTTTCAGAAAACTTCACTTGCATCTCAGGTTCGTTCCTTTATCATTTTGTGTTGTTTTATGCCAATATCCCTGATTTACTTACCTGGCAGAAACTGCCCTGATCTTCCTTTCGTTTTTAAGGCGTTTTAGTAAGCTCGGTTCTTAATTTGCTTGATAAAATACACCTGTTAATTCAATTGTTAATTCATAGAACATATATTTTAATGTCTTTCATGAAAGCATGCATACTTGGTTGGCTGCGTTTTCGAAGTCCTTTATTTTTGCAACACGAGCGAACAAGCCAAAAACAAAGGATAAAATATTAGACGAAATTGATTCAGGGTAACTGTTAGTGAGACTTTTAAAGATATTGTTTCGGAATTCCAAGGTATAAATAACAATGAAGAACATAGAAGGGTTAAAAATCTAATTTTATAGAAACGATTATTTTACAAAGAATTCTCAAGCTCATAATTTACCAACAATGAAATTCATAACATTGACGGGGGTTTGGCCACCTCATCTTACGTTGTAATGGGCATAGATTTTCCTTATGTACGATTTTAATCTCCGTTTACAAAATCGTTTTACTTTAAGTTTAAGATTATTTATTAGTTTCTACAATTAGGAATATATATCAAACACTCAAGGTGGTGTTTCATCACCTGTCGAAACACCTCCAGTTTCGCTGTATTTTCAATTAGTTTTATTATTTATGACACTGTCTTTTGTTTCATGGATTTCTCGTCGTTCGAATATCGCTTTGCGTGCTATGCCGGTCTGTCAGTTGAGCCTCTCGCGGTAAACTAAAAATGCAACAACGGAGTAGATTAGAGCTTTGAGAGAAACACAGTTAACCATTTTAATCCCTAACAGCAGATTTGAAAGTTTTGCATTCACCCAAGGTTGGATTTTCTGTCAAATAGAAATACTCATTTGATTAAATTTAACTTGAATCATAATAACGCCTAGTGCGCTCGAATTGAATTATAGAACAAGCGCTGGAAAACTCGTTTACACAAGTTTCGGAAGTTATTCTTGTGGTTTGTGGGGACGACTGTCTCAAGCCCCAAATTCCTTTTTTGACAAATTTAAACAAATTATCTCCAATCATAATAACAGGACGAAACGATGGTATAGGATTATTCAGGTTATACAGGTTTTGTCGCGACGCAAACGGAGCAGCAATACTTCCCCCCACCCTCGGCCAAAATAAAAGATATTGAACAGATAAGAGCTAAAATAAAAGGGAATTTTAAAATCCCTTATCCTATAATTTGACAGATAATGTACTCAGATATATTACGAGTTGGACAGCATGATGGGATCGGAAACTAGTGATAAACAGAATTATCTATTAAACCAACGCAAACATAACGCCGGCAAAGCCTGGTAGTCTTATAGAGCATCTGTTCATAATACGGACTTCACAAACCACTTGAAGGACCACTGAAAAGGTCGTTTAGGGCCGCCAAATGCAATGATGGCTGTGAACATACTAGTGAGCGTCCAATAAACTGCATTGTGTAAACTAATAACTGAATGGAGAGCAAAAAATGATACTTTTTGAATACAATTAAAGCCATTTTATAAATAATGGACACTTTGATAATAGAAAGCGCAGCAGGCTTTTTTGGTTAAAAATACGCTTCACTGAAAGCTTTTCATTTTTTTTTTTTCGAGTTCATATTTTATGTATTGATCTACTAGGGATTAAAACAATAGTTTAAATTACCTTTGTGACGTTTTTTAAAACATTTCAGGGCCTTACGGGGCTGAAATATTAAAAAATGCATGATTAAAATGGGCTAACATGACAGAAAATTGCCCAGTGAAAAATAAATCCCTACATCTGATAATTTGACGTATAATTCGCACGGAAATCATGCAAAGCTAGTTCATGTTAGTTCCTCACCCTCGCGGGGCTTGGACGTGTAATAAACCCCACGCATTATCTAGTGGGAAACACAGCAAAAAATCAAGACACCGGTAGTTTTATGATGCCTCTCTCCATGAGGTGGGCTTGACAACATGACAAAGCAAAACAAACTCCAACCTGAGGACACATGCAGTGATCAATTAATAGCTAAAACAACTGACAATCACATCCGATAACGTGACGGCTAATACGCGCGGATATTGCAAGCTGGCAGTGTATTTCCTCAACCCTTCGGGCCTGGAAGAATCCCACAAAACTTGCAGTATTCCCTGCTTATTGTCTGTTAAACCAACGCAAGCATAAAAATCAATACGCGGGTAGTATTATAATATATTATGTCATAATGAGAACTTCGAGGTATACTTAGCGCTCTAAGCAAAAGTTGCTTCTTATGGCCAAAGCTAATCAGATTATCTACTCCTATGAAACCGCACTTAACAACGGACTCAAATGTGTTTGGTTTTGATGAAAACGATGAGCATTTTCGATCATCTCGGTGTGGACGATTGGTGAAAACTGCATTGACGGAAACGCGCCAACCGAAAATACATTAATGTGAAAGAGACCTAAGAATCCCTTAAATCGTATTTTTTTTAACTAATACCTGGATGGCAAAAAAAAACCACTTCTTGAGTACATCTAATGCCATTTTATCAGTGCCAACGTGTTGTATACTGAATGTTTGTCAGTCACTATTTTTGTTCAGTTTTAAAAGCGCGGGCAAAAGAAAAGTCCTTCAAAATGTAGATAAACAAGAAATTGCTTCGTTGTTGGTATAGTTTGAATCTTACTAAAGATGGATTTATGTAGGATCGTTATCCGTTTCAAAACTTATTGGTTTGAATGAAATGCACCTTTGCCTGGGAATTTAACTCTCCCTGGCCAGCAGTTGAGGGATAAAATATTAAAAAAAAGGTTTCGCAGTATGCGGATTTGACCTCCTGCACGTAAACTATGACTGGATCATTTGCCATGGTGATATATATGGAATTCGCTGGGAAATAGGTGAGGAAAAACAGCCTGCTTTATTTGTGAGAAATCCTGTTTAAGTACTTGAAATACAATTCACCCTAATGACTTTCATATTCGGAATATTAAATTTCATACAAGAGCTAGCAAACTGGGCGCTGTCGCTGAAGAAGTTTCCTACATGGAGTGCGCAAAATGGCAGACACGCTGACTAACCCCAGAACTTTCAAACGGAAAATTAAGGTTTCTGAAATAAAAAGATCCATATAAATTAATATATTTTTATTGAACCAATAAACTCATTTTGAAAACTTGCGTTGAAAGTTACGCAAATTAATCAAAATCATTTCGTTTACCTCGGAAAAATATACGAATAAGATTTCAAAACTACAAATATTGATTAGCGTCTGAAAGTGATAATTTGATAATAAATTAATTTCCTTTTACCTTGTTCGAAATTTACTGTTGTTTACATATTTCAATTGGCTGTAAGCTTACGAGGCACATAGGGTTAATAGTGGCAAATTTTGTGCAAGTTGGAACTCTGATTCCTAATAGCCAAAACAACGTTTAACGCAAAACAAATAAAGGTCTTTATCTCAGGTTTCGGCGGGGGAAAATTATCCCGCCAAGGAAGCCAGCGGCGTGCGTGTCAGGAGCCTACTTCTTCCCGCCATCAAACAAATGATAAATTCAATAATGACTTAGTTCGCCCAATAGCCAAAGAACAGGATGTAAATAAATAGTTTGATGAATTGTCTTGACCGGAATGAGCTTTCACTGTGGAAGATTGATAAAGTTGAATGTGGCAATCCTTAATCAAATCATCTAACTTGTGCTCAGGGAACTTGGAATCGACAACCCAGAAAACGTTAAACTCGAATGACATCAAAACTGTGCGATATCGCCGCTTGGAGCAGAAAAGCTAAACCCTGAAAAGAATTTTGATCGGTAATCCAAAATCTGGCAGATGTTGTAAAAGATATTCGGAAGATAAGAGGTAAAGATATTTTTCTCCAATGCCCTTGAGTCAAGGTGAGTTCCAACATTTAAGTATTATAGTTCAAGTATACAAGAAAGCCTTAAAGAATACGAGAACTATTAATTAAACACATTTTGCCACTCTCATCTTGGATGAATAAAACGTTGCCATGATATACTTTAGAATATGAAAAAAAAAAACGTTTTCGCTCTACAGGGAGATCTTTGAAATCACTACCTAAGATTGTTAAGTATTCACATTTAATACTTCTTTAACATTGGATCGAAAAAGTACTCAGTCGAAAGAGTTTGGCTCTAATCACATGATCCCTGCTAAATAAACGTCATCGAAAGACGCCTCTGTAGAACCTCATGCCTGTTCAGCGATACAGCAGATGGTCCAAAAACCTTGAGCATTATCCATGGCTCTTGAACGTGTATGTTATCTGGGATCCACTCCTTGTTGTTTAAATGAGAAAGGAATTTTCCATTTCCGATTAAAGAAAAGCGTCAGTACTAATTTTCCTTGGGCTAGAGAATCGCCGTAGAAACATGGTAGCGTTTATTTTGGACCGAAATGTTTTGTCTGGTAAGAAGCTATCGGCCCGTCAAAAAAATACAATTTTAATTATAAAGCGGCATCGTCCAGGTCGTGCAAATCTGGTCTTTGTGGTCCCCCTGTCATTGCATGCTTCTTGTCAAGGTTTTTGCTTATCATTATTAGACCGAACTTGAAGTTTTTCAGTCTATTTAACACGAGTTCCACCAGCTTTTACAATTTCCCATCAGCCTATTTAGTTCCGGCTTTAAGAGAGGTTATAGACTTTAAAGAGCCAGCAATAACGTGACAGAATTAATTTCTGTCACTAAAAAAAAACTCGTATTGCTTTGTTTTGACGAAAAAAAAACCGCTTTACACCTTGCGGATACGAAGCCTATTGTTCTCTCTACAAGGAAAGGTGAACATTTCTCTGAAAGGATGAATCATTTCTTCCAAAAAAATCTTATATAACAATAGGACGCCAAAAAAAATTTTATATATTACAAGTCAGTGCGAACCTTTAAAAGCTTTTGCCAAAAAAACAACCAATTTTACTTTTATTTGCAACCTGAAATCGCACTAAAATTAACCTTTTAAAGCTCAGTAGTTCACAGTGAAGTCCTGTGAATCCTAATTTGTTCCTTCGTAACTAACAACTAAGAAGCAGAGGGAGGTCGGGTTTTTCTCTTAAAAACATTTCCAAGGCATATTTCCGTTCTGCTTATAAATAGACAGTTCTCTCTAAAAATTGAAACCCTCGGCTCAAGTGTCAACGGAATTGAAAATAAAATTTGTTTCGAAAGGTGTCGGTTATCATAATGTAAATATCGTCTTTCATAATTTATCTTATCTTTCCGACTCCTGATTTGCCTAATGCAACAATTGCTGTCGCCTTTCTTGAGGTTTTTTTGGCAAATTGAAATGTGGCATCTTTTGAGGTATATTACTCGGCATACAAACCTAATCAAATATTTATTGTTCGCTCCAAGTCGCCTTAAAGCGTTTAGATGGTTTTATCTACAAGAAAAATACGCATTGTCCCAGTCGATTTAACCTTCTACAAAAATATCTGCTTGCGAACACAAGGTGGTAATTCAAAACGTCAACATTGTTTGCAAAGGAAGTCTTATAACGTACAACTCTTCCAGGTCGGTTTGCAGCAAAACAAATAGAGTGTATTTTTCCGATAATGAAAAATTGACCTGTGAATGAAGATTTTCGATCGTTAAAGTAAAGAATGCCTAGAAAATATCTAAAGCTTTATCGAAACAATACCGAGTTTATCGAAAAAGTCGGCAGAAATACCTTCAGAATGATTACTTTTAAACGCACTTTTTAAACAAGGAATTTGTTTCCGCCCTCAGCAGAACCACTTCAATCAAGTTCATGTTTTAAAACGCAAATTGGTATAGTGCGGCAATGACAAAAACCAATTTGTTACAACGTGTCGACACAACAATTAATTTCCCATGTAAATGAACTTTATGTTTACACCAAACTGTCAAACGTCTATGAAGGTTATGAGAAAAACACATAATGATGTCGCTAAAATGATGTCTTCCCTTTTCCTTCTTATTACTGCCAGGTATTTCAAGAACAAACTAGAAACAAGATTCTGGGACGTATTTGCGGAAAGTCGGATATTTCATACGACTTGGAGAGAAGAACAAGACTACACAACTGCGAAGGTAAAATAGTTGATAATTAACATAGCTACCGATCGCCATTGAAGAAAACAATCTATGTAGATGCGCAATACACGAACTCGTTCAATTCCAAAAAATACGAAAACTAAGAAAAGTGTGTCTTATTTTAATCGCTGCGGAACCGCTTTCTCCGGGACAACAAAACTTTTCTTCAAAATTGCAAACTAATTGTAAATCTACGAATTTGATATTGGTAAAAGGCGAAGGTGTCGATTGTGCGGTTTCCTTCCCAAACACAAGAAACGATTCTGCGAAGAAAACTTCAACTTATTTTTCTTAGAACTGAATTTTCTTACTCCGATTTTCGATAAAAGTAATCAGCACGCTTTGTTGGTCTTTTTAATCCATTGCGGTTTCAAACGATAAGCTTCGTTTTTCGTATTTAAGTCATTTTGGTTCTTACGGCTCAAAGCCTTTTACGCAATGTTATCAAATATTAACAGGTCTTTTCAGATTTGTCTGTTCTTTTTTTTCCACAGAATGAAGACTTTTTTACTTGCTGTGGTTATTTCAACGTTCTGTATATGTCAGACGCGAGCTCAGCATATGGATATTACGAATCTGTCAAGTTGGACTCGGTGCTCTTCACTGTGTTTCTGTGCTGTGGATAACCGGAGTCGTATCCACGGACGGTGCTCGGTAACTGAGCTACATGAGTCGGTGGAATTCAACCTGTCACGGGAACTTTATCACTTGTAAGTATTTACCATTTCGAGTAAATGCCGCGCTTTATTGATCATACTAGACAAAATACTTAGGAAAAATATAGCCTAAAACGTTATGTGCGATCGTACTCGAAGCTGAAGGTCCCTGATTTTTACACAAGCGATTAATTTATAATATAATGTCAACATTCCGTGGATTGCATAGGTATTAAATATTGTTTTCGTCTCATGTCTCGAGACCAGTAATGTTGCCTTGGCCCCACTGAATTCACAGCGGCATAAATATATCTGGTATTACTTGATTCGCCTATGTTCTAACGCAACATGGAAGCAACATGCTTTTCGTGTGGGTAACGGTCAAGTTTAAAGCGAAATTAACAATTTCTCTACAAAAACAACAGCAAAGAAAAGGAATAAACAGCTTTATTTAAACACGAGAGTTTGAACTGGAATTAAATTCAACACGACTAAAATGCGACGCATATTCAGTTGATAAATTAGGTCTGGGCGAAGAACGCACTGGTGCGCCCAGCTATTTGCGGACTTTGTTTGAGGTCTGCGGGAGAGCACAATATTGCTTGAGGCTAAGGAAGACGTAAAATTTTCATTATTCATATTCGTTGTACGTGCAACGTTTTGACTACATAAAACAGTTAAAGACTTGACATTTATCAAAGTGTTTCAGTCTTATAGGTTATTTTCAAAAAATAATATAATACTTAAATAAAGTGATCTATTTATTTTATTTTATTTAATTCCTGCTATCATATTTCTTCGAAAAACTCATACGTAACTAGGAAGTCCGGGCAGCAAAGTGGGTATGAGCCAATGAGCTCGAAAGATGAATTATGAAAGGGCGACAATGTCGAAACCATCTCAACTGAGTTCGTATTTATCCATTTCCAATATGACGTGAAGAATATAAAATATACCCTAATTTTTTTCATGCTTCCTTCTTAATTGAAATTTTACTACGAAGATCATTTCTTTACTTTACATTTCCATTATCTCGGTCACTTCTGTCACGCATAATGGAGTTAATGGATAGACAAGCATCTGAGACTCCGAGTCATATATACATAATTTGTGTTTCGTTTCTATCGAGCCACAAACGTATCACTGATTCCCACCCTAGCATCAAATTTAGATTCAGTTGCGCTAAATCGTATAAGAACAATTAAAAACGGAAAAAGCTCTAACTGAGCAACAACATTAACAACTGTAAGAAGAACTGTAGCCTGCGCAGCAAGCCATTCCGCATTTTGGTCGCGCAAATAGAGGCGGTGACAAAATTTAAAAAAAAAAAACAGGGAGAGAAGGAGAGGAAACGCTTGCAACCAAACCCCACTCCTTTGATTCATAGATTGACAGCTTGTCAATAGGAGCTAAATTACATTTGTTCGTCTAGCCACAACGGCACCATTAACTTTCAAATTGATTTTAAAGAGCAAAAATACTCCAAATGTTCCGAACAAATGTTGTTTCTGTTTGGCTAAAGTGATAGTGTCGACAGTTTGACTGCAAAACTAATTTGAAATTTTGAACAAAACAATTTATCGCGCGTAAATGAAACTTATATTTTACTTTTGATAGCAACATGTTGTGTATATATTCGTTAAGACCCTAATAAGTCGAACAAATTCGCTTTTGCCAAAAAAGATAAGTCGCGGGTTTTGAAATTTGACGATTATGATGACAACGTTAGAAGGACAAAAGGAATTGGTTAACTACCTCGTCGTTCAAGTAATGAAGTTCCTTGATTTTAAGGAGAAAATTCATCGGTTTCGACAGCATTCTGAACGAATTTATTCATCTGCAAATGGTGGCGTGCAACCTTCCGATTCGATTAGCCCGGCTGGGTAGAAGGTGCGTGAAGAACGTCTTCGAACGTTGGGAACAAGTTCCGTTGCTGGTCCATCCAGAGTCTCAAGTTTTTTCTCGGTCTTCGAAAGAGAGTTCCGTATTTGGTGAAAGAATTAAGTTTGTTGTGGAGAAGGCTGCTATGCTACCAGAAGTTTCCTTGCTAGAGGGAGAGAAGAGGAAACGCTATCAAGCAGACACCACGACTTTGATTTTCACAGTTGAGATCATTCATAGATTGACAGCTTGTATATGGGCGCTAGTCGCAAAGGCACCATTCAATTTCAAATTGGTTTTTATAGGAGAAAAAATGCTCCAAATGTTCTGAAAAAGGTTGTTTCTGTTTGGCTAAAGTTATAGTGTCGACAGTTTGACTGTAAGGTTAATTTAAATTACAGAACAGAACAATTTACCGCCCGCTAGATTAAGCTTATGATTAACTAAAGGAGCTACGTCATTTCCATCCCAGCTATCCGCAGTCGAAGACGCTTGTTAGCAGTTTCCGTGCTTTAATATAGCAATTTGTAAATAAAATTGGACCATTATTTTTAGGTTTCCTACGACACAAATTTATGCTTTGGCTGTTCAAATATCTGTTAAAATCCGTGACAAAGCCCCTTTGAGATCACAGCAACACATTTTAAAAATTCGTTAGGAGATCGAACAAATTCGCTTTTGCCAAAACAGATGAGTCACCGACTTCTAAACTTCGGTGACCTAAGTGAAGATACAAACAAATACTGGCAAAGCTTGTTGCTCCTTGCCTGTTTACTTCTCAACCTATCATTATAGTCAAAACAAATCACAAACAACTGTTAACTGATTAAACTTTTCCAACACAGCCATCAAGTCCTTACGCTCAAAAACGATGTTATAATGCCCTACATTGTTCTGTCTTCAGAGAAAAGCTAATCAGCTAATTCCGCTGAGTACAGGTGTTATAAAACTTCGTTGAAGCTCTCACAATTCAAGCAAATCATTCTTCTCTTTCTTCCTTGTGGCAACTCACGCTCAATTATTTGCTCAAACCATTAGCGAGAATCTCATGTTTTTCAATCAAATTTAACAGCCTGCACTAATCAGAAGCAAAGGGGTTTTTCAAAATCGAGGGACTTTCAGTCGCTGCAGGCAACCGTTCCCTCTTTTCCCTTCCCTTCCTCCTGTTTTTTGTTCTTGCCAGAATTTTCGCGCGGCCAAAATGTTTTAGTCGTATGCCGATTGTCGAGTCAAAAAACGTGCCTCTGCCTCCCAGTGTAAACGTTTACAAACTGTATTGCCGTCTTAATGATTACTTCAAAGAAAGTGCAACGAGCAAAATTTTATTTACGTAAAACGAACAGCGTTTTGCAGCGAGTAACACAGCACCTTCTATGCGGTAATTTGTTTTCAATTTTTTCTAACATTTGACATATTTATACGGTTGCACGAAGAAAGCTGCAATTCGGTCTGTAACTATACCAGCGATTAACAAAATAAGACGACGGCGTAGTAGGAGGCCGATTTGTTTATTACACTCAAGAGTATGATTCCAGACAATTGGACGGCACGAAGTCCTATTATTAATAATTATTAATCATAATCACAAGATTCGAGGAAAATTAAGACAAAGTGAAGCCTGTTGAGGATTTTGAAGCTCTGAAGGAAACAAATAAAGAGCGCAAGCAAAAGAAGAAAAAAAGAGAAATGAATTTGGCGAAAAATAGGGCGTGCTAAGAACCAATCAGTTTCGAGAATTTTTTTTATAGGTATGATTATAATAATAATGACACTTATAATGATACTCGGGAATGAGACTAATATAGCAGTGCATTTCATCCTCAGGTCCCTTGCTAACAATGCAATCAGTGTTCTTCCTGCGGGAATCTTCAGAAAACTGGACAACCTTGAAATCCTGTATGTACGAAAAATTGTTTAATTGAATTAGTAACTTCAACAATCATGGAGTAAAATATTATTACTGTACGTAAGGTCTTACTTAAAGTATCTCTTACCTACCCTAGGCGATTCGCAAGTTACTCGCTCTGTATTTATTCCCGTGTGAAGAATGGCGCTGACTAACAAAAGGAGGATTCACTGCGGACAATTACTGAATGAAATTTCCGTTCATTAAAAAAAATCACTCCAAGTCCGGATATCCAAAATGCTGAAATTTGGAACATGATTACATGATTACTAAGGCCGTTAGACCCAAATAATCTTCAAAAAGAGATATTCAGGGCACTACAAGATCGTAAACATGGTGGTTTCGTACATCACGCCGCCATTACAAACTGTGTCAGATCGAGTGGCTAGAAACAGGCAAAACGAGGCACTTACCTTGGTAAAAATCTTGAAATAATTATTCCTGCAAGAAGTTAATAAGGCTGTCAAAGATAACCTAACACCCTCTAATGTCACTGCCAAAATGGCTCGCGAACATTTTCTTTTGAAAGTTCTTAAATCCCCAAATATAGAACTAGAACTAGTCGGAAAAAACTTATCCCCAAAAGCCATATACCAACTGCCTTTTAAAGTCACAATAGAAAACAAACTAAGATGCTTTCAATACAAAATCATTCATGGCATCCTTCCCACAAACAAACGTCTTTTTAAAATGGGACTGAAAACGTCACCTCGCTGTGATCGCTGCAACTTTTCCAACGAAACTTTGGTTCATCTTTTGTATGAATGCCCCATTACGCAAAGTTTTTGGCGTGAAATGATAAATTGGTGGAACGAGAAACGATCGGAGAATTGTTCCTTAAACGCGACAGATATTCTGTACGGCTATAAACCAGACTGTACTAAGTTTTACGCTTTAAACCATGTTCTAATCATCGCGAAATATCACATTTTCCAAGCTTGGTGGGATAACAGCTCCCCAAGTTTTGAAATTTTTTATCTCGTTCTCAAAGACAAGATCCTTTGTGAAAGCAGAATTGCTCTTAAAAACAACACCGTGTCGAAATTTAGATCAAAATGGACTACATTGTGCGCTTTAGCCCCTCAAAATGTTTCCACTTAGAATGTGCCATCCGCCTTTTTTCCATATGTCTTTTTTTTTCTTTTTTTCTAAAAAATTGTAAAATTAAATAATCTATTGTAAACAAACTTTGTAATTACTTATAAGTAGTGATATGGTGTAATTGTTTTCTCTGTATTAATAATATTGTACGTCTTTTTTTCAATTTAAAAAAAAAAAAAAAAAAAAAAAGAAGTTAATAGGAAAGAAGTGTTTCTTTTTCTAATGTTACATAAAAATGGCATTTCCGGGCTTCTAGACTTCGAAATTTGACCCCCTAGCTTCGGCACTTCGCATTTGCCTCGTTTATCAAGAAAGTCTGGCTACGGGCCTGGTGACTGAAATTTAATTCTCTTCAGACCATTGTAACTCATTTAAAGATGATAAGCACGATTGTACATAAGTTACCAGCGGTCAATGTAAGGTTCCAGATAATTGTATTTTTCATAGTGCTTCTTTTGTTCCGTTGTTTGCCTAACTTGTGTTAATCGATGCATTAAACTGGTTTAAACGTATGAAAGACCAACATTTATATTTGCTATTTCCATGTTTTCTTTTTGTTATTTTTCAGTTCTTGATATTCGCGTCCGGAAAAATTTTCTAAAACAATTATTGCCCTCAGGCTCACAGTGAATCTCTGCGAATATAATTGAATAAATTCAATTCAACTCAAAACAAAGAAATTCAATTCATTTCAACCAAAAATTATCTTAAAGGTGTTTATACAAAATTTGATGGTCTTACACAAAACAAGCCACGCTCCATAGCTTCTGGCTGAGACGTTCTCAAATTTTTGTAGATCGTGCAACCTAGTTCTACGTTAAAACCAAAAAAGGTCGAGAACCTGCCATCGTCGCCGGTGATGCTTTACCCGTGGTATTCGAACCAAAATTGCTCAGCCAACATGACGTTTCTTCACAGCAGTCAAACGCACTGAAAAATTAAACGCCTCGCGCTCGTTGATAATTTTATCACCGTATATCCAATATGCACTCACAAAATATATGTTAATAATCTTCAACTTAAATTTCGGTTCTTGATGCCAAGAAGACATTGGGTTATTTCTTGTTTGTATTTATTTCTATTTAGGTTTCACTGACAAGATAACGAGATAATTAATATTAATAATTCTTCACTTTCAGATCGTTAGCGAACAACAGCATCGAAATGATCAACGAAAAGGCATTTCAAGGTCTGAACCATCTTCGCACATTGTAAGTTGAGTGGGCCCGCAAAATCAAACTTCAGCCAGTTTACATGCTACGTTTTGAAACCGCTGGACTAGCCCAAATCAAAGGCCTGTTTTCTTTAAAAATTAGCAGAAAATACGTTTCGACATCTTCTGGATGTAATTGTCAAGTAAAATGTGTAGGTTAGTTCGTGCATTTTTTATCTATAATGCAAAAACTAATCAACACATTTTAATAGTCAATGTCATCCCAAAGACGTGGATTACTATTTTCGCTAATTTATGTATTGAGACTATTCCCTCAAGCCTTGTCTTTTTTTTACTCCTGGCTACCAGGGGTGGTGAGTACTGACCCTTACTGGAGGGTCACCCGCATTCGCTTTAAAGGTTGGGACACGCTGGAGGCAGCAACCTATTTCCATCCTACCATTTTGAGTTTTGGACCAAAACGATATTCAAGAAATGAATTTTACTGAAAGATGTAAGCACAATGTGTTTTTGTAGATCAAGTGGTCAGGAAAACTGTGTCAGATTGACCGTTTTTTATACTAGAGACGCGTTACCCGTCTGGACGAGCTTCGGCAAACATTTTGTAATTCGTCCGGTTATCCGTCTCTAGTATAAAGACGGGCACAAGACGAGTTACCCGTCTAGACAAGCTACTTTTCGAAATCCGTCGTTCAAGATTCATTTCGAAAAGTAGCTCGTCCAGACGGGTAACGCGTCTCTAGTATAAAAACGGCCAATATTGAGTGATCGAAACTTAATTCTCTTCTGACCAGAGCTACTAATTCCAAGATAATAAGCACAATAGGCCCTTTGCACCTAGCAGTCACATGGTACAAAATAACACCTTGCTGGAGGGCAAGCAACGGGGTGGGACATCCAAAACAAAGCGACATCAGCCAGTCATGCTTCCTCCTTGGATTTGCCAGAACGGAGCTCGTTCCAAGCATGGCGGATTTTGTACCATGCGGCTGACCGTTAGCTGCCAAGGGCCAATTGTCCATAAGTTACCAACGGTCAAACAAAGGTACCAGATGATTGTCTTTTTCATAGCGTCTCTTTTGTCCCGTTTTGTATTGTATTAAACTAGTTTACCTGTATGCAAGTAATGAAAACCAACACTTGTGCTTGCTATTTCCACGTTTTCCTCGTTATTTGCAGCTCTTGATATTCACCTCTGAAAATTACACACAAAAACAAACCCTAAGGCACTGACATCCACTGAACCTGAGGCAAACAATTGTTGAGTAGCGTGAAAGTCGGGCTTTAGAAGCTAAAAGTTATTGAAGTTTGTGACCGTTAAAATGATTAACACTAACTAGAAAATGTACAACTAAGTAAGTGACCGAATTAAGGTTTAGTTATATCTAGTATAATTTCCAAAGATGAATATAAGAACGGAATAGCTAACCTGTATGGGAATTGATTCGCAATCGATGTATTGAAGTGGTTAACATGAATGCAAGCCAACATTTGTGTTTGCTATTTCCATGTTTTCTTTCGTTATTTTGAAGTTCTTGATATTCACCTCTGAAAATTATACTAAAACAATTAATCCCCTCAGGCGAAGTAATTCCCGGCAAATATTCCCCTACTTTCACTTCGCCTGAGGCAAATAATTGTAAATATGTATTTCCTATTTCAGAGATCTTCAAAACAATAATTTGAAGGAATGGAAAGGTGACCCTTCGAAAGACTTGCCACTTCTTGAAGTTCTTAAAATGAACGGAAATAAGAATTGGATACCCAGTCGGGGGCTTTTAAACATGCCCATGCTCAAAGAGATTCTTGGTATCACGTGGAGCAAACACTGCTCCACATGTGACCTGATAAAAGTAACGACAAACGAAACAATCTTCGGCGATGATGAAATAGGTGATTATGAGGAGAATAGTGGTGACAACTTTAGCGGTGAAATCGAGGAGGACATGGCGTGCCAGGTGACTTTAAAAGAGTTCTATTACCATCCTAATGAAGTGGAATACGGGGTTTCGGCACGCTTCGTTAAACAAGGATTTTCGCCACAATGTTTTTGTGACTATAATTCGGATTGCTATGACTATGACGTCATAATACCGTTTTTGAGACAACTGTATGATGTTCCTAGGAAGCTGTTTCTTTCTCAGTATGCATTGGGGGGATTGATCATCAGCCTTAATCTTATCGTTCTGGTTGTGATCATCACTTCTAGATTGCTCAGGAACAACATTTCATTCATCTTGGTTGGCAGTGCAGCATTGAGCGACCTTCTAATCGGCGTACACGGCATGGCAATCGCAAAATACAATATATTTAGTGCGTCACCTGACGTTACACCACGTGATATTATGGAGACTGACACCGCGATTTGCACTTATATGGGAATGATTTTCACTGTAGGTCAAGTGACCGCCGTTATCAACTCACTGATGTTAACTGTGGAAAGATACCTAGTTATAGTGTACTTCCAGAGGTGCAGAGGCAACGTGAAAAAGAGAACGTTGATTGTTGTTTTGTCCTTTGTATGGATAGCCGCCACTGTCTTTGCAAGCTTGCCTCTGTTCGGCGTAGAAAATCTGAAATATCACAAGTGGTTTCAATGCACAATGCCCTTTCACACGGGAAAACTAATCGTAGAAACGTCCAATGTCACCCTCAGCATTTCGGGTATATTTGTGTTTCTCTACTTAATCAGTCTTGGTTTGTACGGTTTGATCTTCTGCTATGCCAGAAAGTCAAGTGTACAATTTGGCATTAAACGGGAGGCGAGGCTAGCGAGAAAAATCGCTGTGCTGGTGTCATCCAATTTCGTCTTCTTTACTCTGCCAACTGTTCTTCTGCTGGTCTACGTGTACTCATTCACTGAAGTTCTGGACATGGCTAAATCATTCTCGAGCATGCGCTCTTTGTTTATTGTGGGTGGTTGGCTTCCTGTCACGTGCTTCAACCTAAACTCGCTGGTGAACCCGTTTCTATACCCATTCAGACACAGTCGTTTCAAGAAGGAAGTACGCTCATTTAGCTCCAGATTACGAAACAGCTTCAGCAATACGTTTCACCCAGTAGTGGCAACTGCACATCAGCTGAGCTTGCGCACATCTGCACTTAGCCAGCACATACGTCATCAGTTTCATTCCTTTGCGTTTCGCAGAGAAGGCGAGAACTCTATTCGAGTTGAATTTGAGCTTGGCCTACATCAAGGACGAAGAGCCTCAGTGTAAGACACATGTTACTCAAAGAAAAGAAACAAATACGGCTTGGCCTTCCCGACGTTCATAATTGTAATAACTGATTTTTATCAGGCATGGAAATTTTGTTATAGTGTGTACTGGTAGCGGTTAAGTTTTGGAAACTACAGGGCCCGGCTGTTCAAAGGGTGGATAATGCTACCCATGAGATAAATCACTTTCCAGTGGATAAGTAATGACAAAACATACTACGTTGTTCACTGTAAAGTGATTTATCCGATGGTTAGCGTTATCCACCGTTGGAACAACCGGGCCATGACAACAATAGAAAATTGTAAAACACGAGGCAACTTGTACACGAAAACGGTCTCTTTGAGAAACAATTATGAATTAATTTTCGAAGTAAAATTAGAAAAAAAGTCTGATTTGTTCACGAGTGCAATTAATCACTAATCGTTTGGAGAAGAAAGACCTATTTCCTTTTTAATAATAATTCTACCGAAAATACGAGCTTCTGAAAAGTTTCAAAATATGGTGATAAAGGTAATAATGGACATTTAAAACACCATTAAAGTTCGGTAAGGGTTTACGAAAAAATGGTACTTAGCAAAACTGGGTTTACTAACGTCGCGTTCGTTTGGAATCAATCCAGAATAAGATTAATTGGAATAATGCAAGTTAGCGTTCGTTTGGCTGCTCTTCCTATTCCGGAATACTTGGATTTCCATTCCGGCTATTCTGCTCCCAGGAGCAGAATAGCCGGAAATATATTCCAGAATATATTCTTATACCAGAATATTCCCAAACGAACGCGCCCTAAGGGCCAATTCGCACTAGCGGACAAATTTTGTAACAATTGGTAGATTTCATCATTAATGTGTCACTTGTTACAGAAAACAAGCCCGAATACGTTTTTTGAGACCTAGAACTTGTCAAACAATTCAGGAAAACAAAGAAGCAGATGTCTTGTGATTGGTCCGCGTTGCACGCGCGATACAGTTTGTCAAACAATCGCAAAAACAAGTGCGAACGACTTGTTGGACAAGGGCAAATTTTGTCAAAACGGACAAATCTTCAAATCTTCTTCGCATTCCAACGCCCCTCGTAATGCCGGATAACAATACGTTGTTGATTGGCTATTGTGTTTGGTCTGGATTGTACTAAAAAACAACACGCAAAATTATTCCGCGATAGGCGGCAAAACATGTTTGTGTGCCGAGGTGAGGTCGTGGAAGGATGGTAATACCGGGGTTGGAACAAATGAATGCGGAGGGAACCAGTTTGTGCCGATAAATGGAGGGGAAAAGAAATAGTTTATACTTGCGACATTTTCCCCGCACGAGCACAAAAGCATCACTACACGTGCACTTCAAATGCAAATCGTTTTAAAATTTTTCACCACGTGGACCTGCCTGATTATTTGATGTTTGCACAAGACGACCGTGCCGAGAAATGTACCAGGATACCAGAAGCACGTGCAGAGCTATTGAAATAACCTTTTGTTTTCTTCAAAATGTCTCTGACTTGTCGCAACAATTTTGTTTTTGTCAAATGTTATGACATTTAGAACTTGTCCGCTAGTGCGAATCGGCCCTAAATGTCGTGAACACACGTTACACGTTGCAACTCCTAAAGACATTTAACTAGAGAACACACGTTACATGTTCAAACTCCTTAGAGATTTTACTAGAGGTCAACGCGCTATCTCGAAGGCCTTCTGTGCGACAGAACGTACGCTAATTATAAAATTTCATGCAGTCTTCACGCGTCTGAAAACATGTCGTAAAATGTCGTAAAACATCTTAATTAATAAGGTAGTGTTTAAGTTATTTTAAGCAGTAGAGATGGTGATGGGTTGAAAGCAAACTAATAAAAGTCTAGAACTTTCAAACAAGCCGCGGTAAAATTGTTGTCTTGAAGAAGGCTATAACTCGAGTCATTGTTTTGTGGTTTATACACACAATTGAGGGCAATCTTCAAGCATACTCGGCGTTGGCAGAAGAACCCGTTGTGGAAAAAGCGTCCATTATAGACTGCGGGCTGTTTTTGTTCCTGAAATCTCACGTGCGATTGGAAGTTAAAATTTGGCAAGTTAAGGCAAAAAAACAAGATGGAATCCGGGTGAAGACGCTCCCTCGCTCACTTCTCATTACGCATACAATTTAAAAGCACACTTAATGTATTTGATTAAAAAGTTAAATGTTAAAATGTTATTAAATATCATTGTAAAAACTTTTAAAAAAGCAGACGTTTTGGGGGGGCTATACGCCATTATCAAGTTAAAAGGTATAAAAGTACAACAAGAATATATAAAACGTGAAAAAATAAAAATATTTGTGTGTCCTATGGGTATGAAGAAACAATAGAAATAAAAAAAAAGAAAGAATGAAAGAAAGAAAGAAATTCTATTAAAAGTACCAAAGTGTACGGTGAATAGTTTGGCGCGAATGGAGTCACTTTGGGTGTTGAGCGAAGGCTTGATGTCTTTAATGAAAAGCATCTCGTATATTAGACAATCGAACTTGGACGGACGGACGGATGGATGGATCGATCGATTTTAAGGGAAACTGTTATTTTAAAATGTAACTTGTTTTATTAATAGTGAACTGTGAGGAGGACAAAGATCTCTTCCAGAAGGGTCGAAAAAGATTTGATAGCGAAGCTCCAGCGCGCGAAGCGCGCCAGCGGAGCACCATGGGTAAGAAATTTTGGTAAGCCATCAAGCCGAGAAAATTTGGTACTCACGTGACCGTACGAGCGTCCGATCGTCCGTCCGTACGGACTCTGGGGTAGGGGGAGGGGAGTCATAGGACAATGCCGCCTTGGTTGATGTTAAATCTTTGATATTGAACTTCCATGTTATGGTCAATTGACAGCTGTCAAAACAAGGTATCCGCTGACCAGTATCACATGACCATATCGCGGGCTCAGGCGTAGGGCTAATCGAGGTTGCGTCTAAGAAAATAGTAGGTAGGTTATGGTTTTCCAATTGATCGCGGGCTCAAGTACTCATTTTTTACATGAGCGATTAAAATTTATTTTGTACCTATATGGGCCACCTTATAAGCTTAGAAATATAGTGTGGCTTCTTATTTGGTCACACTGTAATTAACTCGAGCAAAAAATTAATAAACGGGAGCTCCGCTTTTAGGCCTGCCTAAATGTATTAGCGCTGTCAGAACTGCAGAAGAGTCAGGCAAAAAGCGATGTGGGCCTACCGTTTGTACGAAAAATGGGCTGGAAGGATGCATATTAGCCTGCGAATACAGTCGCCTCTCATTCGCTCCCGCTACTACGTGCGAAACGCACGTAGTAGCGGGAGCGAATGAGAGGCGGCTGTATTCGTAGGCTAGATGCATATGATCCAAGAGTGGATTTGTCAACAGTCGGAGACCTACTCATGGTGCATACTGAATTGGCCGGTGTCCCTGACCACGATGTAAACGAAGTCTTTTGCCAGTTCATCGCAGAAGTTAGGAAAGATGGAGGAGAACGTTGTCCAGCAAAAACATTATATGAGTTGGTCAGTAGTTTGCAGAAATATTTTGAAAAGAATTCAGGAAAGTTAGTTTTTTCAACGATGAAATATTTGAAAAGTTGAGAAAATCACTGGATATCGAAATAAAAATTTCAGCACAAAAGAAGTTTGGCTTAAAGCCTAGGCAAGCTGAGGTAGTTTCTGAAGAAATTCGAAAATTTTCTTTGCGATAAAAGCTTTCTCGGTAATAGTAACCCTGAAGTTCTTTTGGATTGAATTTTGGTATGAGGGCCGGGGACGAGCATACGAAATTGTCCAGCTCAAACTTTTCATTCCATACTGATTCCGAAGGGAGTACCGTAAAATTCTGCTTATAAGCCCCCCCCGGTTATAGGCCCATCTAACTGCAAAACAAAAAATACATCCGGTTATAAGCCCCCCCCCCCCCCCCCGGATATAAGCCCCCCTCTCCTGGATGACAGTACTGAACAGGGCTAAATGTTGCTTTTTTGACTTTTTAACCCAAAAACGTATTTCGATCAACACTGCCGTGACTCGTTTCGAAACATTTTTTTTATTCCGCTTATAAGCCCCCCCGGATATAAGCCCCTCCGCTTATAAGCCCACCCAAAACCCCTTACGAAGTTGTATAAGCCCAGGGCTTATAACCGGAATTTTACGGTATTTGCTTTACAGTGGGTGCGTTTCAAAAACAAGGTGAATTGAAACACAGAAAATTAACTCCTCGAAGCAGCAGGGCGTATGTTAATGCCGAGTGCCCGGAACGATGTGTTGTTCGAATTGTTGACACCTACACGAAGAGATGTCCGAAAGATGCTTTACTAAATGCTTTTTACCTAAAGCCCTTGCAAAAATTTAAAGGCGAAAGTGCATGGTATTCTGCTGTGCCGTTAGGTCATAACAAGCTAAATAGCATGGCTAAAACAATGATGAGTGAACCTGATGTGGAGGGTTACTATACTATTCATTCGCTACGAGCAACCGCTGTTAGTAGATTGTTCCAAAACGAAGTAGACGACAAACTGATTAAGGGAGTAACTGGTCATAGATCTGAAGCTCTACAGGGCTGATAAGAGGGAAACCGAAGAACAGCTTTTAAAAGTTTCTAAATTGTGCAAGGACAAAATAATTGAAAGATAGCGCAGTAAAGGGAAACTCTAAATCAGCGCTTACTTCCGCTTTGGCGATCCCAGGTAGTTCAGGAACATTAGTTCTAAACATTTCTGCTGGAAATTGTAATATTAAAATAAATAACCAAGAATTGTTAGAAGGAAAATGTTTGTAAAGCAATTTGACGAATTAAAATAAGGTTCATTTGTAAAATCAATTGATGAATAAATGCATGACGGAATTACTGCAAATTATTGATAGCTTTAATTCAACAAAAGGTCATTGCTTCACTCGAGTGGAACATGAGGTTATTATTTAAGGAATAATGACCCACTGCTCCACCTCAGTGAACTCAATAATGACCTGTTGTTCCATTTCACTGAGCATTTAGGTGCGTTATTAATACTATTAACCTGTTCAGAACAATGAAAAGGTGCATTAAAAAGGTGGATTAAATAGGTAGGTAGGTAGGTAGGTAGGTAGGTAGGTAGGTAGGTAGGTAGGTAGGTAGGTAGGTAGTTTATTTAATATTTCTACTTGACAGTCTGAAAGTGAATTGCGTAAAAATTTACAAAAGAAATAAACTAAAGAAAAATTATGATACAACTATTAAAATCTATTATAACCATATTAAGAATTTTCCATAGAGGAAAAAAAGCTAGGTTGAAAAAAAACAAGCTTGCAATCTCGAGATTGTAAGTGCTGGCCATAGTACAAGCCTCCGTCCGATCCACGTCATATTTACTCATGCAGTAATCGCGATATTTCTCCAATGCGAAACGCAGAACTGTCACATCTTGTCGACAATATTTCAGCTGATCAGCTTTGAAGTTGTATACATACAGGCCCGTAGCCAGGGGGGGGGGGGGGGGGGGGGGGTGCGACGGAAGGGAAATGGTATTTCTGTACTTCGTCTATTTACATTTAATGGTTCACCATTTGAAGATTCGTGTGGCATATTTTTGACCAAATTGTGTGATTCTAGGTTAATTTTAAAGATACATTCTAACTAATGCCGTTCATAGTCAGCAAACCGACTCCGGCGGATTTATGTAATTACCATTTGACACCGAAAAAAAGATATATATCTTTTTCCAGTCTTCTTTTAAAAGAACTGCCGTCATTGTTAGTTAAATAAATTGTAAATTATGTTTACAAGGTTCTGTTTCTAAAACTACGTTTTGAATTTAAAAATGTACAAGAATCATTGTCCTTGCAACCTTCACCTTTATATGGCTTGTTTCCTAACAAACTGTCTTCAAAACGCACGAAATGCGGCCTCAGATAACCCATTTTTTCTAAATTTTCTGCGGGAGAATACCCCCAGACCCCCCTTCGGGCTCGCGCCTGTAGCGCTCGACATTTTGCGCCGGAGGCGCTCATACGCAGCCCCCAGCAAAAATCCTGGCTACGGGCCTGACATAACCTTGTTTGTAGGCATCATTGATTTGTTTGTACCACAATTGAAATTCTTGGTATTTCTTCTCATCCATCGTGAGTTCGGGCGAAAAGTACTTCTCCGCTGGTGGGGGGCCAACATAGGTTTGATTCTCTCGTGTTAAATTTGTGCGGGAAAAAATCTTTTCTGTTCTTGAAGTCCAAATCGACTTGGTATGTTGGAAAGAGCAGTAGGCCAGAACTTAAAGCTGTCTTTGAAATGCAAATTGAACGTGTTCATTGTTACGAAGTCTTGCGCTGAGGGATGGGTTGGGGGTGCGTCGTTCTTACGCAGACTGTTTTCCCGCTAAAAGATCATTGTAAGTCTCGAGAGCCCTTTCGGGATTACGTGTTTCACATTAAACACACCGTGTGAGATCACCCTCGAAAAGATAATGTCAGCTTCGTCCCAAAGTACCAAGTCACTCCTAAGTAGTCCAATGGCTTATGCTGTCGATTTTGCTATGGAGGAGCCTCCGCAAGGGAAAAAGCTAACAGAAGAGGAGAAACTGGACGAAATGTGGCGGAATTTACTCAGCGCCCAAACCAACTACTGCCTGGGACTTATGGCGCACGTTCAACCATCCAGAAGTGCCAGCGAGTTTGTCAAGTCAAGTGTACTCTAGCATCTGGGTCCTGTTATGAGCGATGTTACTAAAGCTTACGAGGGTTTTTCGCAAAATTTGCGTTAACCTTCGACAAGCACCTTTTGCTGTTCCACCTCGCTTCACCGACGTCCAATAAAAGTTCACAGGCATACAGCTCCGAAACCACCACGCACGTAAAAAGCGGCAACAGCTCGAAAAGATTAATAGCGAGTGCTTAAGTATTTGGATGGTGAAATACCGCAAAGTAAGAACAAAAACAAACGCGGCCCAGATCTAGTTAATACGGAAGATTTGTCGACACAAAGTCTTCGCCACAGATAGCAAACAAAAGCACTAAACCCTCAAAGGTAACCAAGAAGCCTAGAGCGCAAAGAAAACCTAAAGAGACCCCCCAGCAACAAGTTCAACCGCAAGAAGAATCCATGGGCGCCGTTTATGACCAACTGTTTGCAGATTATCAAGCTACCCAAAATGCCATGCACCTTCAACAGCAGCAATAACAACTACAACTACGCCGATTTGAGCCGACCGACCTCCTGGCTCATGACCGCGATCACCCACTGACCTACCGCGTCCAGTCAGCACAACACGGCTGGCACTTGAACTCCGCTGGCTTGCCACAATGTGCCGTTGAAACAGCGCTCCTAACCTTCTTACAGGATGCGCTTCTCAACGCCTTGGAAGTGGGGCACCCAGTACCTACGTCGATCGTTTTTTGGACGAAAGGCCACGAAATGTTAACTCGCTTCTCCACGCTGTCCTTGGCCCTGGCACTGTTGCCAGTCCCCTTGTTAGTCAAAAACTTGTAGGACCTCGATTACCCCCCTGCTAGATGTCTAACAGAGCTAAACCCAGACGAAACGCCGACCACAGTTCCCAAGGCCTTGGCCTTTGCCAGATGGATGGAGGACCAACATTTGGCCTAACTCCCATCTCCAAATCGCCGCGGACGGCTCAAATTAGGCCGTAGGAGTGTTACGAGGAACTTTGCAAGGAACTTTGGAAACGTACCTTAAGAACATTATATCTCGTTTTGCTGCGTAATGTCAGCTGCATGTCTCTTTTTTTAGTCAGTTTTATTCGTTTCATGCAACAGGATAATTGGGTATTTTGCCTCTTCACAATTTAGTATTGAATATTCACCTAAACGTATAATCTTTCGCTTAATTTTAGTATTAGCTAGTTTGGGATTCGCTTCGCTTTGTTGAAATTATATTTATTCAATTTGTTGTTTCCGTAGTTAGCATGTTAAGAGAAAACACACAAAAGCCAACAGCACCTATTTAACCAAAAATAACCCGTTGAACCATTATTTTGTTCATGTAATATTCGAAATTACAAGAAGGCGTGATTTAAAATAATAGTTGGTTCTTGTTAACTTCTGAAATTTTTGTGTCACTTATTCTTAGTAATAACGGTTGTTTTGGTTTATTACCGTAGCCAATAACGTAAGAGTTCCGCGCTTGTCGCAGCTTTAAAATGTGTTACATTTTCTCAGTACTTAATTTAGTTTTTTGCTAAATGAGTCTTGTGCCGATCTCGCCTCTGCTGTTCACTTGAATAGGATTAATTAACTACCTGTTGGTTGCTGACTCATCGTGTTTTAGGTATGAATACAGTTCTTGACACATCTAGTTGTTTAATTAATGTTTTAGTTACTTAATATATTTGAGGTGCGATCGGTCGGGAAGAAACCGCTCGTTAACACTTCAAATTTATTAGCTATTCACTAGTTTTAATTTCGTTCGATAGTTTTAATTTAGCGGTATTTTAGTTTTATTAGGTTGCGCTATCCTCAAAGGACTCTGTATTCTCTTGTACTCACTTTTCACATTCTGGTGTTAGCGCACTTATTATACTCTGTTAACAATAGACGCTTGTAAAAATCGTATATAAACAACCGAACTTGTTATGCTTTTTCGATTACAAACTAACTCGGAATAAACTGCTGTTTGAGCCAAGCTGAGTTGTTGTTGTTGCTGTCCGTCCAGTTCGTGGTTAGATCCCGGTACCCAAGAGTGTAACGGCTCTTCCTTGCAAGCGAGTGCCCCGTTCGAGTCTAATTTTCCCCGCAAGTTTCGTCGCAATCGTCTCTTATCTCAAGTTCGAAGTTCGCCCGTTTTCCCGTACGCCCACAAGGAAAGACCTACAGTACCGTTACAGAAGAGTATTCGTGAAGTTCTGATTTTATAGTTAATATGCATATCGAAAAATAGGTTTAATTAGCATTTACTGCCCCCACCTCCATACCAGGAATTAATACAGAACTCTAATGAAGGAATATTTCGAGTTGATAGTTTAATAGCCACTTTTTGCTGCCTTATGCTACTATAAGCCACAGTTTTTACTATTTACTATTTTCGGTTGTCAGTTTAGCCGCCACTTTCGAATGTCTTTTAATATTTTTAGTTGACAGTATAGAACAACCACTTCTTAATAAATTCATTGTTTTCAATTGATTATTTAGCAGTCTACTTTTGATGCCTATTTTGAGTTGAGCAATAGCTAGTTGACAGTTAAGTAACCATACCTTTGTTATCAAGAGTTATGTTGACAGTTTAGCAACCACCCTTTGTTACCTATTTTGAGTTGAGCGGAGTAGTTATAGGAGCACCGAATTAAGACCCTTAGGTGCCGAGTTAGGCCGAGATAAGTTATTAATATGTATAAGGGCCGAGTCTATGACGTCACCCATTGTCTTAACCAAGGAAAAAAGTGCATTCCTCCATACTAATAGGCCATTTCCGAGTTGCCCTTTGCCTCATTTTCAAATGAAAATGAGTTTGATTTGCATGAAAATGGACGTGTAGGCAAAACTAATTTTCATATGAATGGTTTCGCACGTAGACTCGTTTTGACACAGAGGCAAATGGTAATTCGGAAATGGCCTATTAAAGTGCCTATAACCCCAAAAACCTTTTTCGGCCAGATTAAATCTTTGCATCATACTGAGTAAAATGCCGCAAACATTTTTCGATTTGGTTAAAACCGCTATTTTTTACGAATTTTTAAAGTTGAGATTTTTCTACGCACGACCGAGTGAAGCGGAAACTGGGACTAGTGACGTCAACCCAGGATATTGGTAATCGCTCTGAAGTGATAATTGTAGTAGCAGATCGTAGTTCTGGATGGCTAGCAAAGAACTTCCGTAGAACATCAATGAACAACTTATTATAGGAGAACTCAAGTACTACATGTTTATATATGTCTGTATGTAGATATGTGGGAAAAGATTATCATGAAATTTGCTTGAGCATTCTAAACTCAGAGAACCTTCAACACGCAGAGTCACAACACAACATGAATTCTTGACCTTCGCACAGCATGCACAGTTTAGTTAAATAAATTGAATTGCCTCAGAGTTTTAAAAAGGTATAAGATTTATTGACTTATTATCAGTATTTACTGTAAATTCTACAACGAAAGTCCGTACTTGCGTATGAATAATTTGCAGTCAACTATTCGTTCGCGGGAGCGGCCGGTGCGCCAACTTTATTCGCTATTCATCACATTCATGCGATCGATAATCTTCTTAAATTTTCTGCTCGAGGTTAGGATTCAACTAAAAATATCTTGTCCTGCATTTAAACCCTTTAGCTTAACACTTGTACTAACTAAAGTAAAGCCTGAAGACGCCGCATCTTTGCGGTAAGAATCAGTGAAGAACTTGTTAACCGCGCGGCCATGGGCCGAGCGCGGTTCTTGCTTTACACGGGATTTATTAACGGCGCGGCCATGGGCCGAGCGCGGTTCTTGCTTTACACGGGATTTATTAACCGCGCGGCCATGGGCCGAGCGCGGTTCTTGCTCTGCACGGGATTTAATATTTTTTTGTCGGTGACCAGACCCAAACCTCCACTCGGCCAAATCGGGATTGGGGCTTTGAAATCACGCAACCTGTGATGTTTATTCGCCAAAAGCTGTTGAAACATTAATGTACCGAAAATGTTGCAGACATTGTTTTCTTTATTGTGTATAAAGTATATTTTATTTTGGTTTTATCGAAGCATTGGATTCAAAGCGAATGTTGAATACACTGAAAAAAGGTATTACGTCAGCCATGGAATGCGCTGATGTTGCAGGTTTCACTTTCGTTACGTGACAAATAACATTGTATTTTATTTGCATGTTTATGTCGGCAGAAGCGACGGTCATTAATTCAATTTGTTTCCTCTTCTGCGAGTATTTCTTGTGGGTTTAGGCAATTGAAGTGAATTCTTTGGCTATTTCATCGAAGCGAGTTCAGGGATTTGAAGGGAAATGAAATATTTGGTAAAGTAAACAATTGAGCGTGCCCGAACGTGCAGGGGTTCCGTCATCAGAAAGGAAAAATCCCCAAGCTTAAGACAGCCGGGGATAACATAAGCCTTGGATTGTGTGACTCGCGTGACTACTTTGCTAGTCCTTTACTCATAGTGCAAATAGATTAAATTTAACCGTGGCTTTTGAGAAATAAAGCTGTTAATTGGCCAAAAATATAAGCGCGGTTTTAAGTTGCTAGCAACGTCTTGTTATTAATTTTTTTTTGTATTTTTTTTGTCGGTGACCAGACGCAAACCTCCACTCGGCCAAATCGTGTTTGGGACTTTGAAATCACGCAACCTATGATGTTTATTCGCCAAAAGCTGTTGAAACATTAATGTACCGAAAATGTTGCAGACATTGTTTTCTTTATTGTGTATAAAGTATATTTTCTTTTTGTTTTATCGAAGCATTGGATTCAAAGCGAATGTTGAATACACTGAAAAAAGGTATTACTTCAGCCATGGAATGCGCTGATGTTGCAGGTTTCACTTTCGTTACGTGACAAATAACATTGTGTTTTATTTGCATGTTTATGTCGGCAGAAGCGACGGTCATTAATTTAATTTGTTTCTTCTGCGAGTATTTCTTGTGGGTTTAGGCAATCGAAGTGAATTCTTTGGCTATTTCATCGAAGTGAGTTCAAAGATTTGAAAGGAAATGAAATATTTGCTTAAGTAAACAATTGAGCGTGCCCGAAGGTGCAGGGGTTACGTCATTAGAAGGGAAAAAACCCCAAGCTAAAGATATCCGGTGACAACGTAAACCTCCTAGGATTGTGTGACTAACGTGACTACTTTGCTAGTCCTTTACTCATAATGAAGCAGATTAAATTTAACCGTGACCTTTGAGGAAGAAAGCTGTTAATTAGCCAAAAATATAGCAACTCCTTGTTAGCAAAAAAATATAAGCGCGGTTTTAAGTTGCAAGCAACTTCTTGGTTTTTTTTTTGTTTTGTTTTTTTTGTCGGTGACCAGACCCGAACCTCCACTCGGCCAAATCGTGATCGTGACTTTTAATCACGCAATCTGTGATGTTTATTCGCCAAAAGCTGTTGAAACATTAATATACCGAAAATGTTACGGATATTGTTTTCTTTATTGTGTATAAAGTATATTTTCTTTCGGTTTTATCGAAGCGTTCGATTCAAAGCGAATGTTGAATACACTGAAAAAGGTATTACGTCAGCCATGGAATGCGCTGATGTTGCAGGTTTCACTTTCGTTACGTGACAAATAACATAGTGTGTCATTTGCATGTTTATGTCGGCAGAAGCGACGGTCATTAATTTAATTTGTTTCCTCCTCTGCGAGTATTTCTTGTGGGTTTAGGCAATCGAAGTGAATTCTTTGGCTATTTCCTTGAAGTGAGTTCAAATATTTGAAAGGAAATAAAATATTTGCTTAAGTAAACAATTGAGCGTGCCCGAACGTGCAGGGGTTACGTCATTAGAAGGGAAAAACCCCCAAGCTAACTGAAGATATCCGGGGACAACGTAACCCTCGGATTGTGTGACTAACGTGACTACTTTGCTAGTCCTTTACTCATAATGCAAACAGATTAAATTTAACCGTGACTTTTGAGAAAGAAAGCTGTTAATTAGCCAAAAATATAAGCGCGGTTTTAAGTTGCTATAGCAACTACTTGTTTTCCTTCGCTGCTAGTAATGTAAACAAAGTGTCGCAGAATGAGTCGACTGTTAATTTGCATCGTGTGTACATGCAGGGATGCGAATAAGTCTGAATAAAATCAGCAGCGCTCACTAGAATCGCTTAATGCTTCAAATAAATAGTGGTAATATTTTGGATCCGGAATAGAAGATAATTACATGTACCTTGAATTCTACAAAAACTGTGGAGTCCATACGCAGCAAATTCAAGTTTGTGTGCGAAGATCGAAAGTCTGATTTTCATTTTCGCTGCTAGCACTCGCCGATCGAACCAAGATAGGTGACCAAGAAATCTTAAACTCTGATGTGCTTCGATTACATTGCCGAGAACTTGATGGTCTTCCGGTTTTTTTCGCATTTTGGAGCTCCGACCAGAGTCACGACCTACATACAACGTAGATCATATCACGTTCGACTGATGTACTGGGTTGACGTCACGAATTTTATTGGACCCAGACCCTTTTGACCGGATCTTCGGCTCGGTCGTGTTTCTGATTACTGCGATTTTTTTCGACTTTGACGATTCACAGAAAATCGAGGTTTCAACCAAAATCAAAATTTTTTTCGGCATTCTGCTCAGAGAAATGTAAATATTCTTTTCCTTGAAAAAAAAATTTTGGGGGTTATAGGCACTTTAACTGTCTTCCTCCATACTAATGAGCACAATAGACATGCCCAGACTTGATCGCTCTATTTACACCCTGATTGGATATTAAGATTTACGTTATCTGTTTTGAATAAAAAGCGGGTAGATATCGAAAGCGTCATTCCTTCATTTAACTTGAACCCACTGGAAATTTGAAAAACTTGGTTCGAATTAGAAACTTTTATCGTGAAGATGACCTTTTTTCCCAACGTTGTCGATCTTCAAGCTGCCTTGAGCGCTTGTTTAACTGTCCGCGACTGGGAGATGGCTGAGTTGACTCTCCAAGAACTTCAGGTAAGTTGAAATATTTTGCTCGATTTGGTTTCTTTTTTTTAATTCTCTCTTTCTTAACCGACAGTCTTGTATAACCGATTTCTCTTTTCTTTTACAGATCATACCGAAGATCTTTTGCCAACATCTGAGGTTATTCCTGAAACCACGATAATGGTAAGTGAAACGTTATCTGTTTATCTGTTTTGTTTTTTGAGGCCTGGGAGCAAATGTCTGGTAATCGATGTTTCTTTGTAGCTAATATTCGACTCCCTCCGCTGTGGTTACCTCAGTAGCTCAGTGGTTAGAGCACCTTCCATGAGATCGGGGTGTCGTGGGTTCGAATCCCGCTCGGGACATTTGATTTTTTCCGGCATTTGTTCTGTTTACATAGATAGGCATATCAGGGTTGACCTCTCTGATGATGAACAATGTTCGAAATATGCCGTGTTACGTACACGGCAAGTGAAACGTTTTTTAGTTTGCTAAACTTTCTGCTCATCACTATTCCCAATCAGAAAACAAACGTGCGAGCGAAACGCTTTTAAGTTTATTAGCTGATTTCTAAACTTTCTTCTCGTAGAGCGTAAATTTTACCACTTAGATCATTCAAACACTGCACCAACGCGGAGAATGAGTTGGACTTTTCTCTCGAACTTATTTATCGATCGTATATGTAAGCTTTGCTAAGACTAGATAATTAATTGTAGGCTATTCAAACCGGTGGTGGACAGCCACCAGCTAAAAAGCATCGCAAGGAACATCGCTGCGACACTTGTGGTAAAACCTTCAACCGTTTAGAAAACTTAAATAGGCACAGACTTATCCATACTGGAGAGAAACCGTAAGAATGCAACCGCTGTGATAAGAAGTTCTCAGACAAATCGGTCCTTAATCGACACCTGAAAGCGCACGACAAGCGAGCCGCTGAGCGCACCTTCACTTGTGCTACATGTGGCGAAACATTTCACAACGTCGCACCCTACAACGCTAATGTTCGCACCGCGCATTCAACTGTACAGCCCACTGCAGCTAATAGAAAACGACCTGCCTCTAAAACCACAGACGCACCACCAGCAAAAAAAACCAAGAAGACGGTTGATCCTGTCACTCCACCAGCCGCCCCTCAAGCGACAAATGCTGCCGCTAGTTCCAGTTGGGAAGCGGATACCGTTCTTATCGCTTCAAACCTCGTTTCCAGCTCTGACGAGGATATTACTCAACTTTACCAACAACACTGGCCACAGATCCGGACCAGATTCAGCCGCCACAATCGACTTCAAGATTGGTACAATTTCCGCCTGTCAACGATCAGTCCTACCAGCCTTCGCGAACAACTTAGCCGCATCTTCGCTGATCAGCCTACCGTGTTTAAAGTGAACTTCGCCTTTGGATTATCCTACGCAACACAGAAACTGGGGCCCTCCAGTTCCATCATCCATCGGCCAACAACAACTTGGTCCTCGAACAACCGTTCCTAGTTGCCAACGCGGAAGATTTAGACCGCTTGTATGAAGAAATCAGGAACATCGATTACTTGGAGCGTGTTCGCCAGCAGAGACCGAATTCAAAATGGGTCGTGCATCTCGTGACGAATGTGACGTGGTTTGTTTGGAAAATCCGTGATCATCCGATCGGCCGTGGCAAATACTTGCCTGGGTACATTGTAGAGACTCGAGGAATCATACCACTAGATAGAAAGATTAAGAGAGGCAAGCCTTACGAAGACAATCTCTGTTTTTTCCGCTGCCTAGCCCTTCACAATGGCTGTCACACCAAGAACCTAGAGAGAGACACGCAGTACTATTACCTACAGTACAGAGACGCTGGCATTTGTAAAAAGAAGTTTCATGGGGTGAAGTTAAGTGAATTAGACGAACTCGAGAAGTTATACGAGTTAAACATTCAAGTTTAGAGCCTCTCTCCCACCCAGAACCACGGCGAAGAAGGAGACGAACCAGAAAATAGACCTCACATCGCTGCTACACTCCTCCGCCGCTCACACCGTAACTACGCCAGCACTCTCTTCCTGAACTTGTACGAAAACCACTTTTCTTACATTAAAGATCTCGCCCGCTACAGCAAATCCTTCTGTTGTTCTCGCTGTGGCAAGTACTGGAAGCACGTAGGAATGCTTCATCGCCATGAGAAAACCTGTGATGGTAAAGTTCATTTGAAGTACCCGGGTGGAGCATATCACGTCCCTAAAACTATCTTTGAAGAATTAGAAGACGAAGGTATTATCGTCCCCGAAGAAGGGCGCTACTTCCCGTATAGAGCGACATTCGATTTTGAATGCTACTTTGACAAGGAAAAAGCACAGCAGTTGAAAAGTACCGAGAAGTTGAACTGGCAGTCATCCCATGTGCCTTTGAGTGTAAGTTTGTGCAGTAACGTGCCGGGATACCAAGAGCCCAGATGCTTCGTGTCCGAAGGAGAACCTAATCAGATGCTTGAAGAGTTTGTGAAATATTTAACAAAAATCAGTACCAAAAGTTCGTTCCTGCTTCACCAGCAATATGCAGCAGTATTTGAAGCGCTTCATGAAGCATCTACCCCTAACCATGATGCAACAGAAAACAACCACGAAAACCAAGAGGAAAACTACGAAAGTGAAAACGAAGACCGATTAGCGCAAATGCTTGTAGAAATTCAAGAAGGCCAACAAACTGAAAGCGAACGAGAGAGGGAAAGCGAAGAAGAAGAAAGTGAAGATGAAAGCAGAGGCATCGATTTGATAGCAAGCGATAATGAAGAGCACGAAGAAGAAATCGAATCAGAGAGCGAAGACGATCGCGCGTTTCTTGATGACGAGACAAACGAACAGGAAGTTATGTCTTTTTATATAAGATTGAACGTGGAACAGAGGAGCGACGGGGGAGGCGAGAAGAAATGGCAGATTGTGAGGATATGTTATTCGGGGAAGCTCAAACTAGTCACAACAAAGTCCTTTACGAATTAGAAAAAAAACTGAACGCCTATATTCAAGAACTTCCAGTCTTGGGCTTCAATTCTGGCAAGTATGACCTGAATGCCACCAAAGAATTCCTGTTCCCGTACCTCATCGAGACGCAGCCCATCAAGTTCACTGTCAAGAGAAATAGCAACCACATGTGTCTAAAAACTGACTTTCTGAAATTTTTGGATATCTCCAACTATCTCGCTCTCGGGTTCAGCTATGACCAGTTCCTTAAAGCGTACGAGTGCGAAAAAACCAAAGGATTCTTTCCGTACGAGTGGCTACATTGTTTGGATGATTTAGAAGAAATATCACTACCCCCTCACGCTGCCTTTTATTCATCCCTGAAGAACGCTAACATCACTGATGAAGAATACGCCTATTGCCAGCAAGTGTGGGAAGACAATCAGATGGTCACTTTTAAAGATTTCTTGGTTTGGTACAATAATCTGGATGTAGTTTTGGCAGCAAAGAAAGATCAATATGTTTAAAGACGGGATTTCTGTGCCTGGCTTGACCCTCAAGTACCTCTTTTCGTTTCTGGGCGACCAAACGTACTTCAGTCTCTTCGATCAAGCGAACAGCGATCTCTATCACCTTATTAAAGACAACAACACAGGCGGGCCAAGTATTATTTTCCATCGTTACCATGAGACCGGTAAAACAAAGATCAGAGAAGCGGAAAAAGGCCAGGCAGCTAAGCTATGTGAAAAGATCGTGGGGCATGACGCGAATGCTCTGTATCTCTGGGCTCTGATGCAAGACATGCCTACCGGAAGCTACACGAGACGCCTAGCAGAAAATGAGTTTAAACCTAAAAGCTCTATCAAGATGGCGATTGAATGGTTAGAATGGGTGGCTCGCAAAGAAAGAATTCATATCCGTCATCAACTAAACAACACAGAGAAGCGAATTGGAGATCGTAAATTACCGGTGGACGGTTTTAACCCGGAGACGCAAACCGTGTACCAGTTTCACGGTTGTTACTGGCACGGTCACGACTGCGCACTCAACCGAGGAAAAGAATTCAACAAGAAGCGCAAGAAACCAATGGTCGAGCTTTTAGAAGAGACACGGGCCAATATGGAATACATTGAAAGCAAAGGCTATAAAGTGCTTGAAATTTGGGAATGTGAATGGCGGGAATTGAAGAAAACAGACCGCGAATTACAAAGGTTCATTGCCACCGAAGTCCGCAGAACCTTGGACAAAGTCAAGATTATGAGCCCGGAGCGAATATTGAGCGAGGTGCGAAATGAGTGATTGTTTGGGTGCGTGGAAGTGGATATTCGTGTCCCTCCACATCTCAAGGAGAAGTTTAGTGAAATGTGCCCCATCTTCAAGAACACGAATATCAGCCGTGACGATATTGGGGAGTATATGAAGAACTATGTAGAGGAACACGGTATCATGGCACAGTCCCATCGTAGTTTGATCGGAAGTCTAAAAGGTCAGAAGATCTTACTGGCTACCCCGTTGCTGAAATGGTACTTGGAACATGGTTTGGAGGTCACCAAGGTCTATCAAGTGATCGAGTTTACTCCCAAACCCTGCTTTAAACCTTTTGGTGATGCTGTATCCGATGCGAGGAGAGCCGGCGACGCTGACCCAAGGAAAGCTATTATTGCGGATACGATAAAACTGGTAAGTGTTTGTTTCATTTTATTGGGGTGGGTTATAGGAAAGGCAACAAGGCATCTTTGATAGGAAATATACGTATACAACTCTTTTTTTATAATCTACATTTTTTCTTTTTGTTTTTAGGTGGGTAATTCTGGCTACGGAAAAACCATCACAAACCAGATGAAGCACATGGACGTGGAATATTGCAGTGATACTCATGCCAGCGTTAAAGTCAACACTCCTCTCTTCCGCAAGTTAGAAAACATAACCGAGGAAACTTACGAAGTACAATCATGTAAAAAGACTATTAAGTTAAATTTGCCGATTCAAGTCGGCTTTTTTGTTCATCAATATGCAAAGCTTCGCATGTTAGAATTTTATTATGCCATGATTTTTTAGATAAGTACTTAGACCGGAGCGATTTTGAAATGTGCGAGGTGGACACTGACTCAGCGTATATTGCCATTGCTGGGAACAGTGTTGAAAGTTTAGTGAAACCAGAGTTAGGACAAGAGTTTGAACTAGACAAGTGTAACTGGTTTCCTAGTACGGATACGCCTGAACACAAGGCTTACGATAAGCGAACCCCCAGTTTGTTTAAAGTAAAGTGGGAGGGACAACGAATCATTGGTTTGTGCAGTAAGACCTATTATTGTTTTAGAGCAAAAGATAAATTTTCTTGTAAAGGTGTGAACAAGAAATGTAACGACATCAACAAGGACAAGTATTTTAATGTTTTACTGACAAAACAAAATAGTTCTGGTATTAATCGCGGTTTTCGTGTTGTCAACAATACCATGTATACTTATACTCAAGTTCGAGTTGCGTTTTCGTATTTTTATCCTAAGCGGAAAGTGTTGGTTCATGGTGTCAGCACCTTGCCTTTAGATATTTAAGTTTTGTTTGCAAATAGTTTTCAGAGTTCTTGTATATAGTTTTTCGCTTTCTTTAAATTGTAAATATTTTGAAGACTTCAAAGTTTTAAAGAATGTCATTTGTACATAGTATTTTGTAAATAAATACCGTTTGATTTAAACCTGGCTTAATATCTGTCTAGCCACGCGCGCGCGCGTGGTCCACGCGAGTTCCCACGCGCACCCTTGGGGAAAACAGCGCTAAAAATGGCCCGAGTGGCCCTTCTGGCCTGAATGGCCCGATAAATTTCGTGTTCTAAATCATTTTGTTCAGTTTTAGTTCATCTTTCATACCGTAAACATGAAGAGGAAATGTAAACACTGTCCTATCCCTGGTTCTGCTTCAAAATTTTTAATTCGATTGGCAAATCATTTGGCACAAGTGCACGAATTATCAGAGATGGAGCGAAAGTATTGGCTGCAATTTCCTAAATTACAAAACACCAACATGATTCGCGTGTATGACAAAGATAAACTTTTCAACAAATTTTAATGAACACATTACATTACAGCACTATTGAGCCATAACCGAAACGAGTGATATTCTGTCATAGAACAATGATGGTTCGAATCAACTATATGAAAATCACAACTTGGTAATGTTTCTACAAAAGTGTATTTAAACACGTTATGCCTCAGTCTTCGTTATCATTCAATTGTTTTTTTCTTTGGCAATTTCCTTTTCATAAAGCGATCGCATCCATAAGTTTCTAACAGCGTCGAGGTTAACTTCCCAACTTGGAGCTTTAAGCAAATCATCATTTGTAGTTTTGGAAAAGTAAGATAGTTCCGTTTGCCAATGTTTTGTTCAAGGTCGGTAATCCCTTAATAGAAGCTGCCGTTCTTTGAGTTACTCCACGGCACATAGATCGATTATTCTAACCAATCACCGCGCGTTACGTTGACAAAGCAACCGCTTCTAATAGTATAGTTTGCGCGTTCGTAAATTCATTCTGTTCCCGACGTTCTTACGAGTCACTAGAAGAATAAACTTCCCTGACGAGAACTGAGTATCCGATCTTCTGCGGTCATTCCAAAATCTGTTCCTTAACAGATTTATTGGTGGAGAATCCAGGTAATTCCCGCGGCCAAGTAAGAAAGACGTGTTAACAGCGAACCAATACATCGGAAGATACCTGTGAGTACAACAACTTTTTGAACTGTTTGGTATGTCAAGTCATTAAGGAGACCCAGGCCAAAAAAAAAAGGTAAAGGTAAAGCAACTTTATTTATACACGGTTTGTGTTTAAAGCTAGAAGCTTGTGGGGCCGTGTATATGAAACAAATATTAAATAAACATAACATGATTAAAAATCCCAACTGGCAGGAGGCAGACCAGTTGGGTATTTACAAGCATGACCGAGGATTTGAACTCGGGATAACCGAGAACAAATTCAGATAGTGGTCAGAACGGGACACCGGACCTCCGGATTTCAAGTCCGGCGCTCTAACCACTTGGCCATGCTGCCTCCATAAATAAATAGCGCGACCTTACGACTTCCCGGCTATTCCAGGAAGGAACAGTTCGCGAGAAAGAAACAGTTCTTTTCAGAACTAAAAGGAAAGTAGTATCCCGGGAAAGGATAGACGAAATTATTCATGAATTCAACAGGCCTGAGTTAATGAGCTCTGAATATCCAGAACTGGTTTAATAAGATGCGTGGCACGTAGGTTCATGAACTGGTTTAATGAGAAGGGTGTCACGTAGGTTCATGAAGTTATTTAATGAGATGCATGTCTCGTAGGTGTATGAGGGAGACTATGGGAGTTTATTATTTATGCATGGTATTGTTTTGAGTATTTATTGTTGAATATTACATGAGTTTTTTAGGAGTGATGTATGCGTTGCAACGGAGTAAATGAGCCGCCCAACCATCCGGGTTTTGTCGCACTTATATAGAAGAAGAACAAAGGCATGACTGACAACCAATCAGGGAGCACGGTCAAACTTGTCAAACCAGTTTTGAATGCGGTATGGTTTGATTATTCAAAATGGCGCACTATCTTGTTTGGTAACAGGTCAAACCGGTTTTTTTTTTTGAAAAGTCAACGTAATTATTCAAAATGACGGAATCAATAAAGTAAATACCACACGGAAACAAATCTTTGTTTTGAATGAATATAAAAACGTTTATTGGATAAAGGCAAAGTTTACAATCTCAAACACACTTTGAATAAATATGAATTGTTAACTAAATGTTCAAGGATGAGATAATTCTCAGTGTTCAATGACTCCAATTTTCTGTAACGGCAAATTGTCTTTGCAGTTTGGGTCTTGGCGTGTAGCTGGGCTTGTCTTCTTTTGATGACATTTGTTTCTCGGGGAAATATGACGGAGATGGTATTTGAGTTTCTTCATTGACAGGTTGTTCGTCGGCCCATTGGAAGAATCTACACATTTCGTTTCTTCTTCTACAGGTAAAATAGGGCCGGAAAGGATTGTTTTGAGATCTTGAGACTCTTAACGTGGCAACATCCATGTGTCTGCAGTAAGGCAACTGTCCACCTTCAAATGCAATGTATCCTGGTATCACGCGATCTCTGATACATTGTTGGTAAGCGTGAAGATCCTCTTCGCGACAAAAGAAGGGACACAACTTCCAGTCTACACACCGAATGTAAGGTATACCAGAGACAGGTCTGATCACTTCAACATCTTTCAGGCAAAGTCCGCACGTTGAGTAACTCATCTTGACATCGACTTGAAAGAATAAAATCATGGAGCCCTTATATAGTTTTCATTGATATTTCTGCCTAACAGGTTTTACACGTTTCAGCGGTCAACCTCGTCAACTCCATTAATAATCAGTTCTAACCAGTACCAACAGGTTTTGCCAAACTGGTCAGGATATATGATGGCTTTGATGATCTCAATCTCTTCATCCTTTGGAGAAAGGTCGTCAATCCAGTCTTGATTTTCGGGTGCAATGAAATCCATTATATCCAGTAGATCGTGCCAGATCCAGTATGCAATTGTTTGCCATTTATCCAGTGATTCGCGTAAACATACCATCAGTTTTTGAATGTCTTGGATAACACTTAGTTCTTTTTCCTTAAGTTCGTTATACACCAAGAACGCTAGACAATTCCAGTAGGCTCGCTTAACCTTTTCATCGTCGTCGCAATCGTTGCAGTTATTGTAAAAAATATTTGGAGCCATCGTGTAAAGCAAATGAGAATGAGCAGAGAGTCGTTTATTTTGTTTTTATATAGTCACTTAATAAAAACCGGTTTTTCCAGGTTTAGTAAGGTTCCCAGTGTCTAGTGCTGCGTGGCCTTACCGCTAAGGGTGTTTTTGGTTTGTAACGTCGCTTCACAGCTTTGCGTTTGGAATCTGGAGGTGTTTCCATCATTATCGTGTGGGCAGATTCTTCAGGCAAAGCGGAAAGGGGTGTTTCCATTCTGACAGGAATTTTTGACTTTTTAGTACTTGCAGGTGTGGGTGGTAGTTGTCTTGGTGTTTCCCTTGGGGTCTTTACTTTAGGTGTGGAGGCATGCTTGTTTACACCTGGTGTTGTCTCTGTTGGAGGCGCTGGGTCTGATTTGGGTAGTACCACTGTAGGTTTTACACTCACTTCACTTTTCATCTGTTTGGTTAATCCCTGATACCTTTGCAGAAGTTGTTCCAACAGCATTACTTTTTGATCTTCCGGTAAAGAGGAATCAATGATTTGTTTCATGTCTTGATCAAGCCGTGTTAAAGTTGTGAGTTGAGCAGGAGCCGTCAATCGATGTTCTGTCTCCATACTTTGCAATAAATGTTCAGGAACCATCAAAATCTTCTGAGCATGCTTCATTTGAAAACTTTACCCAGCAAATCAACAGCAAGAGGAGCAATCAAAGTGGCGAGAGCTGGTAAAAATCCTCCTTTCTGATTTAGCACACCCTTTTTTTGCTCGAGACTTGGTGTTTTACGAGTGAGATAAAGGAGCTTTGACTTGTGTGGCTTCAACCGTTTAAATGATGAATTAGGTACCAGAATGTTTCCTTTCAGGAGATTGAGAGCAATCTCACCAGTAGCTTCCATTTTTCCTTTGTTTGCGTAGGCTATCATATCTTTTCTTTGTTTTCCAGTGCCTTTAAAACAGGTACATAGGAAGGGTAAATGCTGCTTCACCTTTAAATGTTTGGAAATTCTTGGACGCTTTTTAGTTGCCCGATGCAAATGAGTAGATTTACCAGAGCGCAACACCATATTACCACCACGTTGATTCTTTCTTGAACGCTTTGCCGGGCCATGTGATTCATTTGAAGTCATGATTTCAACTGATATCCACTGGCAGGGGCTCATCGGTTTTATACATTTTCTTGTCCACGTAAACCACTGGATAAGAATGTGACGCCGGTAATATTTTTGTTCGTAGTCGTTGAATGTTGTGTGTTCGAGGATGTTAGTCCATAACGAGATAACCAAACGGGTTCGAGGTGGCATCTTCAAAACTTTCCAATACGTAAGGAACTTTTCCTGCAAAGGCTTGTTGAGCTAGTGTCCGAAAACCCAGGGTATCGCGAGGGTTATTAAAAGCAATAATATAATGGGCATTCAAAGAGATACTCCTAGAAAACTTCCCAGGTGGAAAAAGGTTCTCGGTCAAGTAGATGCAGGTTACATCGCAGTGATGGGACACTTTGGTAAACAGATCAACGATGCGCTTGTCATCGCTACAGTTCCTCATCAGATCATCTAGTACAAGAATTCCTGGACGGTAATTGAGTGGAAACATACTGGGAATATCTTCGGGAATACCATCAACAAAAATGTTGTTGATGGTATTCCCGAAGATATTCCCAGTATGTTGAAGTAATTGTCTCGTAAACGTAGTCTTCCCACACTGACTAGGGCCTGCTATGATAATACTGCTTGGGCATTTAAATTGTGACATGTTGTCGATAAGGAAAGCAGGCATCAATTGATTAGTTTACGCATCAGTCACCCTTTAAATACACATGAAAACACGCAGGTTCTTTTTCCTTTCAATACTAGTTTATTGATTGCTTACGCCAACATTGAAATGAGTTACAAACTTGCTGTTTACTTTCAAGAAGTGTTACATTGCTATTCTTAGTAATCGAATTAACATAGCTGTGTACAAAATGTGCCACTTGTGCATCGTTCCACTGCGAATCCAATTTTTTAAATTTTGCTTGAATAGTGTTCAAATCCACATTCCGTGCTCAGTGAAGCAAGTAAAACAAGCAGTAGTCTCCGCATACTGTTTAGACCTTGCAAAGATTTGTCGTTGTAGTAAGTATTTTCTCGAACTATGTATCCATCCATGTCATAGGTCTCAGGGGGAAATCCGTAGCTATCAATGAATTCACTTTCATGGGGTGAAAGAAAGTACATTGCGATCCAGTGTGTTCCAGGTTGATCGTGAGGATCCGTATTTGCAATCAGTGCTGAGGGATACATGTAGGTGTGTATAACGGGTAACTTGTCACTTGGAAATACGCCTCTCATTGTGGATGCAAGTACAGGATCTTGTAATGAAACTTGCCACAGCTCTTGAGTTGTGTGCATCTTTATGCTCCTAGAGATAGATCGTACACCACTCTTCTGTTGCGATCAATCTCTAAATGATTTTGGAACTCAGCGTACACAATTAAATTGAGAACTGTAGGCGTTGGCGTACCAAATTTGAGATACAAGTTGACGTTTCCACTACGACGAGGAATCAAGTGATCTGGATGGCCACTGCCGGCAGGTGTTGTGTCCAAACGAACCAAGGCGTATCCTCCCTCCCAATCTTCCCGGACAATGTTTATACCGTGACCACAGTTCATATCACCACTTCCTGAGAATAGAGTGTTGTGTCCATCGATTCTTTTACCACCCGTCAACTCTATGACTGAATAAGGCATTTCTTCACCATTATCAGTCACTCGTACAGCATCCAGGCCAAACAGCTGAAAGTTGAAAGGATTTCTTGCCAGACTGCCGTTAAAAGCATCGTTCTGCACCATTCCAAATATGATGCATTGAGGAATAAGCCCGTTGAATAGATCTGTCTTAGTATGATTCAGTACACCGCTTGGTATGATCCTAGAGTGGGTTGGTGTCTTTGTCAATGTGTAGATTGCAGGCAGTGCTTTTTGTCCCGACCCGCCTTGAATGATTTTGAGGTGCTCTACTTTCGTACTGTCTGCTACCCGTACTGTGCGGACTCGGAGAGTACTTGACACCAGTTTTAACTTGCAATCGTTTGCTTCTTCGCCACTCATGAGGACAAAATCATCACTGTTCAAATCTATCTTGATCTTAATTTCCATGTTGTCCAACAGTAACTTATCCGTGTTGAACAGATCACAAAGGGGAACGCCAACCAATCCTACTTCAGCACTTCCAGACGTAAATCCCCCTCTCTTCTTCAGTCCCCAATTATTTTTTGACGTGTTATCTACTTCATCCATGTGCCCGGCAGTGTCTTTATCGTATAGTGCTTTAGTCAAGTAAGATTTCTTGGCCTGTTCAGTGAAATTAAGCAATGTCTTGATGTGGGCATTGTAGGCTTGGGTATCTGATTGCTCGGTAACGAGTGCTTCATTTAACTCGATGGTAGACTGCTTGACAAGAGAATGAAGGGCATTGTTTATCAGGGTATACTTCTTTCCTGGAGCAAGACTTCCTCCATTCCTCTTTGTTATCTTCACCACGAACCGTAATTCGGTTTTGTTGATGTCAATGTAGTCTGAGAGAGGCTTGATAACAAACTCGATAGGGTTGGTTCCACTCTGAACAGGTTCATAATCAACCTATTTACTTTTCACAATAGAAACATCAGTGACTGGTACTTGAAACAGCTGCAAACTTGAATTTTCTCCAGGAGCAGAGAGTGGGTGTGCTGAAGCCATATTTAATCAAAAATCGTTTGGAACTTTGCTGTTGAACTGACTGGAGTAGCTTTCCGTTCACGTTTAAGTACTCTCCGGCCACGACCTTGCTACGTAATGTCCTCAATTGCGCCTGTCAAAAAATTTTTCCCGGCAGTCTTAACCCTTGACTTTGCAGCCTTCTTGACAGATTTTCCACTGATAACGTCTTTTGCAATTTGCATTCCTGTGTCTAGACCAGTATTGAGCAATCGTTTTCCAACTTTCTTAGCTGTTGTTTTGAGAAAGGGTGTAGCTGTGCGAAAGAGTGAAAAACATTCCACCTAATCCATTGCCTCCTTGTATTGATTTTGTTTTTGCATCACGTTTGATGAAATGAGGGTTTTCCAGGTAGATGACTTCTCCATTAGGACGACAGACTTGTTCACACATAGAATGAAAGTTGAGCTTCTGGGAACCTCGATAGTTAAGCGTGAATCCGCGGACTTTGCAGACTGTTTTGCCATTCTTGGTTTGGTACCCATAATTTTTTCGGTCCCCCTGAGACAAAAGTGGTAATGTAGTCATCATCGTCAAGTTCATTAGTGAGTTCTCCCAAGTAATCACCTAGCGGGGGCATCCATTCATCTGGTTGACTTGTAAATATGACAGAGTCAGTGTCAAAATAAAGAACTCTTTGCTGCAGTTGTTCAAGGACAGAGTACAGTTTTAGACGGGCTTGAGCTGTAGTAAAGGCAGCGATCACAACATTGGTTTTGTTGGAAGCAGGAACAAATCCCTCTCCTCGAGTATAGTACACTTCAACGCATTCGTCGTTGACAAACTGAATATTCTTTACCTGGGTAGACTGGCAGGTAAGAAGTTTGAAGTAACGCTCTGGATCCTTGAAAAGCTCGACTTGAGGCATGTTGTCACGCTGCCCAAATTTTCCCCAAAATGAATTTAGCATGAGTTTTGCTAACGAACGAAGTCCAGGGTTCTTTTTGATCTTTCCATAATCCAATTTGATACCTTCTTTTCGTTCGTATTCCCTAATGTACTGCCTCTTCTGTTGTTCTGTTTGGCACCACGATGGCCATCCACTTGCTTCTTGTTTAATTTTTAAAAAGGTATCTATGTAGCCTGTAAACAGAGTCGAGGACTTTTGGGGAAAATGCCACACCTCTACCAATCGAATCACACGGTAACCCATCTCAATGGAACACCAAGTTCCAGACAACGTGCATTCTTCATCGCTGTGCTCGCAGGGTGATTGTTGTAGATTCTTGGCACACGTTCTGCACAGAGGAGACATCAATTTTCCTTGGGCGCGGTAGGGTAACACCGGATGAAACAGAAACGATGGTGGGAGAATGTCGCATTTGATCAGACCATAGAATTCACGAGGGGAGCGGTTGATTAGAGCTTCACAGGTCAAAATTTCAGGATGTTTGATAGGAAAGCTTCCATATTTATTTGTGAAAGGGTAAAGGGATGTAAAGTCTACGTAATGAATTTTCTCGCCCTCCACCACCTCTCTGAAGAGACACATGGAATTGGTCCGTCCATCAAGAAACGCGTTGCGGGGCTCTAGGGGTGTATCAAATTTGAGGCTCTGGATGAAGGCTCTCATGTCTGGATTACTGGCTAACTCTTCCTTGAATTCGCATTCCCATTTGACTTCCACTCGATATCCCAACTTCTAGAAGCGTTCTAGTTTGCGGATGGTCCCTTCCAGAAGGTCTTCCATGCTGGTGTTATTCACAGGATTCATGGTCTCAGGCAAGAAACATTTGGCACACCCATGCCATATACATCCCATGAATTCATAGATGGTCTTCGTGGCAGGATCATAACCATCAACATAATTACCATCGATCCGATGCTCTCCTCCATTCAATGCATGGAGTATACGGTTACCGGTCTGCTGATGAATCCAAGACAACCATTGCAAAGCAAGAATGGAATGTTTGCGAGCAGGTTGGTATCCTGGGGGCGGAATAAGACCAGTTGATTCTTCTTCTAAGAACTCTTTTCGAAAAACAAGGTTGCAGATCAGATGCAATCATGATGCAGTACTTGAAAGGATCCAGATTGCAAGTTTCTTCCATGAGCTGCTTAAACCGTAGACAACATTGTCGGAGAATGTCAACATCACTACGACAGTATTCCACTATCTCCTCTTGAAAGTCAAACGTGAAATCACTATTCTTCAACTCTTCATACCACCTCAAAAACTCTTGGCGTTCTTTACTGCTCATACCGTCAGGGTCGTAGTTTTCGATTGGCGCAAGAGGACCAACGTAATTCTGATTTTCTTTACGGTTAAAGAAATGGGAAAAATAACCTTTCTTTAGTTCGGTAAGCCCAAACGTTTTTTGCAGGGCTTTGAGAGGCATCGGTAAAAAATTCAGTGAGTCACGGAACTTGATTTCGGCTTCTTCGAGATCCATGGACATGATCATTGCGCCATTTAATATCAGCTTTGGAAGGATGCATTGTTTATAAAAGTATTCACACATCATAGCCACGGAGATTGTGTGCGATCACAATGGCACCTGCATGCGTTCCGTCTAATAGCCAGGAACCAAACTGATCGACACAATCGTCTCCTTTAAACACCACTTCATATCCCGCCTCGTCCTGTACGATTAATAAATTTCCTATGTGACGGCCCTCATCCTGTCGTGATTCTATGTCGAAGAATAAATACTCTTGTCCTGCTTCTTCTTGATCTTCGTCGTCTTCTTCAACTTCGTCAGTGATCATTTCTTCTGAAAGACATCTTCTTTTCCTTTTGTTTTTCTTCTCTTTTCCTTTTCCTCCTTCTTCTTCTTGTTCGTCATCCTCAAATTGGATCGGTTTCATGTAACAGAGGCGTGTGTTGGGATCCACATATTCTTCACAGTTGAAACACAGCTTTTCACCACAGCTGTGAGATTCTGGTCTTCTCCTTTTGTACGAGAAGATTTTGTGGCATTTTGTGCACTTGTAGAATCTTTGACATACAGATTGGGTATTTTTGTTAGGACGACAGTGATTGGCAAAACATTCGTTTCCTGCACGGTTGTTTTTTCAACGAACTTAACAGCAAGATTAGTTATAAAGACCGTTAAACAGACGATTTACTTGAACGCCCCAATCAAATAGTGTAACTTTCAACGATGCTAAAAAACAACAAGAAACCGACATTATAAGTTTAAATATGCCGAGTAACTTCTAACGAAATGTTCTTGTATCCGTAATGTTTACCTATGCTAATAACCTTGATAAAGACTCCTTATGCTAATAACCTTACATTTCGCTAACTTACAAAACTAATGTACAATTTTCGCATTGAACCTGGAATAAAAAAAAAAAAAACGGACCGAAATCTTCCAATCAACTAATGGAATAAACAATCTGAATGACAACAACCAATAAAAGTGATCGAATAGCTTTATATAAACCGAATGCAATAAGTCAAGCCTCACACAGATCGTTGCTTCGACCCGCCTGTGTAGCTGCTACTACCTCCCACGCTTTCACCTTGCGAAGTTTCTACCTCTGTCACTGCAAAGATGGACGTTGAAATAACGAAAGTTATTGTACGAATGGTACGTTAACTGGTGTGTTGGTTGATATGTTCTGTTTTGTAGAATATGAAGTAATCATTCTGTTAATGTGATGTAGTTTCTATTTGAAAGTTGAGTCGAGTTAGGTTTGAAATGCCCGCCAAAACTTTAAAGTTTATTAGAACCATAAAAACAAAACGGGAAAGCATTTAAGGCAGAGGTTTCCTTTAGGAAAACCACTTTAAAACCAGTTTGGTTGAAGTTTCCTGAGCAAATCTTTTCTTTCGTTTCTCCTTTTATTACAAAATGCGCGCCAAAAATTTTGAACCTTTTCAAGACAAAAAACAAAATGAGTGTTCTCAAATATAGTTTGCTTGCATACTTGGTTTTTGTGTTGCTGTTGTGTACAATTTAATATTATAAACGGAAAAATGATTCGGAATTACTTTCCACTTGGCGCCAAAAGGATCGCGCGTCTCAAGGAGACAAGAAACGAGTAAGTGCTATGTTTTTGCACAGAAAGGATTGCGCTCTAAAGATATAAGTTAGTGTTCTCAAATATACTTTGTGTTGTCGAAGTTCATTGAAATTTACTTTGAGATGTTATTGATGAATTTTGCTTATACTTACGAACGGATTACAACTCCTAAAATCACTTAGCGCGAAGGAAGTGCGCGTCCCCCCCCCCCCCCCCCCCAAAAAAAAAACGCGCCAAAACTTTAGAACGATTTGGGGTCAAAACAAAATAAAGAAGATCATGTTGGAAATATAGTTTGTGTCATTAAAGGCAATAAGATATTCATTTTACTTTCTGTTCTGTGAATATTAGCAAAGAATGTACATTTGAGGCCTTTAGTAGTATAGTCGGAGTCAAACGAATACCACTTTGGGTTGGGGCGGAACTAGAAACGTTTTAAACGTCCTATAATCAAAACCTAAAGCGACCAACGCTCACATAGCTCGCGTAGCTCGCTTTAGGTTTTGATTATAGGACGTTTAAAACGTTTCAAGGCCAACCCAAAGTAGTATTCGTTTGACTCCGACTATACTACTAAGGAAATGAAAGGGAGCGAAAGGGAGTGAAACCCCACGGCAGGGACAAGCAATTAGAGAATTGACACCGTGCAGTATAAAAGTTTTTCAATTAAGTTAACAACAATTAATTAAAAATATTTTTTCTACATAATATACGATGGACGAAATAGACTTCGAATCTCTTGAAAATGTAGACCTCGAATCTCTCGAACAAGAACTTGCGAAAATAGACCCCGCAGAGTTGCGCTATTTATCGCAATTACTTGCAGAAAACGTACCTGCGGTTAAAAAGATAATAAGGAATGCGTTGGAAGAACCAATTCCAGAAGAAACAAAGAAGCGATTAAAGCCACCTTTGCAACCAAAACCTTACAAACCAATACCGCCACCAAGAAAAAGGAACAGAAGACAAAAAATAATTAGACAGTTTCAACTTCTGAGGCAGTTTGATCCCATCCACCCCCAAAACATAAGAAATGTGGCAGACTACCAGAATGAGGTTGCGGATAAGTACAAGGACGAAACAGCCGAGGGTGTAGAGAAGATAAAAGGTAGGCGTTATATTCGGTGGCGCTTCAAAAAGAATCTGGAAAGAGACCAAACATCAAAATTCATGGAAAAAATAAGAAAGGACGTAAGAACATCATTTTACATAAGGTACGTTTTCGCATTTAATTTGCGCAACATTGAAGACGGAACCTTTCTTACCTTCTACCAAACTGAAAAAGGCTCCCGATGGATAAACAAGCTAGAAGACGCGGAAAAATGGCTGGGGGAAAGGGAGTCTGAACGTCTGGACATAGATAGAATCGAAAGACCAGACACAAAATGGATCTTCGACCACTACTATGCTGTTGATGTAAAAGTTGTGCTCGACCGGCAACCTCTGATGGGGACAGGCCCATTACCAGACTGGCTGCGCAACCTTGCGCGCGGGAATCATGCAATGGTGACACTGGACACCTATAGAGATAACATGTGTCTATGGCGTTGTATCGCTGTGCACAGAGGAGCTAGGCCAGATCGAAGCACAAAAGTAGCACAAGGTCTGGTCAAGAGTTTCTTCAAGCTCCGTGATACACCGACGAACTGCGTAAAAACCTCACTGGATGAATTGGAAAAGGTAGAAATGCATCTGAATAAGGGCACTGCTTTCTCAGGTTGGCTGGGAATAAGGGTATACGTGCCAGAGCGTGTAGGAACAACTGAAGTTGTATGGCACCTCACAAGAAATCCTGCACCACAGTTTAAAAACGTTATGACAATCGGTATTTTTGGAGAGCATTCATTTTTGATAAAAGACATAACCAAATTAGCAAAAACTTATGCATGCATCCACTGCAACGCAAGATTCACAAAAGCTTCCAATCTTCAACGTCACGCAGAAAGGTGTGTCCAAGGGGAAACAGTAATAGATTGTCCCGGAGAAAAGGTTGAAGCGCCACAGTCAGCTTACCAGAAAGCATTTTATCCGAAGCATAAAGCATCAAAAGAATCAATTCAGTGGCTTGAGTACGTAGCAAAGTATTACAAAATCCCCATTCACCACGCAATGTCAGGCCACGGAGGAGAGCGTTGGATAGAGAAAAGACCAGTTCATGGCTACAACCATGAGAAAAAGCTGGTGTTACAGTATCACGGGTGCCACTGGCACGGTTGTCCAAAATGTTACCATGATCGTGACAAAATAATTGAACGTGGCGACAGAACAAGAGAAGATCTCTTCCAAGCGACAATGAGGCGCTCAGCTTACCTCAGAAAGGCTGGATACAAAGTAATAGAGTGTTGGGCGTGCGAAGTTGGAGATAGATATGTCGAACAACTACCGAAACCTCAAACAAAAAACTACCCACACGCGATCTTCTACGATTTCGAGTCGTACGGAGACGAAAGTAAGCGGAAGGAGCTGACAGACGGACTCACTATCGTTAACGAACACGTTCCAGTCTCGGTGAGCATCGGTGACACGCTCCAAAGAGAGCCAACCCACATCTGCGAAAGAGATCCCGCAGAGATGGTCCGTAAGTTTATGGAAGAGCTGGAGAGACGAGGAAAAAACATCCGTTCCAAAGTAAGAGATGAATTTATGCCACCAGACGTCGCCCTGCTGCCAAGAGACCAGAGGAAAAAGATCGAAGAATGGTGTGACCAGGTGATAGTCACCGGATTCAACTAAGGGCAATACGATCTAAATCTGATCAGAAAGTACTTCGCAGAAAAACTCGCCAACACAACCAACAAAGTAAGAGTGGCAAAGCACGGAAACAAAATCATGTTCATACTCACTTCTGGCTTCCGTTTCCTTGACATAATGAACTACCTTGGTCCAGGGACCACCTACGAGAAATGGGTAAAAGCCTACGATTGTAAAACAGTAAAATCATGGCTTCCATACGAGTGGTTTGACAGCCTAGAAAAGCTGGATTACCCAGGATTGCCGGATTACCCACATTGGTATTCAAATATGAAAGGAGACTTTGTGCTAAAACTGTCGGAATGGAAAGCGTGCAAAAAGCTGTTCCGAGAAAAGGGGATGAAAACCTTCAAAGACTGGGTGCGTTACTACAATGATCTGGATGTGGCCCCAGGACTTGAGGCGCTGCTAAAGATAAAAAACTTCTACGAAGAGAAGGGGATTGACATAATGAAAGACGCAGTCAGCATCCCAGGGGTGAGCTTAAATTACTTGCTAAAAGGATCTTTACGCCCCAAGCAAAGAAGAGTACGAGATGCTGAAAGAAGCGGTTGTAGGCGGTCCAAGCATCATTTTCACAAGATACCACGAAGTTGGAAAAACAAGAATAAGATCACATCAAATAGAAGAACCGCAACTTTGTCAAAACATCCTCGGCTACGATGCCAACGCCCTCTATCTCTCAACAATGCTAGCACAAATGCCCTGCTGAAAGGAAAGAGTTGAACACCACTATGACTACTTGGTAATGCCTTTTCAACTAACACAAACTCTCAAAGAAGGAACCTGGTTCGGGTTCGCAGAAGTAGACATAGAGATTCCAGAGCCATTACGCCCAAAGTTCGAGGAAATGTGTCCATTCTTCTACAACAAAGCGGTGCCGGCAAAAGCTGTCCCTGAGCATATGATCAATTACTTGCGGGATACAGGAAGAAAACGCGGAGAAGATAAGAAACTCATGGGGGCGTTGTCGGCAAAGAGGATACTACTATACGCCCCTCTGCTGCTCTGGTATGTCAATCACGGAGCGGAAATAACAAAGGTTTATCGGACAATAGACTACACACCAGCCAAAATATTTCCCTGGTTCGTGGAACAAGTGACGGAGGCTCGCCGCACAGGAGATAAGGAAAAAAGCAAAGCGCTGCTGGCCGATGTGTTCAAACTGTTGGGAAACAGTGGGTACGGGAAGCTAATAGAAGCCTTGGAGCGACAAAAAAATAGCATTTACACCAAAGATGAGAAGGTAGTTGACAGAGCCCTTCGAAGTGCATATTTCTCAACCCTTGACGAGATCGGGGAGGCGTACGAGTTAGAAAGCCGGAAGCCGCGGATTACAATAAGAAGACCGTTTCAGATCGGAATCGCTGTCTATCAGCTAGCAAAGCTGAGGATGTTGGAATTCTATTACGACTTCCTTGACAGATACTTTGACAGAAAAGATTTCGAGCTGATCCAAATGGACACGGACAGCAACTACTTAGCAATCTCTGGCAAGAAACTCGAAGACATTGTGCGACCAGAGATGAAAGCAGAATTCGAAAAACAAAAAAATAATTGGCTGGCATGGGACAAGTGGAGTGGGAGAACACCGGGTCTGTTTAAGCTGGAATGTGAGGGGGACAGGATGATTGGACTTTGCTCCAAATGCTACTATATTGACGACCGAGGAGAAAAAAAGAAGTTCAGCACAAAGGGTATGTCGAAGAAGCAAAACGATATAACCTGGCAGCGTTTCAAGGCAGCGTTAGAAGGAAACAAGGATATGGCAACAAACAGAGGGTTTCGGATGCGGGATGGAAAAATAGTAACTTACGAACAGGAGAAGCTGGGGTTGAGTGCATATTATGACAAACGATGGGTGCTACCTGACGGGATACACACCGAACCAATTGAATACCACATTTAGTTCACAACCCTGGGGTGTGGGTTTACCCCACGTTAGCTGGAGGTAATTGTGTGTTTGGAGGTACAACAAGCAGTTCTTCACGTACAAATCCACGTTTGGGTCCGTCATGTAAATAGTAGAGAACGGGCTGATCAGGTTTGGTAAAAGAACGTTCAAGGTTGTAAACTTTCAAAGACCAGATTGGATCAGTGGCTCTTTTAACACCACCTTCAAGCTCGCCAGGTTCGTACAAATACCGAACCATAACGATGGATGGGAGCTTTTTTTCATTCAAACCAACAGGTCTCAAATATTTAGTTGACGGCTCTGCATAAACATTTTTTTTCTTGATTGCGGTACCAGGTTTCATACCAATCAACCGCATGACTTGGTTGTTCAGAGCAGAAACAACGGAGGGAAGCCTTTTTACCCACTCAGTGGACCGCTGACCCTCATTGCTACGCATTTCAACCGCGTACTGATACCCGAACAAGCGCTCAGCCAGGGTGCGGTTAAAACGTTCAACGATAGCTTGGTCTCTATGTATTTCAGGGTGGCCGCGTCTGATAGAAGTTTTGTGATTCACGCCCAGGATCAACCTGCAACATCTGTGGCCACTTCAGAGGTCCACGTGTATAAATTGTCTTAAAAGCTTTGGCAACCTCATCAGAATTTTTAGAGGTTAAGGGCTGAGCTTCTTTGAATCTGCTGGCAACATCAACAACGGTAAGCGCGTATTTGTAAGTGCTACGGCCCACTTTGTCGTGCGGCAGAAAAAGAAGATCTGCCTGATGCACTTTGTAGGGTGTAGGCACGTCGAATTTTGGACGAGGAATGTAGCGCGGGGCGGGGAGGTAGATCTGCCAGAGCGCTTGTTTGAACAACCATTCTTTAGCAACAACTTCAGGTACCTTTGCAGCAACCGCTAATTTTTTTATGGCGGAGATACCTTTCCAGTAACCTTGTGGGCTGTAATAACGCCGCTCCAATTTTCTATCCATTTAAATAATTATGCGCGGCCATATATACAATGGCTAAAAAAATGAGTTTGGGTAACCCTTACGATTGTGAACAGCTAAAAAAAAGAGCTTATCAAAATGTTGGCAGAAGATCAGGAAGCGTTAATAAAAGAAATCAAGCCGGAAAAAGATCTTGACGACCGTTACGACCTCGAAGGGGTGTGGGGAGCAACTCAGTTGCTGATATCCCACGAAGAGATGAGCCACCCTCCCAAACCAAAATTATGGTATTTAATTGCAGTACTAAAAAAAGTCGGCATTTCTTTAGAACAGGTCGGTGACGAAATGGGGTTGACCTTTTTGGGTAATGTCATTTGCCAGTTCAAGCTGTTAAATCTCGGATCGTGTAACTACGTTTGTTTTTTATACAACTATTTTCAAAAGGTCTCAACAAGAGATTGGCCGGCGAAAAATGCAATACTGGAAAAGCTCACGAAAAGATTGCCGAAGATGCAACAAACCAGAAATAAAGCGGATAAAAGTTTCAACAAATGGTGGAGAGAAGAAATGTTAAAACAGGTATCAGGTTTCCCACCACGATTAAACAGAAGTTGTCTTAGATGTTCTGTTAACCTTTACCCCCACTCCACCGTCAGTGTGGTTTGAAAAACGCAGTTTTGTCTTTGCAGTAGTAAAGGTGTTGTACTTTTTCACAATATCTTGATACTCCCCGTCAGAGATTACACTATCTTCAAGAGCGGTTGATATGAGAGAGTTGATCGTGCTCAGTGTAGCTTCAGCCAGGGTCTGTATTTTTTCGTGTTTTTTCGCTTTCCGCAGGAAAAATTTGATGGTGACCATGCAGGAGGTTGACACCAATGAAAACAAGGTGGCAGTTGCGATTAAAGGACCGCCAACAGCAACGCCAACCGCAGAAAGAGAAGCGGCCAGCCCAGAGCCGGTAAGAATGGTAGCGACTCCGCCTGTTAATGCACATACTGTTTGGCCAACGTGTATGCCACCGTTTGAATTTGGCTGAGGTTTCGTAGTAGTGCACCAACTGGTTTTCCAAATTTGTTTTGATCAATTCTATTTCAGCCCGCCTGAATTTTGTTGCAGAATCCATTTCCTATATATGTGTTAAAAAATATTTCGTGGGGTGTGGGTAGCAACTCAGTTGCTTAGTCGCAATAGGTGTTGCGATATTTTCCGGTTTTCTTGTCGTAAATTATTTGGTTACATGGCCCAGTTGTATTTTTAGGGTGTGTCCAAAACTTTTTGCTGAACAGACCGGTTTTCGTGTTAAAGGCACCTTTTGCGATGTCACCACTCCAATACTTTTTAAACAAATCCTTATCACCACCTGTGATAGCCATGATTGCAGCAGCCACATCTTGAGCCTGTTGAAAGCCTGGAATTTTTTCGCCGATCTTTTTATTGATCGTTTCACCGACACCCAAACCCACCTTTTGCTTCGAGCTGATTGCGTTGCGCGCCGCGGCATGACCCCACTGCCGTTTGTTTTTGGGGATAGCGTCAAGCGCCTTCACCATTTTTTTGTCTGCATCATGTTTGCAGCCTTTCTCATTTTTCTTACCCGCACAGACGGCATAATCAACGTCATGCTGCATTGCAACTGCGTCCGTGGCGCCTGTGGGCTGCTGGTAAATCTTTAATATCTTTCCAGTTTGAGGGTCGTAAGAAAGCTGTTTTTCAAGGGGATTGTATGGCCCCGTGTAGTTGTGACCAGGAAGCGTCCACCCTTTCTTCGGTTTAGGCAGCTTACCAATAGCTTTATGCAAATCAAAAGCCCCACCGCGGGGTCGTTCATAAAGAGGGTTTGTTGGGTCATCTACTCGATTACCCGCATAAATTCTCATATCATAATCACCACCACTTTGTGTTTTATTAGAAACGAATCGTGTTTTGGTAATGCCACAACTTGCGCATTTTACTTTAAGCAGCCTTCTACCGTTTTTTGCGGTTGCAAATGTTTCACTTCCTGACACATTTGGTGTGAAGCGTTTTTCCTTCACGCAGTATACCTCCATCTTATATAATTAAAGAAAATTCATTTGACTTTGGGGTTTACCCCACTGTTTACCCCACTGCGTGACACCCACCTTTCACCTTATTTCCCGGTATCATATCTTTTGGTCTTAATCTGTTTGAGGCTTTTGTCAACAAATCCCCAGACAAAGCATCAATTGTGTAATAAACAGCTTTTCTCGCGATTGGTTTGGCTTTATTGGCTAACTTCTTCTGATACTTTGGTTGTCTCAGAAACTCGCTCGCGAAGTATCTTCCTTGTTTAACGCCCTGTTTGGCTAAATAAGGAACTCCGTACTCAAAAAAAGCTTCAGCTGCTGTATTTCCAACTGTATCAAGAACCCCACCTCCGAACATTCTTTTTTCAGCGCGAGCAAGTTCTTCTCTCTTCTTTTTGGGTAAACCACTTCTGGTCCACTTAAATATTGGATCCAAAATATTACCTCCTTCGTGGGGATCAGCAACTGAGTTGCTACCCACTGCCCCAAGGACAAAACGTGTCTTGGTAATGCCGCAGCTGGCGCATTTTACTTTAAGCAGTCTTCTGCCGTTTTTTGTGGTTGTAATTTTTTCACTTCCCACCACATTGGGTGTGAAGCGTTTTTCTTTCACACAGTAAACATCCATCTTTATACATTATGTGTAAAATAATCCTTCATCACAGCCTCGTTGGCGTGTGTATTTTCTGAAAACATGCTCAAAATATCTCGAAACGACCGTCCTTTGTTACGTTCATTCAGGAAAAGCAAACAGTAGTAGCCGCAGCGCACGCTGAATTCCCACTGAAGCTGGTTGTCATTCCGAAGAAAGGTCTGTTTGCCCTCAAGAATCAACTCAATTTCCCATTCCGCGGGCGGAGGTAAACCGAAAGAGTCAAAGTATTCGCGCCCGCCCCAGCAGCATACCCAATGGGTGCCTGGCCCTCCAAGATCATCCATGTTGATTATACAAGGGGAGTGCCGTGGGGTAAACCCCACACCCCCACCACCCAACTCATCTCTCGCAAATATGCCTTTAATGGGGATTTTCAAGTATTGGCACCACCGCTGCAAGTCAAAGTCAGTTAAGGGGACATCAACGAAGGTAGGCTTTTTTTTGGCCGCCCCAAGAACCAATAAATGGTGGAGGACGCCGGAAATATGGAGGAGGGTTGATGCGCATTCCCTTTCCTCCTGTCGGCGGACGTTTTACCTGCATACCTGCCCCTCCGTGGGGTGTGGGGTTTACCCCACGTGCCAACTTGCGCACATGTCTGATTTGTGTCTTGCTCATGTCTATGTCCACGCCCGTTTTGTTTTTGACGGCGCGCTGTATTTTTTTGATCTGTCTGGCGGTCAAGTGCAAAGTGTCGCTGCCGCCGGTTATGGCCTCGTTTTTAAATCTGAGCGTAACTGCTTCTCCTGGCCCAAAGGCCCGCGCGAGGCTTACCTTCTGCCCGTCTGAAAGTGAAATCTTGTGCGGATAGTAAGTCGTCATCTTTATACTTATTTCAAAAAATTATTTTCACTTTGGGGTGTGGGGTATCAGCAACTGAGTTGCTACCCACTAAACCATCACCAGCTCATTACCCACCTGCCTGAGAACAAGTTCGGACTCATACAAAATTGCGGCATAAATGGTGTAGTCTTGTGCGTTGGCAGCCTCGTTGAGCCTGTAGTGGAAAACCATCTGCTTCGGGTCGTTGGTCATGTTATCCTTGTTTTCACGTAAGTCAAAATAGACTATTGGGTACAGCGTCTCGAAGTTGTTGGGCTGAAGCTGGACACCGGTGTTGTAGTCGTTTTTGCGGTACCGATAGTTCATCAAGTCATTAAGAATGCGCAGTTTGAAGTTTTCGTCGTAGTCCAGCTCCGGATAGTACTGTGCAGAGCCGTACTGCAGCCGGCAGGTCGCTAGCTTGGCTGAATTGTCTCCATCAATGTCAAAGGTGTCAAAGAAGTAGGGGTTTTGAGTCAAGGCGTTCTTCTTCCTTGACTGTTGAATGAAAATGAAAACATGTTTTGCGTCTTTTAGACCGGGATTTATCTGCCACGAACCGAAAGCGTCACGCCGACTGGGGCTGGGCTGAAGCATTTCATTCAGGTAAGTCCATTTCTGAGGTTTCAAAAAGTTTTCGTTTGCGAGCTTCTGTCCTTCGCTGGTAAAACGCAGCATTGGAACCCACAGCTCAAGGTTTCTCACCACTACCCTGCGATCGGTGCCATCGTTTTGCCAAATCAGCTCTGCATCCGATTGTAGCTCAATTTCGAACTCCAGCTGCATTGGGGGGAGAAGCTTGTCACTCAGCTCTTCGAAGAATGAGTACCTGTTAAGTGGTATGAGGGTTTCAACCGTGAGGCCGGCGTGGGCAAGCAAGCCCCTTTGTCTGATTCCTTGGTTAGTGGCAGCGACGGCCGTTACATTGCTATTCGTTGTGTCCAAATACCAAAACTGATTTTTTACCGCGCTCCTCGCATAGTCATCAGAAAAATCCAGCAAGTTTTTCATGAATATTAACTTGTGAATGTTGTCTACATTGTAAATGTTTTTGCCCGATGATTTTACCACAAGTTTGTTTATCAGTGAAAATGAGCCGTTAATGGGCGCTGACCGGACGTCCCCTGCAACTGCTGCGCCATCCACGGTTGCCTCGAAAGTGAAATCAGCCCGGAAGTAGGCGTTATACCAGTCAAACCAGTTGTCACGGTCGGTGAGTGTGAATTTATAGTTTGTTTTTACCTGTTGCTGATTGTTTCCCGGGATTGTGATCGGTGTGTCTAAACCGATACGAACGTACTCTGTTTTTTCCAAATGCCTGTGGCTTCTGAACATCTTGCGTCCTATATATCTTGTAAAAAAATTATTTTAATTTTCCGCCAAATATTGATTTACTTTCAACTTTGCAGCCCGACCCAGGTTTAAAATCTGGTTCAACTTTTTCCGTGAATCCCCGCTTAGTTTAGTTTTAGGTACTACCCCACTCATCATCTTCTTCAGTTTTTGTTTCGAATCCCCGCTGAGTCTAGGGGTGTGGGGTACCCCCACGGTTTTACCCTTAGGTTTTACCCTAGGGGTGTGGGTAGCAACTGTGGGTAGCAACTTAGTTGCTGATACCCCACTTCGCAAAACGGCTTGTATCTTGTCAGCCGCTTTTTCTTCTGCTTTTTCTGCAGCTTTTTTCAGCATTTGCTTCGAGGCTTCATTTACAGCCTTCTTCAACGTCTGACGGGTGAGTAGTCATATCAGCCCCTCTAGACATCTTTACCTCGCTTTCATGTTGCATACATAATGAGCGAATCTGCCTCGCTTTTGCGCTGAACCCTCTAGACATCTTTATCTCGCTTTCATGTTGCATACATAATGAGCGAATCTGCCTCGCTTTTGCGCTGAACCCTCTAGACATCTTTACCTCGCTTTCATGTTGCATACATAATGAGCGGATCTAGCTCGTTTTCATGTTGTATATTTAATGAGCGAATCTGCCTCGCTTTTGCGTTGAATGAGCAAACCTCGCTTTCATGTAAACTGGAACCATGGTCACGCAATGCGTCACGCGATCACAAAAATCACACAACAACAGTTTTGTTTGATAAAAATTTAATGTCAAAAACTCCTAAATGTACAATGCGGGAACGTATGCTGACAATCCTGCTGACCAGCGTCCCTCTACAAAAATATAATTCTGTCAACATTCCAGAAAACGTAATCAGAGGCCTCGGTATATAATTGTTCAGGATCGTAAGTTTCTACCGATTGTCTCATGTTTCGGCGTATTTCATCTTCGGTTTCGCCGAGTTCAACAATGACGAGTGTACCGTTGCTTGCGTTAAAGATTTCACCGTAATATTCCTCGTCGTTCCCTCGGCGCCAAAACGGACGATGGTGCCAAATTGTCCTGAATCGTTCTGCTAAAAAGCGAATATTGTGGAATGTAAACAAATTAAAATGCAAATCTTAGTAATTGTTGCTTCTCGATGCGAATCGATAATCATAGTAAGTACTGAATAACTGTTCAGGATCGTGTTCAACAATGTAGTTTCCTACATTGGCTTCAATTTCATCTGAATCTCCCAACATAACAGTCATTATAGATCTTGTTCTCGCGTCGATTATTTGTCCGAAATAAGTTTGCCCTCTCCGCCATAACGGTCGTTGTCTCCATAAAATCCACACGGTAGGGTTTTCTAGGACTGTTCATGGGAAAAGAAAGTGAAAATTATGCTTGGAAGTGTTCCCATCCGGCGTATACTTGGAAGCGATCGAAATGGTAAACGTAAATGTTCATGTTTTCTAGTACAGTGGAGGGATGTGACCCCAAGGAAACTGTCATTAAATAACCATCTAGCGCGTCTCGAATCTGGCCCATGAACTCATTATCATCTCTCCAAAGTGGGCGTTCCCTCCAAATGTCCCTTAGTCTTGCACGAAAATCGGGGGACAAATCGCCCGGGGGACTTGGCGGCGGAGTGTCTTCCAAAATTATTTCTTCGCTTAAAAGGAAAGATATATCCTCACCTTCAAAGTCGGTATCTTCTTGAACATCGGCTTCTTCGACCGTTGCGACCTCGCCTGTTTCCGTTAATCTCCTCCTACAGTGCGGACATTTTAATGGTTTGTTTTCCTGACGGCAGGTACCGATCCACGAAGTGAAGCAGTCTCTGTCGATTAGTTGATTGCAGCACTGAAGTGGCGAAGTCTCAGTAGCTTCCGAAAGACAAACTATACATCTGTTTTCGGCGATTTCTGCCATGGTTTTGCTTGTTTCTTTTCGATCGCTACGTTGAACAGTTGAGAAATGGCGCTTTTCTTTCGAATTTGAAAGTTTGTTGGAGTTATTTTGGGAAGAGATCTATTTATGAACAGAAAGCCATTGAGGCATTGTAAGAGGGAATATTCAACCACAGCAAAAAGAACTGCTCTTTTGAAACAACAGCTTCACGTGCGTTAAACAAAACAGGGTTAATAAAGTGCGATGTGCGATGCATAAACAAGCGGCAAGACAAAATCGAATACTTTTTGTAATGGGTAAAAAGAACCGCCCCTTTCTAAAACCGTGTAAGAGGAAAGAAATTATTAGTAAAACGAAGTGTAAGACATTTATTTTAGCGTCGCGTTTTGTCTTGTGAACGTAAAGCCAATGCGATGTTGTAAAAGTCAAGTTTTTTGAACCCAGTAAAAAGAACTGCTCTTTTGAAACAACAGCTTCACGTGCGTTAAACAAAACAGGGTTAATAAAGTGCGATGCGCGATGCATAAACAAGCGGCAAGACAAAATCGAATACTTTTGGGTAAAAAGAACCGCCCCTTTGTAAAACCGTGTAAGAGGAAAGAAATTATTAGTAAAACTTAATTAATTTAGCTTTGCGTACTCTTTGTCCAAAGCAGCACTAAATGAATTATGATGCAAACTTTGTAGATGAATAGAAATATTTTTTGTTTGTAGTTACACGTGTATGTTATTACCTTAGCCTCGAATGCGTTTGATGAATACAACACTAATGAAGACTGGGCTGCCATTTCCCATGCGAATACTAAATTGCTCATATATACCGGACATCTAGGAAAGCTTTTCACTTTATTGGAAACATGGCTGCTGTTCCAAGAACTGCAAGATGCTTGATTTGCTTGTCTACACACGTTCTCATCGAGAACGAAGCGAGAGATACTCTCTCGCTCTACCGGTGGGTGGAAGTGGGACCGAGAAGACAGCCCTGCTGCGAAGGGCTAGTGCACAGGTATTGCCTGGTGCACTGGTTTATCGCGCAAGCAGAACGCGAAGTCGCCATGAGCTGCCCTAACTGCCGCCGCTGTCCTGGGGTTCCACGGACCTGAGCTCAATTTTTTCTCGGGGAGATTTAATCTCCCCACCAAATCTCTCGAAAGGCAATGATCAATGGGTTACATCGTTCTCTGATAGTGTCCTTTAAACTTAAGTCTTACGTTTTATTTAAGCTGTGATTTTCTCGATCTTTCTTTAGAAATAGAATTGTGTTATCATTATGCAAGTTTCAGGAAAAGCACCACCATTTTAAACTCAAAATGGAGTTAGTAAGATCAGCGCTACAATTTTCTGTTTGAGGAATATTTGTTCGCGGTCTCGTGTATTGGCATTCAGTTTTAAAAGACTATTGAAAATGAAAGAGTTTGAAAGAGTCTATTGAAATTGACCAAGATAAATTCTCTCTTACAAATGAAAGTATTGTAAGAAGAAACACTCTTCATATTGAAATGAGGTTTTAAATTCAAAAAAAAAAAAAAGCTGTGAAGCGTTCTCTCGTTCTCCATTCGCGGTCTTCTTTAAGTTCGTTTAACGCCGGTCTTAATGGATAAACAGAAGCGTACGAGTAAAGCAAATGATGCTTCCTACTTAAAGAATTGGAAGCGCTCAAATAAGGAAAAAGTTAAAACATATCAGCGAAAATACCGAGCGTCGCACCGCGAAGAAAACAGAGTTTACATGCAGAAGTATAGAGCCAGGAAAAAGCAGGAGACCCTCGATAAACCGAGCCTTGTTCAACAAGCTTTAGATCTTGCGTGTGAAACTTTTCCGTCCGTGGAGCAAACATTTTACTCGGAGGAGGGAACTTTAAACCTCGCAGACGAAGGCAATGTATCTACTAATCAACCAGTGACAAGCTGCGAGAAAGAAGTGGACCGAAACATTGCCGAACTGAAAGCGGACTTATCGTTTCTGACTGACAATAATTTCTTTACCCTCACGGACGAAGGAATTGTTTCTACGAATGAACCGGTGGCAAGCTGCGAGAAAGAAGTGGACCGAAACATTGCCAAGCTGAAAGCGGACTTATCTTTTCTGGCTGACAATAATTTCTTTTTAGACTGAAGTATGCTCCACAACCATCATTGTCTTTTGTTAACTTTCTTTATTGATAAAACGTTTGTGATAAAGAAAAAAATACAAGTTTTCATCAATTGAATATGTCAAGATACAAAAAATAAACAGCAGTTTACAGTTTAAGTCTTTTTTTTGCCTGTATGATTTTCTTGACAATCTTTTCTGTCATCGTGTGTTTTCCGGGAAGTTTATCAATAGCTCGGATCATTTTCTCGTCGGCTTTCCATTTGCCCTCTAAATCCTTGGCGCGAGAATAGTCGATATCATGTTGTTTCGCTATGCGGTCAAGGCGATTTATACCCCGATCACCTCGTTTCAATCGCATTTTTAACTTCGTACCGGGACCAAGAAATTCATATCCTGGCCAATGTAATTCGCCAAACTTGCTCAGAAACTTTTGAATGTCGACACCCCAACCACGCTGTGTTGTCTTTTGCTTTCTTTTGTTCCTCTTTCTAGTCCTCTTCATCGTCGTCATAACTCAACTGTCGTCTCAACTTTCTGCCTTTGGCCCAATCTTCCCAACCGCTCAGAGGTTTCAGTCGCTCGGCTTCCGTTTTTCGCTTCGCCTTTGTTTTTTTGCTCGGGTCTGGCTGTAGTTTCTTTTGGATTCTTTTGAATCTTTCAGAAATGGACGGTTCTGTTTTTGATTTTTTCACGGGACGACTTCCACCCGGCGTTGCGTCTGACAGTTTTGAAGAGCGTTTGACAGTGCTGACTTTTATAAGCTGTTTTAACATTTGGTCTAGGGGTCCCGTGACTAAATCGCCCTCGTCTTCCTTTATTTCTTGTTTTTCGCTGGCTCCTATTCCACTTATCGGAAATTGTCGAAGTCTTTTCGTCAGCTTGGTTTGTTCACGAACCAATGGTTTTACGCGGGCATTGACTAGTCCGGCCGGCCGAGATTTGTCTTTTAATAAAACGTGACTTTCAGCAGCTAGACGAGCCGCTTTACTCAGTAAAGCGTTTTCGGTGAGTTCGCCTTTGTAATATTGCACTAGATTTTGAAAATCTTTAGCAGGAACCATCAGTACTTCTTCGGTCATGTTCGAGTAACGTCTCGTAACACTCTTGCCAGTAACGAACTTCCTCGCCCAACTTCTTTACGCGTCGTTGCAAATCGTATTTCGTTTGACACTTCTCGTTGCACTGACTACAAATTTCCCGGGTCTTTCCTTCCCCTCTCTCTCTCTTACTCTGAATGCAATCGTAGCAGATCGAGTCGTATTTTAAAGCCAAATACTCCTGATTGATGCGGTCGTAGCCTTTGTGCCAATGTTCTACTTGCTGTTTCAATTCTTTTTCTCGTTCTTTCAACTTCTCTTCTCTGGCGTTCGATTCTTGTAGCAATCTCATCAAGTTCTCCGCTATCCTCGCTTTTTGCAAAGACATGTCCGGTACACCTGTCCTAAGCCTTTCCAAAACCCGCTACCGTTTTGAGATAGGAGAACTTTGCGTCTCTTCTTTAACGAGTTTCTGCGCTTACCCATTTCACGCAAGGCGTTTTTATGTCGTTTTAAACGCACCATCGCTGACGGAGGTAGTGGGATCTTGTTCTTAAGCAAATTCAATACAAGCTCGCTCACGGCATTAATCTGGTCAGCATTTGCATGAAATAACAATTCACCTCTCTTGTTCCGGTTGGCTTCCTTTAGAACGGATTCCAAGAAGTTACGCTGCCTTCGTAAGCGCTTCATCTCTTGCGTCGATAGAATTTGACATTGTCCTTTATACCTTTCAAGGCCTGGGCAATTAATTTACCTCCTAACGAAGCAAAACTAGGAGATGGACCTGCCAAAAACATGCTCGCTCCCTCGGCAATTTTATCTGTCAAAGTAGGTTTGCGTCGAAACAATGCCCCGCCATTGTGTACCTTTCGTCGCCTTTTCCATTTCGATTTTTTTACTTTTCTCCGTACGCTCCTCATGATTTATAACTGCGATCATGTCATCTCGTCCTTTTATAGTCTCTGGTTTCTTTGGGTAAAGCTCAAAATTTCTCTCGTTTGTCGCTACTGAATGCAGCATGTATTGCCACGCGTGAAAATGCCATTGTCAATTGCCCACCTTTTAAAAGTTTTCTTGCCTCCTTTTCTTTTGTACTCTTGAAATTTTTCTTTGTAACTGTTCATTTGGCGCTGGGCATTTTTACGGTCGATCGGTTTTTTAACAGCCTGTATCATGTCTTTGGTGACTTGAAAACCTTTTTTAAAATCCACTAACCACGGCATTTTCCCACCGCTCTGTTTCTTTTTTCTCTTAGAAGTCTTTCTTCTTGGTTTCGCCATCGTTTTGATATGAAGACTAAAACGGTTGAAATGTTGTTTATATTAACCGTGAATGATAAGTCCTTCGCGTGTACATATCGAAATCTGCGATTGTATTCTTGTACACAGTAATCAGACACTGGCGGTGTGAAGTCGGCTATCACGTCAAGTGTTTGCAACTTGATCAAGAATCCTTCAAATTCATCCATCGGAAGACCTCGTACGTAGGACCTCAATTCGGTCAAAGTCTTTTCGTAGGTAACGTATGCAAATCGACACATGTCCACTTTGAACGAGAATTTCTTGAAATCATTCCAACCTTTGACCAAGGTTCCTGCAGCCGTCAAACTAGCCACAATGATGCTGTTCTCGAAAATAGCTCCGGCAATAATTCCTGCAGCCACAATAAGTAAGGCCAGGGCGTTCAAGAAACCGTGACGCCGTTTGAAATGATAGAACATTTCCCGACAAAGCCACCATTGACGGTGGTAAAAGGCAAACAGCCCTTCCAACTTGTGCAATAATTCGGGTTTCAAGTTTCTTGCTAAGATTTCAGAACAGCAATTATTCAGTAAGGACACCGTTGAAACAGGCATGGCTATCGTTCAAATTATTGCTTCATATGATAATAACGTATCCACCCTTCGCCTTTTAAGAGATGGCTTAAAATCCGTCGACCGTCATTACTGGCGGGGTGGAGATCTAAAGCCAAGTATCCGAAAGGGCGTTCCGTCACTCTACGATAGGCTTCTAATAGGGATTTCCATTGACTCGGAAAGGCTTGAAGTAAGAGATTTCTCATCCCTAGTTGGTCGCGTGGATTCTTGAAGGCTATCACGTAATGAGCATTTCTCGAAATGCTCTTGGCATATTTTCCGTTTGGAAACATATCTTGTGAAAGATACAAAACGGTAATGTTCTGATGATGAGAGTGTTTGGTGAACAAATCCAACACTGTTTTGTCCGACGATCCTTCGGACATCAAATCGTCTAGAACAAGAGCCCCTCCATTCGGGAACCACTTTTGCAGGTTCGACACCTCTGGAATCCCTTCGTGAAATTTTATTCCTGCTTCTTTCATGACTTGAAACCTGTCCTGCCATGCTCCGTAGCAATAATAAATGGTTTCAGGCTTTGATTCAAATAATTCTTGATTTTCTAGTTGCAGGTTTTGCATAAAATACGATTTGCCACAGGAAGACGGGCCTACAAGAAAAATACTAGACGGAGTATGAAATCGAAACGCTTCCCCTCGCTCCATATCGCTCGAATGATCACAAACTACAAGGGTCGGTTATTTTAAAGATAATTCCCTGTTTCACACGATGCACACCTACTGGTGTCATATGTAATCGTATAATTGTTTTAAACACCATTATTATTATTAGTATTATTATTATTATTATTATTATTAGTATTATTATTATTACCAAAACTTTTAATCGCTTTCGCAAAAGCGAGAAACCTCGACCCAATCCCTCGCAACATTTTTTTTTTTTTTTAGAGCAAATCATACGCACACATTTTAAAGCCATTTTAACATTTTTATTGAACAAACAAGAAGTGACAACTAATTGCATTGGTGATAGTTCATACTGCATACTTTTTTCCAATACAAATCGTGAATAATTTGTGTCTTTAACATTTGTCCAACCTTATGATCATTGTATACATAATCGTGTCGAGAAAAACGTTTCAAAAAATCGTACAGCCCGCGTCCTGCTGCCCTGTCCTTCAAATACATCAACGCGTAATCGCCACAACTCTTACTGTATAAGGATTGAAGACTTTGCTCGTTAAAAATCACATGTTTCCAGTTAGTATTTAACCAGTCTTGCAAGGGTTGGGTTGTTTGGTACACGTCCAAAGGCAAGGCGTAGCTGTCCATTACTTCGCAAATACCGCCACTAGTCCATATCCCCAGCCAATGTTTGCCCGGTTTGTCGTGCGGATCCGTGTTTACAATATAAGCGCATGGCTTTATTTTCTCCGGCTTCTTTGGTAAACGATCACAGGCGACTGTTCCGTAAAAGTAGGGGCTTAACACGGAATCGTGCTGGGCTATGAAATCTAACTGAACGTTATTCAAGGTCACTTTTTCCATCTGTTTTAACGCTGGTAAATGTCATATAACACGGCTTTGTTGCTGTCAATCTCTAACAGATTCTCGAACTCTCCGTACAGTATGATGGTAATATTCCTTCCAGGGGAGGTACCAAATGTAAACTCCACTAGTATTTCTCCCAACTGCTTCGGGTTGAGGTTCTGACTGTCTACACATCCGTTGGCAACGTTATCAAACATAAACAGCGTGCAGTTTTTATTATGCCCCCAATCTACCTTCCTGACCATGTTCCCTTGTAGTTTACACAAAGCGCCACTTGCTTGTAGGAATCGAAAGTACCCAGCTAGGTCTCGATCTCCATTATTCTGATTAAGCTTTAAGGTTTCGTAGGGATATTCTTCTCCTTTGACTAGTTGCCGTATGCTCGTCAATCCAAACTTCTGGAAGCAGAAGGGGTCGTGATGCACTGTACCATTAAAGGCCTCCGACAGCACCATGCCGACAATGAGTCTGTTGGGAATTCTGCCTTGAAACAGATTGTTACATTCGTAACGGGCTTGGTTTCCTTGCATGTTGAATGTTCTGATCTCACTTCTCACGGTGGGGTAAGAGGCTATGTGTCGATCCACTTGAATGGTTTCTGTCAGTTTTCTATAGATGGCTTCGTTAAGACGAACTTGACACAGGTACATGCGCAGTTTGAGATTTTCGCTGGTCAATTGCCCTGCCAGACCGACTCCGTCCAAAAACAAGTCTGGCGAATTTAAATACATTTGAATGTTGATCTGCACTCGCGGAACCAACAACTTGCTCAAATGGAACACTTCAACGTGTGGTTTGAACACCAACACGTGAGTTTTTCCTCCAATATAGTTGGCTTGTTCCTCTTTCAGACCGGTCAGAGCATCCTTGTGATTGGCGGTTAGATTAGTGTAATCTTCGTGTGCTTCTGCACTACCGACTGCAACCCTTGTATTGTTGCCTGTCCATTCCTCTGGAAAATCAATCTGATTGAACCATCCTTGAGGTTGTAACACGGAATTTCCATCATCCCTGTTATAATTCAGCAGGGTTTCCAGGTAAGCTTTGTAATGATATGTATCCGTCTGCGGACTAATGAGTGACCCATTGAGTCTCACACTTATTTGTTTGAACAGAGAGTGAGCCAAGTTATTGACCGGCCACAGCTTGTCTGTCCGGACCAAGTTACTATTGTCGCTTTTCTTCAAGGTCAGTTCGATCGTGAAGTAGCTTCGGCTCAAGTCGATGTAGTCTTCTTGCGGATCAATTTGAAACTCTACGGGATTGATACCAGTAGTGTACGTTTGCACGGGTACCATTCGATAGGAGCTCATGCTCACATCTGTCTTGGGTACTTTGAAAAGGTCCAACAAGGGGTTTAACAAGGGCATGGAGCGACGATGAGCTGTCTTCTCTTTCTCTCCCATTTTTTTTTTTTTTTAGCGTCTTCGTCTCCGTTTTTTTCTCTTTTTCTTTAGCAGAGAACGTACCAATTCGTAGCCTGGCGGTTTACTGACGTGAGAACTTATCCAACCTCCTTTTTGTAGTTTTTTGCCAGGTAAAAGTGACGATAAAGTTAACAATTTTCCTTCTCCGCGCTGCCTTGCAAATCCTTGCTTGGATTTTACCAACCGAGACGATCGAGAGTAAATGGGGTTCATGCGTTTCATTCTCCGAATATATCGTTTAGTTTTCTCTTGACTAGTCTTGTAGCTGCCTCTTCCGCTTTTCGTTTCACACCGCGTTTCAAACCACTTTTCAATCCTCTGCTTGTCTTTCGAATGCGGTCAGCTACACCGTGTCCGCTTTTAAATCCTTCAAAACCACCTCGCAGTGTACTTTTTAATAGATCTCCCAACAATCCTTCGCCTGATTGTGTACTAGGATCAGGACGGAATCTTGTAAGAGTTCCACCTTTCATAGTTCTCTTTTGAAATGAAGGGTAAGAATAGTATTTCCCTCACCAAAGTTAGAGAGTTCTCCGCTCGTCTCGGCCACTTGTGTTTCGATTATGTCTACAACTTCTTTGCGCACTGGTATATATTGAATGTGCAACGGTTCAAAGTAGTTTATACCTTTTGCTTGGCGTTGAAAATTGATCTCGCGCAACAAATCCGTCACTTGATTACCCACGACATTAGTTCCTCCAACGTCAGAATAGACAAACAGGCTACGCGAATGTTCTCCCACCACGTTCTGAAACGCATTGTTAAGGTTGAGGAACCGCCAGTTACATGTCGTGCTCATAGTGAAATGCTCATTTTGCACTTTCCAAAACACAGGACTTCCACTGATGTCCTGAAGATCGTGAACTGTCTTTTTTAAATCTGGTATATGATCATTCACAAACTCTTGTCGTAGATTGGGGCCCAAGGCGATTGTTCCATCGTTTCTCTTCAACAACCATCCCATCTTTAAGGCCAATGTTTGATGAATGGAGAATAGGGGAGATTTCACTAAAGCAGTATACACTTCCGTGTTATCCATTATAAGATCTTGTCCTTCCCATCGAAACTTCACGTATAAACGTTTTCCGTCACGTGTAACGTATTGACCACCCAACGTTGGTCCATTGTTATTCAAGATGCGACGCTGTTCAAAAAAATTTATCGCCGCTTTCATGAAACTGACTCCATCGACAATAGAGTCAAGTCCTTGGATAGCGTCACGTGTACATATAGCAGTTCCTTGTCTACGATTGATACCACCATGTTGTGTGGGAACTTGCATGATCCATTGCATCGTAAAAAGAAATTCTTCTCCTTTTAGCAAATTATAAATGCCCACTTTTGCATCGGGAATAGAAATGCTACTCAACCCCACTTTCCATCCAGATCCGTGCAATCGTAACGGTTGTGGTAATCGTATCTTGAAATAGTTAGCCTTGTTCTGTGGAAACTCGGCCTTGTTGCTTTGACTGGGAAGCGTCACATAAAAATCATCATTCATACTTGAAATGTTTTGTTGCCTTCCTCAAAGTCCAACTTGGCAGCGTTTGTGTTTCGATAATGTGCAACACCTGGTTGTGCACTTCAATATATATCATCATGACTGAAATCGTTAATTAAATCTCGATTGCAATGCACTCTTATCTATCCATGAGTTATGTTTCTCTCCGTAGCCCTTCCACTGTACTAATACTTTATTGCCTTTGCGTTTAAGAATCTTTTCGATCCGAAATAAGTCATCGTCAGATACCGTCACGCGCTGCAAATCCTGCTTGTAAAATGTACCCTCAATGGGTGTACCGTCCAATTCTTCAATCTTGAATGTATGAACGGGACCACTCCGCACTTCTCGCACCACAAACACTTCTTCTGTCCAACCAGGTAAATAACCTTTCTTGAAAGGACGATGCTTTTTGTTCAATCTAACGCGATCGTTTACTTTGAATTCAACGCGCTGTTTTCTGGGTTTACGCAATCGCTTACCGTAGAGTCGGTGCCACACCTTTTCTTCATTGGACACGTTAACGTTCTGAGGAGCCATACCAATGCTGCGGTGATACGAAACATTGTAACCTTTCACTAAACTTTGAAGGACAGGAAGATACGAGAGCGTGTTGGCAACCGTGAAATAACGAAACATACGTTCTTTAAACGTGCGAATAAAACGTTCCACGATACTAGCTTTCGTGTCCCCCTTCGTCGAAAAATGATGAATGTTTTTCTCTTTCATTAAAGCAGCAAACGTTCTATTGTAAAACTCCTTTCCGTCGTCGGTTTGAAACCGCAATGGTTTTCGACCTTTGGCGAGTTTTAGAATCTTGGAAAAAGCCTCTGTCACGGTTTTACCAGTCTTGTTTTTCAAAGGTTGCACCCAAGCATATTTTGAGAACGCATCGATGACCATGAGTAAGTATCGGTTTCCTTTGTTGTATTTGGCCAAGGGTTGAATTTCCGCCAGGTCGCCAATCCATTGATCGTCTATGCCATACACAACCACTGGTAAAGTAGGAAAATGGCGTCTGCGAGGTTTGTGGAGGGTGTAACCTAAGTCGCGTTCTAAGATCTCCCTAGCATTTTTGACTGATAGTTTTTTAGCCTTGGCGAATCTCTGAATTCCTCCCAAACTACCGGGCTGAGAAGGATCATGGTAACTGGACAGTAGTTTCTTTTTCGTGTTGTTATTTTTCTTCTTCTTCATGATGTTGCGATGCGTTTTGTCAAGGTGACGACGCACCGATCGACCAAGGCTCTATGACTGCGATGGATAACTGTGAACCACTTATGAGCTAGTGGTTGATGTCGTAACCATAACACGAATACCACGAATCGCCACGGGTTATGGCCCACATCTACGTCTTTAAACTCTTTGAGCGGGTTCCTACTTGATTCAGTGGGTATTTCGATGCTTCGACCGTTTTGACGAAGCTCCCTCTCGCACACTCTACACAACCATTTCCAATACCGATCGGATGGCATGATCAAATTAGGTTTTTCACACAACATCGTGTTTAAAATGAACTTTTTATTGAAAGGATGTGCTTTTATTACATGTTACACTCATAACGTTAACACTTAGAACAGAATCTAGAAGTAGGTCAGCCCGTTGATCCTAAAGTTGTAGCACGCTTGTGGAATTCTAGTTCCATGGGATCAAACAATAGATTATGTTTTTTAAAACTTCTTAGCCTATACAACAATTGCAACAATTCTTCCTTTTTTTCTCTCGAATAATGTAAACCACTCAATTCAGGAGGAGAAACAATCTCGTTAGTGCTATCCACCAGACAAAAGTTGGTGGCGTTGACTTCATCCCACAGATCTTTGTCATTATCTCCCTTCGTAGGTGGGTGTGGTCGTGGTGGGTAGCTTGGTACACAATCGTATCCTCGTCTCGGATACCCATTCCTGTCACGGGATGAATGGATACCATCCACTTGGTCATAGCTGGGTGGTTCGTCTGCCCACTGGAAGTAGCGACACCGTGACTGCTGCTTTTCTTTACATCTGAAGTAAATTCTTCCGGGGTTCTTGCCTGAACGACTCTTGCACAGAACGACGGGCTTCTTGCAGAAACAGCGAACCTCGCTCCATTTTTCTTTGTAGTGAGCTGCCAATTGGGAACGTACTGCAGAGAAATATTCGTTTCCGTCCTGTGTCCCCGTCATGACAAAACAATCAACAACGGGACAACGCCAGTAGGTCCACGCACCTCCTTCATGAGAGCGTTGTGACATTTCTTCAAGATGAACGGGACAGAGGTGTGTCCGATACATGTTTTGGAGGGTACCAAGAGGTGGATCAAGCATAGGAGTCAAATCAAATCCCATTTCTTTCAAGAAGCTCTCTGTACTAACGTCTTGGAGTGGAACTGCGTCTCCCTCCTCGAACACTTGCACTTCTACTTTTTCTCCTCCCTCAGTGACCTCTACTTCTTTCATCGTTTTGACAACTGAAAAATTAGAGATTAAGTAAATTGACATGTCGAATGGTGTCAAGTACATGTCTTCTTATACGCATAAGTCTTGGAGATTCGTGTCGAAGATGCATGATTTGTTTGACGCGCTGTCTTCTTGTTTTGAATGTAGACTGGCGTTGAGCAATATCTTCTTCCTCTACCAGACAGGTGAGCTTAGTTCTGACGCTCAACATGCCTTTAAGTGTTACATGACGCACGGTAACAATCGTAGAAAATGTCACGCGGTTGCGTTTATGTGGAATAGTCTTAGCCAAACACTCTTCAATCAACATTTGTCTTTTACCTTCACTCTTCGGTTCTTGCGTCTTGTCTTTGCCAGTCTTCCTCTTTTTGCCACTGTACACAGGAAGTGGGTTAGTAGGTTCTCTTCATGCTTAAAGCTGTAATAACAACATACCGCTGGGTAGGCCGTTTTTTTATAAGTCCTCACTTCATTAACATAAATGCAAAGTCAATCCTAAAAGATGAAAGGATCTCTCCTAATATGGTAAAAGATTCCTCTTACTCGTTTACATATCAATCGTACTTTCTTACACATTTCCAAATCAACAGTTTCCTCTTACACATTTGCATTGCAAAATTATTTCCCTCTTATGCATTTGCATGAGAATAGAAAACGCGGCTATAAACGAAATCATTCTTCTACACTTTCAAAACTCGCCAAAATGCAGATGGTGGAGGAATCAATGCAGACGGGTGTTGGTAATGAATACGTTCTTTACACGGGCGGAACCCCAGGGATCGATTCTTTGGCGGAACAACAAGGTGTTCATTATGGCATGAATGTGCGTATTATCCTTTCTCCTACACAAGAACGAAGCCGATTCATAACGCCGTTAACACTCCAGCAGTTAAAAGAAGCCGAGCCTTTTGTCCATAAAGCCAATCTTACCTTGAAGAGAAATATTGAAGGAACTGTAAACTTGGGATTACTACAACGCAATTACTGGATCGTTAAAGATGCCAACCTTGTGTTTGCCTTTGGAGAATTTGAATGTGGATTTCAAAAAACAACCTTGAAGGGTTTAACGGGATGGAGCGTGCAGATGGCTTTAGATCATGGCAATAAGGCAGTGTACGTATTTGACAAAAACAGCCGTCAGTGGTACAAACCTAGTTGGAAAAAGAAATGCGATGAAAACAGACAGTGGTACATGCAACACTATTTCTTTCCGTGTTGTCCACCTACCTTAGGTATAAAGAGCGCCATTTTGGGAACAGCAAACCCTTCTTCGGAAATGCAAGAAGAGATAAAAAAAATATTTGAAAGAACAATAGTTGAAATAAATCAGTTGACCAACTGCTTTCAACGGTTTTATTTTTAAATCGGAAAGAATTTTTTTTTGGTTTCCGGTAAAGATATGTCCTTAACAAACATTTGTAAAACTAATTTGTGAAATTTTAGTATAAACGAAAAAATCCATTTTAACCATATTTTAAACGAAACTACACGAATTAATCCTTATTGTCTATTTTATGTAATTATATTTTTTGTGAATAAAAAATATCAAATCATTATCTTTTGCGTGTTATTCTTCCAGTTTTTAAATTAAAAGTCCTTTTTCCTCTTACACATTCAAGCATTCCCACTTACAGATTACCATATCAATAGCAATGTTTCCTCTTACATATTAACATATCAAAAGAAAGAAAACATATAAAATAACGCTCATTTTGTGTGATTCAAGACAGTCGCGTTTAACATGGCGAGCCTTGACACAACTGTCAATGAAAAAGATGATGCAATACTAAACCAACACATGGACGAATGGGAAGATGATATACTGTTGAGAGAAACCGCTGACGCCACGGAACGTCAGTTGGCTTACCAAGAGCAAATAGGCAGTGGTGTGAGCGCTACAGAACCCGGACGTTTCGAGTTCAACCTCAAACCATACGTGGAGCGAACGAGTACCAGTCATGGTGTACGCGAACGACATTTCACCGCCAACATCCGTCAAGTGGGGCAGTTCTTAACTAATCAGCAATTGGCGCCCGCGCTACGAGACAGCATTCACAGAGCCTTACAAAATCTGATCCTACGCAACCGCATCCCCGAACGGGACAGGGTATACTTTAGTTTATCCAGCAATCGTTTGAGAAACAGTTACGATTATCGTGGCTTACCCGCTGGTGAATGGCTACGTGGTGGGGATCGAGTGGACAGTATGCTCCAACAGATGTCGCGAATGTTAAACTCAAATGAGAATTTTGAAATGAATGACAGCTTTCAACTGTCGTTTACCCACGTGCGGAGCACGCCCCGCGGCAGTGGTAAAAAGAGAAAGAGGAAGCCCGGTCACAACAATCCACAAACATTTAAGAGATTCAAACAGTCTGTGGTTACAATCCAGAACAATGACAACCTGTGTTGTGCGAGAGCCATCGTGACAGCCAAAGCGAAAGTGGACGACCACCCTAATTGGCGTGGTTTCAGAGATGGTAAAAAAATCCAAAAGGAGCAGGCCCTGTTACTGCACCACGAGGCAGGCGTTCCCTTCGGTCCCTGTGGTTACGAAGAACTCACCAAATTTTCCTTGGCTCCCAGTCTCTTTGACTATCAGCTTCTTCTGGTGGATGCCTGTCGGGGTTACACCGTACGTTCCTTTGGACCACCCCAAGAGAGACAATTGGTTCTACTATACGATGAAGGACACTATGACGTTGTCACCACATTACCGGGTTTTTTCGCTTCAAGTTATTTTTGTGCACGATGTTTCAAACCCTATGGCAATAAAGGTCAACACGCTTGTCAAAACAATCCAGATCATTGTCCCGCATGTCAACAGACTGGTTGTCCCGATTACACCGAAGCCAAATGCCGAGGACTTCGAGCATCCCTCCCTTGCAGGTCCTGTAAACGCCTCTTCCATGGGGACACGTGTCTGCATAGTCACCTGACACGATCTTATACGGGGAAGGCTGTCGACGCCAAACACGTCAGTGTTTGCACCCAGCACCGAAAGTGCTCCGATTGTCAAAAGCTGTTGGTGGGTCTTAAGGAACAGCAAGAACACCTTTGCGGTTACATAGAGTGCCCTTCTTGCCGAGAATACGTAGACGCTGCCAGTCATCTGTGTTACATCCAGGTGGTCAAATCCCCCAAAGAGGAAAAGGAAGAAAAACGTGAGAAAAAGAGAACACGTCGAGCCAAAAGGGGAGCGGCTGCAGGGCTGGCCACTTTAAAAGCCAATGGTTCAGGTATGGACGTCGAGGAAGATGAAGAAAAACCACCTCTCCATGTGTTTTTCGACATCGAAGCCACGCAACAAACTGGGCGCCACGTTCCCAATCTATTGATCGCCGAAACCAAGTATGACGACCGACCATTTCACTTCAAAGGAGAACATTGCGTACGTGATTTTCTCGAGTGGCTCGACACGCTGACCGAAGAGGACACCCGTCAAGTCACGGTCATTGCCCACAATTTCCAGGGTTACGACGGATATTTTGTGGTGGACGAATACCATCGTCAGCATCGGATTGTCGGGCAGATACGAAATGGTGCCAAGTTGTTGCAAGTGACGTTCGACAATATACGCTTCATAGACTCTTTCTCTTTTTTTCAAATGCCGCTATCCGCTTTTCCGAAGACCTTTGGCCTCACCGAGCTCAAGAAGGGGTACTTCCCGCATCTCTTCAATACCCCCGAGAACCAAGCGTACGTGGGTCCCATTCCCGACAAGCGGTACTACATGCCCGAGTCCATGTCCGTGGGAGGTCGTAAGGATTTCGAAAAATGGCATGACGAACAAATGGTCAAGAACGCAGTATTTGACTTCGAAAAGGAACTGATCAAGTATTGCGAGTCCGACGTGAAATTATTGAAAGAGGGTTGTCTCACTTTCAAGTGTCTCTTTGAAAAACAGGCCAAATTCAACCCCTGGGACAAGATCACCATCGCCTCAGCCTGCAATCGCGACCTGCGTCAGAATCGAATGGCACCCAACACCATCGCCTCGGAGCCGCTACACGGTTGGCGTCTGAAGACCAATCACTCAAAGGTGTCCCTGGAATGGTTGCACTGGCAGGAAAACTGTTTGTTGCAGTCTACAGACGCGGAGTCTGTAGGGATTCGCATTCTGCATGCAGCCAACCATGGCGAATACCGCATTCCCGACAGTCGTTACACCGTAGATGGGTACGATTCGCAGACCAACACCGTGTACGAGTTCCAGGGCTGTTTCTGGCACGGTTGTCCCAAGTGCTACCCCAATCGCACAGAAGCGCACAAGAGATTGGAAGGTCGTTGCTTTGATGATGTTTACAGTTACACCAAGAAGAAACTACAGTTCCTACAGGACAAGGGCTACAACGTGGTGACGATTTGGGAATGCGAGTGGACCAAACTTAAAAAGGAGAGAGTTGAAATCAAAGCATTCGTGGACACTCTCGACATCGTGGAGCCGCTGAATCCCCGCGACGCTTTCTGTGGTGGGAGAACAAATGCTGTGAAACTGTATCATTTGGCAGACGAGTCCCTGGGCGAAAAACTCAAGTACTATGATTTCACCTCTCTGTATCCGTACGTCAACAAGAACGCCGAGTACCCTGTGGGACATCCCGAGATTCTCTTCCAACCGGGTCACACAGACATTTCTCGCTACTTTGGGATCGCCAAATGCACTGTGTTGCCTCCAGAGAAATTGTTTCACCCAGTGCTACCCCTCCGACAGAACGGGAAATTGACCTTTCCCCTCTGTGCAACCTGCATCGAAGAGGAAATGACCAAGCCCACATTAGAACGAAGCTGTGCCTGCAGTCATAGCGACGAACAACGCCAGATCACCGGTACATGGTGCACCCCTGAATTAGAAGTAGCTGTGGAGAAGGGGTACCAAATTCTCCACATACACGAGGTGTGGAATTTCCCCAAGAAACAAGAGGGTCTCTTCCGAAACTACGTGAACACGTGGTTGAAAATTAAAGAGGAAGCCAGTGGTTGGCCCCCTCACGTTGGCAATGATCTCGAAAAGCAGCGGCAACATATCGCAGACTACTACACCCGAGAGGGCATTCGACTCGACCGTGCCAATATCAAGAAAAATCCAGGTCTGCGCACTTTGGCGAAGATGATGTTGAATTCAATGTGGGGAAAGTTTGGTCAACGCACAAACAAGACGCAAGTCAAAGAGTTCGACGATCCTATGACCTTCAGCAAGTTCCACGAAAGCGACAAATTTGACATCCGCTACGTGAGCGTTCTGACTGAAGAACGCGTTGAAATACACTATAAACACGAGCTGGAGGAGGATCCCATCTCACCAAATCTAAACATCTTTGTGGCCTGCTTCACGACCTGCTGGGCAAGATTGCGCCTCTATGAAGCACTCGACCTCCTACAAGAACGGGTTGTCTACTTTGACACCGACAGCGTGGTGTTCCGCAGTTTACCCGATCAACCAGATCCACCCCTCGGAGACTACCTTGGCGATTTCAAAGACGAACTCAGTACGGGCGATTACATTGTGGAATTTGCATCCGGTGGTCCCAAGAATTATGGCTACCTGACAAACGAAGGCAAACAGGAATGTAAGGTGCGTGGGATTTCCCTTAATAGCGAAGGGTCCAAGCAACTCAATTACCACGTGCTACGCCAGAATGTCTTAGACGACATCCAACAACCGCTAGAGTCTGGATCTCATCAAACCGATGTGAAGAAAACCTACCACATTGTAAGGAACGCCAAGCAATACGCCCTCGACACTGTCTCGCAGGTCAAGAAGTACCAACTGGTGTACAACAAGCGTGTGATAGATCCTGACACTTTCAAAACCTACCCTTACGGGTATCTCCGTTGGACACCCGAAGACGAGGCGATGACAACACTATTAACAGATTATCTGTAGAGGGACGCTGGTCAGCAGGATTGTCAGCATACGTTCCCGCATTGTACATTTAGGAGTTTTTGACATTAAATTTTTATCAAACAAAGCTGTTGTTGTGTGGTTTTTGTCATCGCGTGACGCATTGCGTGACCATGTTTTTGGTTTACATGAAAGCGAGGTTTGCTCATTCAGCGCAAAAGCGAGGCAGATTCGCTCATTATGTATGCAGCATGAAAGCGAGGTAAAGATGTCTAGAGGGTTCAGCGCAAAAGCGAGGCAGATTCGCTCATTATGTATGCAACATGAAAGCGAGGTAAAGATGTCTAGAGGGGCTGATATGACTACTCTGATCGACAAAATCGTCTCCTTTAAACACCACTTCATATCCCGCCTCGTCCTGTACGATTAATAAATTTCCTATGTGACGGCCCTCATCCTGTCGTGATTCTATGTCGAAGAATAAATACTCTTGTCCTGCTTCTTCTTGATCTTCGTCGTCTTCTTCAACTTCGTCAGTGATCATTTCTTCTGAAAGACATCTTCTTTTCCTTTTGTTTTTCTTCTTTTTTCCTTTTCCTCCTTCTTCTTCTTGTTCGTCATCCTCAAATTTGATCGGTTTCATGTAACAGAGGCGTGTGTTGGGATCCACATATTCTTCACAGTTGAAACACAGCTTTTCACCACAGCTGTGAGATTCTGGTCTTCTCCTTTTGTACGAGAAGATTTTGTGGCATTTTGTGCACTTGTAGAATCTTTGACATACAGATTGGGTATTTTTGTTAGGACGACAGTGATTGGCAAAACATTCGTTTCCTGCACGGTTGTTTTTTCAACGAACTTAACAGCAAGATTAGTTATAAAGACCGTTAAACAGACGATTTACTTGAACGCCCCAATCAAATAGTGTAACTTTCAACGATGCTAAAAAACAACAAGAAACCGACATTATAAGTTTAAATATGCCGAGTAACTTCTAACGAAATGTTCTTGTATCCGTAATGTTTACCTATGCTAATAACCTTGATAAAGACTCCTTATGCTAATAACCTTACATTTCGCTAACTTACAAAACTAACATACAATTTTCGCATTGAACCTGGAATAAAAAAAAAAAAACGGACCGAAATCTTCCAATCAACTAATGGAATAAACAATCTGAATGACAACAACCAATAAAAGTGATCGAATAGCTTTATATAAACCGAATGCAATAAGTCAAGCCTCACACAGATCGTTGCTTCGACCCGCCTGTGTAGCTGCTACTACCTCCCACGCTTTCACCTTGCGAAGTTTCTACCTCTGTCACTGCAAAGATGGACGTTGAAATAACGAAAGTTATTGTACGAATGGTACGTTAACTGGTGTGTTGGTTGATATGTTCTGTTTTGTAGAATATGAAGTAATCATTCTGTTAATGTGATGTAGTTTCTATTTGAAAGTTGAGTCGAGTTAGGTTTGAAATGCCCGCCAAAACTTTAAAGTTTATTAGAACCATAAAAACAAAACGGGAAAGCATTTAAGGTAGAGGTTTCCTTTAGGAAAACCACTTTAAAACCAGTTTGGTTGAAGTTTCCTGAGCAAATCTTTTCTTTCGTTTCTCCTTTTATTACAAAACGCGCGCCAAAAATTTTGAACCTTTTCAAGACAAAAAACAAAATGAGTGTTCTCAAATATAGTTTGCTTGCATACTTGGTTTTTGTGTTGCTGTTGTGTACAATTTAATATTATAAACGGAAAAATGATTCGGAATTACTTTCCACTTGGCGCCAAAAGGATCGCACGTCTCAAGGAGACAAGAAACGAGTAAGTGCTATGTTTTTGCGCAGAAAGGATTGCGCTCTGAAGATATAAGTTAGTGTTCTCAAATATACTTTGTGTTGTCGAAGTTCATTGAAATTTACTTTGAGATGTTATTGATGAATTTTGCTTATACTTACGAACGGATTACAACTCCTAAAATCACTTAGCGCCAAGGAAGTGCGCGTCCCCCCCCCCCCCCCCCCCAAAAAAAAACGCGCCAAAACTTTAGAACGATTTGGGGTCAAAACAAAATAAAGAAGATCATGTTGGAAATATAGTTTGTGTCATTAAAGGCAATAAGATATTCATTTTACTTTCTGTTCTGTGAATATTAGCAAAGAATGTACATTTGAGGCCTTTTCTTATGACACCAACGTTTTTAAGGACGGTCACATTCTTTTTTTTTCCCCTCTTGTTTGACATTCGTTTGCAAACTTTGAAAATCTTGAAACGTTACGAGGTCAAATAGTAATAAAAACAGCAAGAACTATTAAAATTCCTTCCTTTGGCATCAAGCTAAACCTCAGATTTTTTTTAATAAAGCACAAAAACAAAACAGCGCTATTCAGTAGTGTTTCCCTATTGATATCAGTGGAACATTCATTCTCTTGGGAGACCTTTTGAAATCAATAGCTGAAGCCGACACCTTTGTTAAGAACCGACGCTTCGGTTTTTACGTAGTATAAACTATCTTAATTAAAATCTGCTGTGTATTTTCTTTTAGGTTTTATCGGCATGTGTCTTTTGTTTGGAAGACGAGTTCAATCTCGAACAACTACCTTGCTGTGGGCAAACATGCACAGCAAATGACGAGACAGGTAAGCATTAATATAAATTACACTCACAAAGGTAATGGTGAACAGAAAAAAAAAATTGTATTTGATTTATATTCCTTATGAGGTGATTCAAATTAAATTGATTTATTCTTATTGATAGATGGCTAAGGACGCTAATACCGGCAAGCAGCCAGTGCCCCTGCTGTAGGGCCGATTTTACTGCAGCAGGGGCGGATGAACTGGAAGGGCCAAATGAGAGGCTCTTTCGTCGTATCCAACAGGTGGGGATTAAATGTCAGTTTCAAAATTGTTTGGATTATTGAGGTGTTTTTAATAAACAGTTAGCGGTTCATTCTTTTGCCATTGTCAACGGACAACTATTGTAGGCCGAATTGCATAGACGCACAAAGAACCAAGCTGGATATTACATCTTTCATCAACTTTCTTTCTTTAAAACCATAAATTGATTGCTGTTTTTTTTATTTCTCTCTCTTTCACAGAGTTGTCACGAAAGACACCCGGCAGCGGAATTTGATGGCTACTGTGTAGCATGTATATATTTTCATAAAGGGTTAAATCGGCTGCAAAAGCTTGATTTTGCCTTTTTAGTAAGACGCATAATGGCATGTATGTTTCACTCGTTTCACGTGGCTCCAGAGCACCAGAACTTTCTTCGATTCCTCTGGTACAAAGACAACGATCCATCAAAGGAGATTATCGAGAACAAGATGACTGTGCACTTGTTCGGCAATGGACCAAGTCCCGCCATTGCCACCTTCGGGTTAAGGAAAACAGCAGACGATGGCGAGGAGAAATATGGCAAAGCAACAAGAGACTTCATACACAGAAACTTTTACATGGACGACGGACTAACATCGTGCCCTACAGAAAGCGAAACCATCAGTCTTGTCCGAAACGCCCAAGCCATGTTGGCCACTGCAAATCCGAGACTGCACAAAGTGGTCTCCAACTCAGTCACTGTCATGGAGGCACTGCCAGCAGAAGACCGTGCTAAGAGCGTCAAGGACCTTGACCTGCGCCGCGATATACTGCCAACACAGCGCTCCCTCGGAGTCCATTGGGACATCGAAAAGGATCAATTCACCTTCCGTGTCTCATTGTTAGAAAAACCCTTCACACATAGAGGAGTCCTTTCTATAGTAAATTCAGTGTACGACCCACTTGGCCTGGCATCCCCAGTCATCCTGGAAGGCAAGCTGATTCTCCAACAGCTCGTCCCTATGGGAAAGAAACCAAACAACAATGGCCCATACTGTCGGCGGATTCAGATCCCTGTTAACGGCGATGACGTCCCTCCATATCTCCCAGAAGGGTATTACGTGTTTCACTTTCGAAAAATTACTTTCAATCAACAACAGTTGAACGAAGAGTGGCGTCTTAGCTGGGAACAGCCGCTTGTACCACCTCTGCCACCAGGTTGGGCGCAGTTTCGCAGCAATAATTTGTATCCATATACTTCATTTTTTATTCTTGTATTATATTTAGCTTCTAGTAATACATCACCTCCTAGCGGTACTATCCGATGAACACGGTGTTGCCCTTAGCCCGTTCTCATCATTAAAGTTACAAAAGCGGTCATTTACGCTTCGGTGATAGCACATATCGGGTTGACGCACAACTCACGAATCTAACTTTCCAATGCGTTTTTCTACGCAAACGGAGTTGCGTAAACTAAGGAGGTAGAATTTGTTAAACAATACAATTGACGTTCTCAGCGTAAGAACACATACTGGTTTGAAAAATATGAAAATAGGTTCTTAGATGGTGTGATTTTTAATTTTCCAAATACATTCAGCATCTTTAAGTCCTTTTGTTCATTTCACGGGTTTTTGGCTTCGCATCGGAAAACGTAAATAGTGTCTTTGTGTTCAACCAATGAGTTGATTCCCCAAGTGTCCTTGTACGTGATAGATTTAATTAGTTATGACAAATAGTTTTTAGTATATCTTGCTCTAGGAACTTGAAGTACTGTTAGCGATAGTGTTTTTCAAAAGTTAAAGCTATACTTTTCTCGAAGCGAAGCCAAAGCGAACTGTTCCTTGGGAATAACTTTTGTTATTTAAAAGTAATAATTATCTCGTAGTTCAAAGTTGAATAAGGTTATTGTATACAAGGTGTGAGTTGTAAAGACAATTGTTCTTTAGTACTTTATTTGTACAGGGACCATCAACCAGAAATATCGTAAACAACTTAGTATTAAAATATGGAGTAGGCGGAACAAGCTAAAGCAGCAAAGGAACGCCCTTTCTTCTTCGAAATCTCGTACAAGTTGTTGTTTGAACATTGCGTGCGCAATAACTTTTAGTTTGACTTTTCTGGTACAATCTTGTTACCTTACTTAATGTTATTCTGTAAAAATATTCCTTGTAATTTTTATATTTCTTGCGTTGTTTTAACGGGGCCAGATAGCCAAAGTATGCAAGTGAAAATTTAGGAAAAAGGGACGATTTTGACAATGTTTGCGTAATCACAGAGATGAACCTTCCCGATGTAACACCTTCCTGTGTAACACCTTCATACTACCTACCCAAACCCAAACTTAGCCTTGGCAAACGTACTTTTAGATTTTCTGGCACAGCCCTTTTTAATTCACTACCTTGTAAAATCCAAGAAGCTGTATCACTCTCCTCTTTTAAAAATCTTGTCAAAGCCCATTTTATTTATAGCACCTAATTTATGATATCTATTTTTTTCCCTACCAGTTCATGCTTGTAACTCGTTTCCATTTTTTAAACTCTTTTTATATAACTATTTCAACTACTAGAAATTACTTTTTTTTAACTCTATTTTTATAACTATTTTAAACTATTAGACATTTTATTTTTTAGAAATTGTATTTAGCAGGGCCCCTCTGGATACCAGCCACTGTGCTGAATGGGCCACCCTGCATAAATAAAGTTTTACCTACCTACCTACCTACTGCACAAGTCATTGCTGACGAATCTTGACATTTTCTGACATTTTGATGGATGATCGACAGTTCGTATCTGGTCCCCATAAAAGAAGTCGAGTAGCATTTCCAAGCCAGAACCAGTTGAACGCCGAACCCATTAAGTGTGCTACAGTTTGACGTGCCGTATCCAGGTCATGAAAACCGATTATTCATGCCCAGTTCTCTATTGTGGTTGCTGTTCTACCATGAAGGTCGTTGGGTAAAGCATCCGTTTTCTTTCTCAAAAGCATGAAAATCGGCTAGTGGAGGGTGTTACCACTCTTTCAGGTGAGTTGCTCATTCTAATCACAACTATATTAATTTTGACTCCTTTTTTTAATTTCCTTGTGGTCCTATTTTATAACTTGTAAATTAACCGCTATAAAACCAAAGTGCTTGTCAAGGCTTTCCACAATTGTTCCTGATCTCGCTAGAATCGTTAGTTCCTGTCCTTGTGCTTTCAAGTGTTCTCCTTTTACAACTATGGCTTGTTTACCAATCATCGCTCAAGCCAATGGCTTTCAACATGCTGGTGGGGATTTTTTCTACAAGGCGTTGGTGTTAGTCGACATGAGGACCGGTTTGTATTAGCTACACCAATTTGAGCCGACCAACCTCTTGGCTCATGACCGCGATCACTTACTGACCTACCGCGTCCAGTCAGCACAGCACGCCTGGCACTTGAACTCCGCTGGCTTGCCACAATGTGCCATTGAAACAGCGCTCCTAACCTTCTTAAAGGATGTGCTTCTCAACGTCTTGGAAGTGGGGCACCCAGTACCTACGTCGATCGTTCTTTGGACGAAAGGCCACGAAATGTTAACTTGCTTCTCCATGCTGTCCTTGGCCCTGGCGCTGTTGCCAGTCCCCTTGTTGGTCAAAAACTTGGAGGACCTCAATTGCCCCCTTGCTAGATGTCTCACAGAGCTAAACCCAGACAAAACCCCGACCACAGTTCCCAAGGCCTTGGCCTTTGACAGATGGATGGAGGACCAACATTTGGCCTAACTCCCATCTCCAAATCCAAGTTACTGGGTCTGCACGAATTTAATACCGTCTACGTTCAAGATTCCAATTGGTGTGGTCAGGCTGGTGTCAGGGGCGAGTTACGACGAACGTTCCTATTCACGTTCACCCACACCAGTGTGAGTCAACTTAACCCTTCGGGGTAAAGGGTATAGCTCAAGTCAACTCCTTCGGGAGGGTATATGGACAACGAAAGAGCGATGATGACAGGTCTTGACCTCTCCATACCATGGTATTTGTTTTTCGTGGACTTCTCTTTTCATGTTGTGTTGAAAGAAAAAACAAATTTGTCCATTCAAATTGTATTCCAATAAGAGATAAAAAACAAGATAAGATATCAAATTGATTGTTCATTATTATATATTGTCCAACTAGAAAACTAGACGTTTTAACGTTATTTAATTTAACCTTTTCGGCGTTTCATCTCTTCGACTTTTATCATGAGTATTGTAACGGTAAGCTTTTACTCTTTATTTAAAGTTGCAATAACACTTTTTTCGTTTTATACAATGAAATGATTTGTTCGCTAAAGACCAATGTCTTGATGTGGTTGGAGGTTCCCGCGAGGGGAATCCTACCTCTTCAGAGGGCGCTGGTGTCAGGGGTGAGTTACGACGAACGCTCTTACTCACATTCACCCACACCAGTGTGAGTCAACTTTACCCTTCGGGGTCTGGTGGAACTGGACCAATTCCAAAAAGTGTTGCCACAGTACCAAATAAAGGTGCTCTCAGTGGATAAACCTCACTGCATCATCTTCTGTGGTCAACCAGCACCTCATGTCATACAAATAATCAAAGTAGACGAGCACTATCATCGGTGTACGAGTTTTGGAGGCTTTTTGTCCAAGTCTTACTATTGTAACAACTGCAACCGGGCCTATGACCATGAAAATCTCCAAAAGCACCCCTGTGATGGACGACGATGTCCCGCTTGTGAACAGTTTGACTGTCTCGACCATCGAACTTCTAAAAACATTGACTGTTTTGCAAAACCAGCTATCTACTGTAAGGCATGCAACCGTCAATTCTTTGGAGAAAATTTTATGTCGCATCACCTTCTGAAGACACCTGACAAGTGTGCAATGATTCACTCATCGACACGTACCGTTAAAAAGGGTCAGCGTCTCAATGTCTTGATGCGACATAAATTATGGTATGGGCACCTGTTACAACTGCGGGTTTTCGGTCATGGTAGACAGCCACAAATGCTACATTCAACACGTTGATCCTGCCGAAGACGAACCGAAGAAGAAAAGAAAAAAGAAAGCCAAAGAAGGTGAAGAATTGTCTAAACCAATTGTACCAACTCTGTTCGTCTATGCTGATTACGAAGCCGTCACGGACGAGGGTTTTCAGACACCGATGATGGTCTGTGCAGAAACTGAAGATTGTGACGACACTGCGGTCTTCTATGGCAAAGAATGCACCAAAGACTTATTTAACTTCTTAGACAATCTGACTATCACAAGTGATGAAGGTGAGCGAAAAGTAATAGTGCTCTTCCATAACTTCCAAAGGTATGACAGCATATTCATCCGACAATACCTCTACTGTTTCCATCAGGAAGTGACCAACCAAATTACTGTGGGTGCCAAAGTGTGGTCTCTTACTTCTGGAAATCTAGTCTTCAAAGGTTCCCTGTGCTTCTTACCATTTCCTCTTTCTGCTTTTCCTTCTACTTTTGCCCTCACTGAACTGAAAAAAGGCTTCTTTCCACATTTGTTCAACACCATTCAAAACCAAGAGTATGGGGGGCTCATGCCGCCCAAAGAGTGTTACCATCCTGATGGAATGTCTCAAAAGAAAAAAGCTGAGTTTGAAGAGTGGTACCATCAGCAAGTGGCCAGAAACCATCTCTTTAATTTACGCAACGAAATGGAGGATTACTGCATCTCCGACATAAAGCTGTTGAAGGCTGGATGCATAGCATTCCAATTTGAGTTCGCGCTAAAGGGAAATTTAATCCGATGGAAAAGTGCGTAACAATTGCCTCTGCGTGCAACCGCTACTGGTGGAAAATGATGTTGCCAAAGAAGACTATTGCCGTGGAACCTCCTCGTGGTTGGCATGGTGCCCGCACTAACCAGTCGATCAAAGCCTTCAAGTGGTTGGCCTGGTGTGAGCATCAACTCCGGAGGGCTTGTTCCTCCACTGGCGAGCCTATGGCTGACCGCATTTGCCACACGAGAAATGGTGGGGAACATGACATCTGGAGTCTGGCGGGTCTCCTCCACGTGGACAGCTACGACCCATCTGCACACACTGTCTTTGAGTTTCATGGATGTCTCTGGCACGGGTGTCCACGGTGTTTCAAGCAAACTCGTCACAGCACTAGCAAGATCCACCCGGACCGGACCCTGGAGCAAGTCTCTGAGGCCACCTGTCAAAAGATCAATCTCCTCAAGCATCTTGGTTATACCATCATTGAACAGTGGGAATGAGACTGGGACTGGGAGGTGAAGACTGATCTTGGTCTTCAAGAGTTTCTGTCTACCTTCAACCTCGTCGAGCTGCTGAATCCTTGCGAAGCGTTCTTTGGGGGTCGAACCAACGCTGCTACATTGTATTACAAAGCAGACGAGAGCCAGGGAGAACAAATCAAGTACGTAGATGTCACAACGTTCTGAAATGACTTGACTAGATTCATGAACCGCCAATTGCACAGGACAATGAGATGTAATAAACCACCCTTCAAACTCTTCATATCGTTTTGTCACAAACAAAACTCACAAAAAAAAACATTAGTGGTAAAAAACATTTTGTTTAATTAGTACTGGCCAACTCAGCTGCACTCTCTTTTCAATTCTGTAATTTATATGACCTTATATTTCGGTTCACAACTTGGTGTAACCTTCTGGCCTCGTTGCTTTTGTTGTAACACACGCCCTTTGCTTCCTTCGCTTATATAAACTCATGTCATAAGGTTTCTACTTATTCATTCTCGCTTGCTGACTTGCGCGGTATTCGACTCTATCTTTTTTCACTTGTTATTCGTCATGGCTGTGCTGACCTTTGTCGTTGAATGCGATGGCTTTCAACATGGAAGCAAACCCTGCGTCCTACGATGCTTATCAATCACCTGCGGTCAAACGAGATCCACATACACCAGGTACTTACATGCCTCTCATCTTCTCGACAACGTTCCGGAGGCACTCCAAACATACCACTTCCAGATGTGCCACCATGGTTTGGATTTAGGCCTGCCGCAAGAAATGGCCAACACTGTTCTGCTACAAGCTTTGAATGAGAATCTTATGGCCCTCGCCGAGGATGGATTTCCGGCCTGCCAATCCTCATCCTCTGGGTGAAAGGCCAGGAAAAGGTTCAATTCATAACCAAGCTAGTACAAATGCAACCGGAGCCTCTTCTGATACGAATAAAGAAACTCAAAGATGCAGGATGTCCCACGGCGACGGGCCTGGCCTCGACAGACCCCAGCCCACTCCTGACACCCGAGAAAGCCCGCCTGTTCGCGGGATGGCTCCTCAATGAGGGATGGGATTGCAAGCCGCTTACACAACGACATACGAAATGTTGCTAAGGATCCTGCTCGTTCCTGCCTCGACTAGGAGGTCTCGTTTTAAAGGTTGGAGGAATGTGAGGGTGAAAAGTGACTTTCTGTACATAAGATAAATTCGTTTGTGTCTTGGCCATATTCTTTACTAGTTATATTAGTCATAAAAATTACAAATACAAAAAGGTTTTGGTTATTAACTGATGGTAAATTGCATGATTTGTCATTAAGATATTTATTCTGTCATAAAGTGGGTTATAAAAATTACGCAAAAGCCAACGGTAGTTCACTTTTCAAACGACAACTAAAAGTCTCATTGTTTTAGGATAATCTGGAAACTTTTAATGAACTGGCCGAACCAGTGTACACATGTACAGGTGTACCTTAGTTTCTCAAAGCTCGTTTAGTCAGCAAACATTGCAGCAGTTTGATCTTTTGAGCTTTCCGTTAATAATTAAGTATTTCCAACACGAGAATTAGTTTCCACGGAAGCTCACCAGCTGAACGTATTTTCCTTAATGAAGTTTCATTGCTTTCTATTCAAGGGTTGCTCTTAGTTATTTAGCTGAGCAATTCAATTTTGGAAATCTTAATAAGTCTTTCATTTTTAATTTCCTATGCTTGTTTTAGCTCAATTTAAGTTCCCTATTACCAATTTCAAACTTGTGAATTTAAATCTAAGTTCTCGTTTTTAATTTTGTAAACTTCCTACTGTTGACACAATTCACTCTTGTAATTATAATCATTTCCTTTTCAATTGTGCTCAATAGAAAGCTTTTGTTCACATTGTAAACACCTTATTTCCAGCAATGAATTATAAGCAAGCAATGTTATAAAAGTTCTTTGATTATATCAGTGATCACATTGATGTTTACGATTATGAGTGTGTAAGAATAAACTACTTTTGGAACCAAGTTCTGTCTGATCCTTGACGGCCGTAGCAAGATCCTCGAAGTAGATCGCCGAGTACCAGGAAATTCCGTTCCCGCAAAGCGAAGGTTGTTCTACTGAGCTAAGTTTCCCCCGTATTTCAGTGAATTTCAGAGCGTTCCCCGCTACAGTTCAAAAGTTGTCCATTTAGTCCGAAAACCTAGTGCAGACCGGAAAAATCTATCGTCACAATATGTCGACTCCTGACTACCAGTATTTTCTGCTGCGTATGCAAGCTTTATCTCCTTTTCGAGGATACAAGTCTGCATATTGTCCTTGGCAATGCAAACCCTGCAGTAAAACATTTGCCACTAAATCACACTATGTTACCCACAAAAAAGGCTGGTGTCCCAACAGGGATCAGGGACTCACAGAAGAACTGGCTCGATTAACAGCCATTAAGGTAAGCTTGGTATCCCATAAAACGCAAAAACATCTCGTGTTTTAAACTTGTTTTTATTTCCATTATTTCAAAGATTAAGTATTAGCAAAACCATCGATTTATACAAGACAATTAAGTCTTTCTTATCTCTCACTTCAATTTACAAGCTTTCTTTATGCTTTGACAAACACCAACACGACTTGTAAGCATTTTACTGATTGAACAACTTTTCATGATTATTTACAAAACGCCTTTAAAGCCTATAAAAGCATAAGTGAAGCAGAGACACTTCTTTCTGATTTGGGTAAGTAAAAATATATAAATGACATTGTTTTTAACTTCAAAGAGGCCATATTTTCTACTATAAATCTTGTACAGCGTTTTGGCTCAAGTGGGACTGAAAACAGTTTCTCTGTGCCTGTAAAAATTTGCGATTTTCCTGTTCTCGGTGGTGCCGCTGTTTCATTATTTCATTGGAAATTTGTAAATTCTTGTTGCTTCATCGTTGATTACCCCACTGAAAAAAATTACAGCCATCTTCTTTGTTTCATTGTGCGCATCTAAAATATGGAATCTTGTACGGTTTTAATTCACTCTTTTCAATAGGGCATCTCGGGAAAACTGGTAATTGACGCTCCTCATTTGTGACGTTTTGTGACTTGGTGTTCATTGCCTCAGTAATCAATCTCTCCAATTCTGACACAAAGGGTCTTTCTTTTTCCAGTGTGTTTTTTAGTTTCTTTTTCGACAAGGAAGAGTAGGGTTTTCCTAAATCTTTTTTCTTGTTCAAGTTTTCAGCTTTAGCCATGATGTTGATCTCGGGGTATCGTTTTGTAAACTACCTCCTACTCGGTGAGAATGCGTGTTATAAAGGTTTAATCCAAACGGGTTAAACTTGTTAAAAGTAATTTTTTTTTGGTGATAACTGTTATATTGCTTAAAAGCACACAAACATTAAACGTACAAGAAAACTGGTTGGTAATAAAATACATCACTTTGAAACTTTACGTAATATTCATTACGGTTATTTTCATTATATCCATTGGTTTGTTCTAGAGAAGATAAATCTGTGTCAGTCTTTGATCATTTACAAAATGGTAAGTCACAGTGAATGCACCAACATAATCATACACTGGAGAGAAGAAAGAAATTTAGAAGAACGCCTTAGAAAAAAAATATTAGAGTTTCTAGAAAGACAACACCAAGAAAGCCAAGCATTAGCTGAGCAAGTTGAGCGTAAGATGGAAGACTATAAGGAAAAAATAAACAGAGAGTGGAATCAGCGACTCAAAGAATTGCGAGAACATTTGAATAAGGTGAAGAAAGAAAACGCTGCTCTGAAAGAAGAAAATCTCAAACTCAGCCAGGAAATAATACAAGTGCGAGAAGACAATCTAATGATAGCATTATATGAAACTAGAGAGGAGGCGCAGGACTTGCAATGACTTGTCTAGTAGATGTCGTTACAAAAAAAAGACGTTTGTAAAAAAAGACTGATGTACCTTTGTGTAAAACCTTTTTAAAATTAATAGTTTATTCTCATGTTAACTAAAAAAAGGAGGCAGATAACAATAAAATGACATGTATACTTTATAGACAATGCTTGTTTTGAATGTGGTTTATAACAGTGTCAGGTCCATCATTTCTTCTTCTTTGCGGACAATAGTTTCGGGGCATTCCACTTCAAGTTGATCCATTTCTGCATCATTGTTGTACTCCTTGAATTTCAGGCCATTAGGACCATAATAAAGGGTTTTGATCTGAGGTCCTCGCCTTGTGAAAGCTCCAGGGTGTAAGAGGAAAGAAATTATTAGTAAAATGAAGTGCAAGACATTTATTTTAGCGTCGCATTTTGTCTTGTGAACGTAAAGCCAACACGATGTTGTAAAAGTCAAGTTTTTTGAACCCGGTAAAAAGAACTGCTCTTTTGAAACAACAGCTTCACATGCGTTAAACAAAACAGGGTTAATAAAGTGCGATGCGCGATGCATAAACAAACGGCAAGACAAAATCAAATACTTTTTGTAATGGGTAAAAAGAACCGCCCCTTTCTAAAACCGTGTAAGAAGAAAGAAATTATTAGTAAAACAAAGTGTAAGACATTTATTTTAGCGTCGCGTTTTGTCTTGTGAACGTAAAGCCAACGCGATGTTGTAAAAGTCAAGTTTTTTGAACCCGGTAAAAAGAACTGCTCTTTTGAAACAACAGCTTCACATGCGTTAAACAAAACAGGGTTAATAAAGTGCGATGCGCGATGCATAAACAAACGGCAAGACAAAATCAAATACTTTTTGTAATGGGTAAAAAGAACCGCCCCTTTCTAAAACCGTGTAAGAAGAAAGAAATTATTAGTAAAACAAAGTGTAAGACATTTATTTTAGCGTCGCGTTTTGTCTTGTGAACATAAAGCCAACGCGATGTTGTAAAAGTCAAGTTTTTTGAACCCGGTAAAAAGAACTGCTCTTTTGAAACAACAGCTTCACATGCGTTAAACAAAACAGGGTTAATAAGTGCGATGCGCGATACATAAACAAACGGCAAGACATAATTGAATACTTTTTGTAATGGGTAAAAAGAACCGCCCCTTTGTAAAACCGTGTAAGAGGAAAGAAATAATTAGTAAAACTTAATTAATTTAGTTTTGCGTGCTCTTTGTCCAAAGCAGCACTAAATGAATTATGATGCAAACTTTGTAGATGAATAGAAATATTTTTTGTTTTTAGTTACACGTGTATGTTATTATCTTAGCCTCGAATGCTTTTGATGAATACAACATTAATGAAGACTGGGCTGCCCATTTCCCATGCGAATACTAAATTGCTCATATATACCAGATATCTAGGAAAGCTTTTCACTACATTGGAAACATGGCCGCGGTTCCAAGAACTGCAAGATGTTTGATTTGTTTGAGTACACACGTCCTCATCGAGGACGAAGCGAGAGATACTCTCTCGCTCTACAGGTACGTGGAACTGAGACCGAGAAGACAGCCCTGCTGCGAAGGGCTAGTGCACAGGTATTGCCTGGTGCATTGGTTTATCTCGCAAGCAGAACGTGGAGTCGCGATGAGCTGCCCTAACTGCCGCCGCCGTCCTGGGCTTCCACGGACCTGACCTCAATTTTTTCTCGGGGAGATTTATTCTCCCCACCAAATCTCTCGAAAGGCAATGATCAATGGGTTACATCGTTCTCTGATAGTGTCCTTTAAACTTAAGTCTTACGTTTTATTTAAGCTGTGATTTTCTCGATTTTTCTTTAGAAATAGAATTGTGTTATCATTATGCAAGTTTCAGGAAAAGCACCACCATTTTAAACTCAAAATGGAGTTAGTAAGATCAGCGCTACAATTTTCTGTTGGAGGAATATTTGTTCGCGGTCTCGTGTATTGGCATTCAGTTTTAAGACTATTGAAAATGAAAAAGTTGAAGGAGTCTATTGAAATTGACCACGATAAATTCTCTCTTACAAATGAAAGTCTTGTAAGAAGAAACACTTTTCGTATTGAAATGAGGTTTTAAACACAAAAAAAGCTGTGCAGCATTCTGTCGTTCTCTTTTCGCGGTCTTCTTTAAGTAAAAGACTATTGAAATTGAAAGAGTCTATTCAAATTGACCAAGATAAATTCTCTCTTACAAATGAAAGTCTTGTAAGAAGAAACACTTTTCATATTGAAATGAGGTTTTAAACGCAAACAAAAAAGCTGTGAAGCGTTCTATCGTTCTCTTTTCGCTGTCTTCTTTAAGTAAAAGACTATTGAAATTGAAAGAGTCTATTGAAATCGACCAAGATAAATTCTCTCTTACAATTGAAAGTGTTGTAAGAAGAAACACTTTTCATATTGAAATGAGGTTTTAAATGCAAAAAAAGCTGTGAAGCGTTCTCTCGTTCGCCTTTCGCGGTCTTCTTTAAGTTCGTTTAATGCCAGTCTTAATGGATAAACAGAAGCGTACGAGTAAAGCAAATGATGCTTCCTACTTAAAGGATTGGAAGTGCTCAAATAAGGAAAAAGTTGACGCATATCAGTGAAAATACCGAGCGTCGCACCGCGAAGAAAACAGAGTTTACATGCAGAAGTATAGAGCCAGGAAAAAACAGGAGGCCATCGATAAACCGAGCCTTGTTCAACAAGCTTTAGATCTTGTGTGTGAAACTTTTCCGCCCGTGGAGCAAACATTTCACTCGGAGGAGGGAACTTTAAACCTCGCAGATGAAGGCAATGTATCTACTAATCAACCAGTGAGAAGCTGCGAGAAAGAAGTGGACCGAAACATTGCCGAACTGAAAGCGGACTTATCGTTTCTGGCTGACAATAACTTCTTTACCCTCGCGGACAAAGGAATTGTTTCTACGAATGAACCAGTGGCAAGCTGCAAGAAAGAAGTGGACCGAAACATTGCCAAGAAACAAGAGGGCCTCTTCTGGAACTACGTGAACACGTGGTTGAAAATCAAAGAAGAAGCCAGTGGTTGGCCCCCTAACGTTGGCAATGATCTCGAAAAGCAGCGGCAACATATCGCAGACTACTATGCCCGAGAGGGTATTCGGCTCGACCGTGCCAATATCAAGAAAAATCCCGGTCTGCGCACTTTGGCAAAGATGATGTTGAATTCAATGTGGGGAAAGTTTGGTCAATGCACAAACAAGACGCAAGTCAAAGAGTTCGACGATCCTGTGACCTTCAGCAAGTTCCACGAAAGCGACAAATTTGACATCCGCTACTTGAGCGTTTTGACTGAAGAACGCGTTGAGATACACTATAAACATGACCTGGAGGAGGATCCCATCTTGCCAAATCAAAACATCTTTGTGGCCTGCTTCACGACCTGCTGGGCAAGATTGCGCCTCTATAAAGCACTCGAGTTCCTACAGCGTGGTGTTCCGCAGTTTACCCGACCAACCAGATCCACCTGTCGGAGACTACCTCGGCGATTTTAAAGACGAACTCAGTACGGGCGATTACATTGTGGAATTTGCATCCGGTGGTCCCAAGAATTATGGCTACCTGACAAACGAGGGCAAACAGGAATGTAAGGTGCGTGGGATTTCCCTCACTAGTGAAGGGTCCAAGCAACTCAATTACCACGTGCTACGTCAGAATGTCTTGGACGACATCCAACAACCGCTAGAGTCTGGAACTGGTCAAACCGATGTGAAGAAAACCTACCACATTGTAAGGAACGCCAAGCAATACGCCCTTGACACTATCTCGCAGGTCAAGAAGTACCAGCTGGTCTACAACAAGCGTGTGATAGATCCTGACACTTTCAAGACCTACCCTTACGGTTATCTCCGATGGACAGCCGAAGACGAGGCGATGACGACACTATTAACAGATTATCTGTAGAGGCACGCTGGTCAGCATTGTACATTTAGGAGTTTTTGACATTAAATTTTTATCAAACAAAACTGTTGTTGTGTGATTTTTGTGATCGCGTGACGCATTGAGTGACCATGGTTCCAGTTTACATGAAAGCGAGGTTTCCTCATTCAACGCAAAAGCGAGGCAGATTCGCTCATTATATATAACATGAAAACGAGTCTAGATCCGCTCATTATGTATGCAACATGAAAGTGAGATAAAGTTGTCTAGAGGGGCGCATAAGACTACTTCTTAGACTTAAGTGTCCTTTCTTTTAAGTTTTATCGGCATGTGTCTTCTGTTTAGAAGACGAATTCGACCTTCACAAACTACCGTGCTGTGGGAAAACATGCCACAGCAAATGCCGAGACAGGTAAGCATTAATATAAATTACACTTACAAAAATAATGGTGAGCAGAAAAAAGAGGAATTGTATTTGATTTATATTCCTTATGAGGTGATTCAAATTAAACTGAAATATTCTTACTGATAGATTGCTGGGGACGCAAATACCGTCCAGCAACCAATGTCCCTGTTGTAAAAAAATTTTACCGCTGAAGGGGCAGATGAACTGGTAGAGTCGAACGAGAGGTTATTTCGTCGTGTCCAACAGGTAGGGATTAAATGTCAATTTCAAAATTATTTGGATTATTGAAATGTTTGTAATAAACAATTAGTGGTTCATTCTTTTATCATTGTCATCGGACAACTATTGTAGGCCGAATTTCATAGACGCACAAAGAACCAAGCCGGATATTAGATCTTTCATCATCTTTCTTTCTTTAGAACCATAAATTGATTGCTGTTTTCATTTCTCTCTCTTTCACAGAGTTGTCAAATAAGACACCCGGCAACAGAATTCGATGCCTACTGTATAGCATGTATATATTTTCATAAAGGGTTAAATTGGCTGCAAAAGCTTGATTTTGCCTTTTTAGTAAGACGCATATTTGCATGTATTGAAACTACTTGAATATAAGTGGAATAGAGTTCCCTTTGAAAGTAAAGGATATATCAAAATTTGAAGGGCAGAATCCTACAAACACCATTAACCTTAACAATGCATTGTTGTTTAATTAGGGTCTCGAGTAGACTTCTAAGTGCAAAAAGGTTTTTCTGTGAATATTGTGTACATGGTTTCATGAGGCGTTTTGCTCAGTATGGCCCTTAGAAAATAATGTCAAGTGAGGGTAATGATGCGATGTATTTTAAAGATGTACAAAAACAATTAAGGGTTCACTTTGGGATTTTACGCGGATTTTGAAACAATTCTAGTACCTTGTGAAGAAGAAGACCAAGATCAGAGCATCGCAAAATATAACGTAAAAGAGCAATAAACGCAGAAAACTCACGAATATCAAGCTAGTGGTGGTTTTTGCACCACTCTTGTGAACCCACTCATTTTGTAAACATTGCCAACACTTAAAAGGCAGTTCTTGGCGGGTCTCAGTTTATCTCAGTCAATTATGCGCATTTTACACAGAAAAATTATATACACTGTATGTTAGTAGTATAAGAAGGGTGATTCAACGCCATGTGGTGGTGGTGGAGGTGACGTCACAATACCGGGGAGGGTCAGGAGGTATGACGTCACAATACCCCGGGGTTGACATCATCAAAAATGATGACATCATCATCTAAAAATAGTATACGCCCCCACAATTACCGGTTTGGGTGGTGGAATCTCGTCATAGTTCTAAAAATAGAAAAAATGATGTAATGGAATTATTTTTAACCACTGTAATTGGTAGATTTTGTGTTATAAAAGGGATGAAATTTTAGGAATATACTAGTATCTTGAGCAAGCAGCGAATAGAAGACACGTTTGTTTCCTGAAATCATGTGTAACTCAAATCAGACCAGAAATTTGTTGGTGGATGAGATTGAACTTCAAGCGCAACTTGTGCGGAACAAGATTGCAGAGATCATACAAGGCGAATTTGCACGAGAAATTAATCGTCTCGTTTATGAAGAGGCAAGGTGCTGTTGTTAAGGTTGTGAGATGGATGACCCAAGCCAGCTTCATCATGAGTGTATGATGACGGATATGGAAGAGCTTTGGATAAAACACTATGAATCAGCAAAAGCGCACTTAAATGTTAACAAACTGTGGACAGTGATTGAAGAAGAGATTTTTACGAAATTAGATGTCTATTTGCAAGACTACTGGTTGAAATATTTCCTCCAACTTCTCAAGGTGGATGTGACCAGCGCCTTTTTACTGTATGAACACTATAAACGTCAAAAAAATGAAGGAGAAGATGAATGCTTGAGACTTGGTTGCTTCGATTACATGTGATAACATATGTTTATTGTACTTTGATTGTTGACAATAAAGATATTTATTAAACAATTTATAATCTCTTGATTTTGTTTTATTAAGCTTTGTATTTCCCTTAACTAATTAGGAAGCATGATCTTTTGCTAGCAATCACTCAACCATTACATTTAATTAATGTAGACTAACAAGCATAGCGTTAACACCTTTGAAAGCAAACATGTAAAATCAATTCTCTTTGGGGTATTAAGCGATTGCGAAACAGGATAATTGAAAGTGGGTAGAATGGACCACGTAGAGAGGTTCCACATCCTCCCCTACGCGCCACCTGGTTCGTCTTACTTTTTTGAAAAGCGGGATAAGGTGAGGAATCTTATAAACGTGACACTTAAATATCCCGATGTAGTTGAAAAACATAGGAGTGACAATCGGAAAATAATTTTAAAAAAAACGTTTAGAGCTGCCATCGGTCGGGATGGCAGAAGTGGTAGAGATTGTAGAACACTCTTCGTGGTTGTTCGAAAAAGTAACAACTACATGATCACTGCATATCCTATAGTGTAGTGTAGAATGCAGTGATGGAAAAAAAATCTTAAAAAAATATCTTAAAACTTAAAAAAAAAAAATCATCCGTGCGTAAATTTCCCCGCCTAATTACAAACCGCTTCAGTGTAACCAGATATATCTAAAACTTTATATAAATAAATAAAACCATACACATAACGTTTAATGAAATAGCTTTATTAAGCGTTAAAGTATACAAGTATAAAAAAATCAAACTTCTTAGCTATAACCATTCTCAATTAAACTAGTTTTGAAATTCAAAGACCAAATTTGCATTAGTCTCCTAATCTCCCGGGGGAGTCACTCTAAGTTTTTTCGTTTCTTGTTCAGCTCCTTGAAATTTAAACGCGACGCTTGCATTAGTGTCTTGATCTTAAACTATAAGATGGAAAACTGTCAAGTGGTAGATTGTGAAATGAGTGAACTGTCCATTGATGAGTGGTTTCAAATCGCTGAAAATCACCCTGTTTCCAGTGATGAAATGATGGAGTTTTTAGAAGGTAATGTAGACACAGGAGCACCTCAAGAAACAGCTGAAAGTGCAACAGTGGTGACATCATTTCAAGGGGTGGTGAAGAACAGAGGAGTAATAAAATGTGGACTATGCAGAAAGGTTGTTGGACAAAAAGATGCTTTATAATGTCACATAAAAATACACGTTTGCACAAAGGAGTTTTAATGCAGCACCTGCACCAAGACCTTCTATCAAATAGACGCGAGACTATGACATGAGAATACATGCTGTAGACGGAAAGTGGTAGCAGATCAACTGCCGAATGTATGCACTAAGGAGAACACTGTTCAGATTGGTTATGGAGAAAGTAGTCTAACGGAAGAGAGCGAAAATGACGCGTGTGAAAGTGCATTGAATGGGAACTTAGAAACTATACAGATGAAACCAAGGATAAACGAAAAACACGATTTAACACTCTTCCTAAAAGGAAAGAAAGGAAATATATAGGCCAGATGGTCAAGATGAGTTCGCCATACTCTTTTGTTCACGGTTTAGTTCTTGAAATTCAGATCTGTGGAAAGCAATTTCTTCGTCAACCAAAGATGTAGTTGGAACTTTTAGAAGGCAACCTTGGGTCCTTCTTCGGTTATCGTAAACAGCACGAGAAACTTCTGGATTAAACTTGACACTCATCTTGTATGTCGAAGAATTACTGAAGTTTTCAGACTAATTCACTCCTTTTATAGCCAATTTGATCGGTCAAAATGACGCTATGAAAACCGGTTTCGGTTATAATCCCGACACCGTTAAACAAGTTCTGTCTTTGGAACCGTCCAATTGAGTTATACAATTTTTAACAGTAATCTCACTAGCTTAAGGAAGGACGCTATCCAACAGAAAATATTTAAAATACACCAATCATATGGTTGTTTTTTCAACGAACTTAACAGCAAGATTAGTAATAAAGACCGTTAAACCGACAATTCACTTGAATGCCCCAATCAAATAGTGTAACTTGAAAATCTTGAAATGTTACGAGGTCAAATAGTAATAAAAACAGCAAGAACTTTTGAAATTCCTTCCTTTGGCATCAAGCTAAACCTCAGATTTTTTTTAATAAAGCACAAAAACAAAATGGCGCTATTCAGTAATGTTTCCCTATTGATATCAGTGGAACATTCATTCTCCTGGGAGACCTTTTGAAATCAATAGCTGAAATCGTCACCTTTGTTAAGAACCGACGCTTTGGTTTTTACGTAGTATAAACTATCTTAATTAAAATATGCTGTGTATTTTCTTTTAGGTTTTATCGGCATGTGTCTTTTGTTTAGAAGACGAGTTCGATCTCAAAAAACAACCTTGCTGTGGGCAAACATGCCACAGCAAATGCCGAGACAGGTAAGCATTAATATAAATTACACTTACAAAGGTAATGGTGAACAGAAAAAAAAGAATTGTATGTGAACTATATTCCTTATGAGGTGATTCAAATTAAATTGATTTATTCTTATTGATAGATGGCTAAGGACGCTAATGCCGTCAAGCAGCCAGTGCCCCTGTTGTAAGGCCGATTTTACTGCTACAGGGGCGGATGAACTGGAAGAACCAAATGAGAGGCTTTTTCATCGTGTCCAACAGTTGGGGATTAAATGTCAATTTCAAAATTGTTTGGATTATTGAGGTGTTTTTAATAAACAATATGCGGTTCATTCTTTTGCCATTGTCAACGGACAACTATTGTAGGCCGAAGACGCACAAAGACCCAAGCTGGATATTAAATCTTTCATCAGCTTTCTTTCTTTAAAACCATAAATTGATTGCTGTTTTTTTTATTTCTCTCTCTTTCACAGAGTTGTCAAGAAAGACACCTGGCAGCGGAATTCGATGCCCACTGTGTAGCATGTATATATTTTCATAAAGGGTTAAATCGGCTGCAAAAGCTTGATTTTGCCTTTTTAGTAAGACGCATAATGGCATGTATTGAAACTAAATGCGATGGTGCGGCAACCTTTCCACATTGCAGGCGGTTGCGAAAAACGATTGTGCAGTATTGTTCGCACACAATTTTATATATTCTACATTATATTACTCACATAACGTGTGTTAGAGTTTTCGCCCATTTTAAGTACTTTTCATATTTACATTTACAAATAGTCATTTGATATTTTGCATACGTTTTTATATTTCCGAGTGTAATCAGTTTGTCAAGAACCGTTTATTGACTTTATATAATCGATAAAATAATTTAGGTCGCGAACGTGATCTGTATCAACGTCATCGATCAGTTATGAGAACCAGTCTCTAAGCAACGCACGCGTGTTAGCATAATTATTTTACTAGAGCACGTTTCCACAAAACTGTGAATACATGTTGATGGTTTGGAAAAGTTTCCACGAGAAACTTTCTGACCAGCTTAGACCTTCCCTTTGTGTTCCCCGCGTTGGTCAATCTATCATAAATTTAATTACTTTCACCCCAAAAGTGGTAAACAACTATTGTGCCAGTTAATCCTGCTAGATTGATAAGTTGGTCGACCATTTCAATAAGCTAGCGCGTTGCTTATCTGGTACTCGCCTACTTTTGCCTCCCGGGTATTTTAATTACTAAATTTATACTTAGAAGTCTGACTGCTGAAACTGTCGGAAAGATTCCGAAGGATATGAAGTTTCGAAGCTTCCACAAACAACAATCTGGGGCTTGAAGTCACGGGAGCTCTTTACAGGGCCATTGACTGTGAGATCACATGTGACACATCACTCACGCCACACAGTACTGTGCATTTCGTAATGAACCCCGACCACTTTAACCACGTGTTCCAGTCCACCATGTTTACCGTACAGGAATTCCATCAGGGGAGTGAGAGACTTTATTTACAGTCCCTGGCTAATAAGCTGAACTCTAACCAAGAGTTCACCCCAGACGACACATTTTCCATGGAAATGACCCTCATTCACGCACCTGCAACTGTTCGTAGTAATGGCAACGAGTATAAGCTGGGTCATAAGACGGTGGAGAAGCTGCTGGAAAGTACACAAACTGTGGTTCGAATTAACAAGGAGGATGATTTATGCTGCGCACGGGCAATTGTTACCATGCAGGCTTGGTGTCACCAGGCTGGCAATGTCAACAGTTGCAGGAACTATGAAAATCTGAGGCGGGGGCGTCCACTCCAAACCCGATTGCCAACAACTGTTCAAGGAACATAGAACTGTGGGTACCAAAGTACTGTCTCTAAGAACTGGATAATTCAAATTCATCAACTCATTGTGTTTTCTACCCTTTCCTCTGGCTTCTTTCCCTGCAATATTCCACCTGTTCAATACACTGAAGTCAAAGGACTTGAGGATAAAGATAGACTTTGTCTTAGGCATTGAACGACAAGAGAGAAAGAAACAAGGCATAGACATTCCAGAAGGTCCTTGTCTCAACCCCTTTTAAATATTTTTTTTCACTTTAATTTGCACACCTTTCGTGCCTGTGGTTTCATTATTTTAGTCGCTACACTCCATGCATAGTTTATGGTGAAAAAGAGATAATATAAAACAAAATGCTATCAAATGTTTTCAGTTTGTCCATTGCCTTTAGATAGCAGATAATTATTGATCAATACCGCAACACCGCAAACCCCAATGTCCCCCCTCATCTTGGGTTATTTTTCGAAGAGAACTTTGCCCAGATACTGATAGAATAAAAGATTTTGTTTATGGGCCATAGCCCTGTTACTCCCTTCCGCACTTCATGCGGTATTTCTCATGTTGTTCGATTCCACATCCATGTAGATCAGATGGCCCGTTGTAGTCGACTTGCCTGAGTCTACGTGGCCGATAACGACAATGTTATCTTGATGTGGGTTTTTTTCTTTTGGCATTGTTTCAGCTGGAAAATCTTATCCTCGACGAGATGTTCCTTCCTAGTCGACTTGCCCGAGTCTACGTGGCCGATAACTATGATGTTGATGTTGATGTGGGTTTTTTCTTTTGGTATTGTTTCAGCTGGAAAATCTTATCCTCGACGAGATGTTCCTTCCTAGTCGACTTGCCTGAGTCTATGTGGCCGATAACGACGATGTTGATGTTGATGTGATGTAAATGATGACATGATGATTCAAAATAATTTTACATTTTGGTGTACTTCTAGAATATGAATTCCTTTAATTAGATGTTTATTTGCAAGACTCCTAGTTGAAATATTTCCTCACACTTCAAGGTGGATGTGACCAGCACCTTTTTACTGTATGAACACTATAAACATCAAAATAATGAAGGAGAAGATAAATGTTAGAGACTTGGTTGGTTCGATTACATTTGAGAACATGTGTTTATTGTACTTTGATTGTTAACAATTAAGATATTTAAGCGATATAATCCCTTGTTTTACTTTTAAGCTTTGTATTTCCCTTAACTAATTAGGAAGCATGATCTTTTGCTAGCAATCACTCAACCATTGCATTTAATTAATGTAGACAAACAAGCATAGCATCAACACCTTTGAAAGCAAACAGTGATGTGAAATAAATTCTCTTTGGAGTATTAATCGATAGCGAAATAGGATAATTGAAAGTGGGTAAAATGGACCACATAGAGAGTTTTCATATCCTCCCCTTCGCACCACCTGGCTCTTCCTACTTTTACTCAAAGCGGGATAAGGTAAATGAGCTAATAAACTTAACACTAAAGTATCCCAACACGATTGAGGTACATCGGAGTGATTATCAGAAGATAATTTTTAAAAAACATTTAAAGCTGTCATCGGCCGCAATGGTAGAAGAGGCAGAGAATGCAGGACAATCTTCGTGGTTGTTAGAAAAAGCAATAGCTACATGATCACTGCATATCCTATAGTGTAGTGTAGAATACAGTGATGGAAAAAATATCTTAAATCATCTGTGCATAAATTTCCTGCCTAATTACAAACCGCTTCAGTGTAACCAGATATATTAAACTTCATATAAATAAATAAAACCATACCCATAACGTTCAGTGAAATAGCTTTATTAACCGTTAAAGTATAAAAGTATAAAAAAATCAAACTTGTTAGCTAAAACCATTCTCAATGAAACTAGTTTTGAAATTTAAAGGCAAAATTTGCATTAGTCTCATAATCTCCCGGGGGAGTCGCTGTAAGTTTTTTTGCTTCTTGTTCAAACGTCTGAACACTTTTGCTATTCTAAGATATCAGCACTTAAAAATCAGCATCTTACAATTTTTCTTTCAAAAAACTATGCAGTAAATTTCTAAAATGAAAAACACAATCTATTACCGTGAACACATAAACAACTCGCCAAAAGCAACTAAATGAGTGGTATTGTACACAGTTCTTTTTTAACCAGATTTTTGTTATTCATTTCTTTTATTTTTAATTTGAGGGAATACGTTTTCAAGGGGTCAGCCTGACAGAACACGAGACATTCGTGGCAATGCAAGTATCTTCTAGACGTGTGCATTTATAGACAAACACACACTCGAACAGTTTTGTTCTTGTAAAATATCAAACTTTGAAAATAAACTATGCAGTAAAAAACTAAACTCAACAACTACACAAAAGGGCACACTGACATGAACAACTCGCCGAAAGCATAAAAGCATAAAAGCTGTAGGGGCTGCGATAATTAACATTTCTAAAAGGTGGAATCTACTCACTACTACAGAAAAGGGAAATTTACTTGGTGAAAAGGAAAATGAACTTTTCCTGCAAGGCTTTACAAGAAGCAAGGTAAATTGAACTTTTTTACTGTGAATTGGGATGGAAGGTAAGATTTTTCTATAGGGGTAGCTTGAGTTAATTGGAAATTTTTTTCCTTATCTCTATTTTAGTTCCAATGTCATCAAGTTTGAAGACTCAAACGAATTCAAAGAGGTGCTTTTGATGAACACTCCTTTAAAGTAACATTTTCCCTGTGCAATCCTCAAAAAAGACACAGCAAGGCACAAAGAAGTAATTAACAACGGCCAGTTTCTAGGACTTTTTGACAAACTTTTTGTGACAATCTAGCTGGAGCTCGTAAAACTAGCTATAGCATCACCTGGGTTCACAATTTCTTTTGAGGAAGCCTATGAGCACTTAAATGCGGACAGAAAGTTGAGATCCTCCATACGGAGGAACTTACGTAAAAGTATATTTTTTGAAAGTGATAAGTCTAATGTTTTTTTTTGGAAACCTGAGTATCTTGATTATTTTATAGACTTTTAATGCCGCTGAAAACTTGTTTTCTTGTTTTCTTGTTGTCAGATGTTTTTAAAAATGAACTTAAGATTTATAAATGTTGGCATATTTAGTAAAGAAAAAACATAATTTACGACAGCAACAGCAAATACCGCGTACTAATTTATTTTTACAATAGCTATTTAGACTTTTACAATACAGATTCAATTCAAAAAAATTAAACCGGGTTGCAATTTTGAGGTTAGCTCGCCCAAGTAATCGCCTGTTGGAGGGTTCCATCCATTGGCGTCAAATCGAAAAATTACCGAGTTGCAAGCTCTAAAATTCGACTTCGTCAACCTATATTTGGCGACCAGCAATGCCACAGGACTGCAAAACGGATTGACTTCCTGTGGAATGGTGATGACGGATCTCTTACTCACAAGCATGTTTTCCATAGTTTTAAAAAACTGCTTGCGCCTATTCACTTCCGTTTCTCCCATCGCCATACGGAATACGGACGTCCTCTACATCTATAGTAAAAGTTAAGTCGCTTACGTCCAATTCTGTGCGAGATTGAAGCACTTTTTCCACTTCGTTGAGTAGATCGTTGGCAGCAAGATGTACAATTTCTTGAAAAGGAATGATAATGGATGAATCCAAAGATCTTGGATTGATAAAAAATCGGGATCCATTCCGAATGACAGAGTGACCGTTGAATATTTTCTTGGCTTGTAACAGCATAGGCTTTTATATCATATAAAGTACATGTATGCATTAGAAAGTAATCACATACGAACAATAAAATCATTCTTTGTTAAATGCATCGATTAATTAATTAATGACTCTATATAAAACCGAGCCTCATACAACAACGCAAGGAAAATCCGCCTGTATACAACAACGCAAGGAAAATCCGCCTGTAGCAATCATGGAGACTAAAAATATCCTGGATGTCTTAACAGAATACGAAGATGGCAAACTTATCTACAGTTGCACCTTAAATGGAAAACATAAGCTGGCCAAATACGCAGGAATGAAGTTATGGCTCAAAGAAAATGCTGCGCTAGATGGTATGATTGGTATGCTAGAGGGTCTTTTCTGGCTGTTGGAACTTACGGAAGCCGAGCAAGCCCTTCGCCTAAAGGATCCAGCGATTATAAGTTTAATGAAATGTCATATCTCGCGAAAAAAAAATAAGTTTTTTCAAGTATTAAGTTTGATTTTTTGATTTTTCAGAGGTGGTTCGAATGCCTTACGTTAGATGTAAGTGAAACAAAGTCAGATGTCCTGTACCCAAGAGAAGATATCGAGAATTGTAAGAGCTGAATTCAAGACAAAAGATGTAAACAAGTAGTAAATGTGAGAGAAAAATGTTTGTAATGTGAAAGAAAAAAGTTTGTAATCAATCGTTTGTAGAATTATGTAAGAAACACAAAGTTTCTCATCTAGTAAGGTAATGATTGTAAAAATAAAAAATTATTCAGTTGATTTCCCTGGTTGTTCATTCATTGCTTTTTTTGCCTTCGAATGGCATTGTGTTACAAATTACAACATAAAATACAACATATGCGTGAAAAAGCGTATCAATCAAAACGTAGAATACGCATCAGTGAGAGCACAGAAATAATCATTCGCGCGTAGTGTATTACTTAGTCTCAATTTTACGATGACCCGCACTCATTCAGATTGACTCGCAATACCTGTTTAATGAATTAAACAAACGAGAAAATAGTTTACTTCAAACGTATCAAAACACCAATAATATCGTGTTTATTTCGTATGGTACGACAAAGCATCCATGTAGCCCCCCACGCAAGGCTCACCGTCGCATTTATGGAAACAAGATTCCCTCAAGTCATTGAGCTCCTGAAGAGAAGTTACAAGCCTTCAGAACATTTAAGGCAAAACGTTAAAACATGTACACATCCCTACAATAGAATAAGTGACGGGTATTCTAGAAATCCGTATATGTTGAGCACAGAATATGCCGCTAGCATGATTAAATATCTCATTGAAAATGACAGTAATGATCGAGGGGCAAGATTTTACTAGCAATCACAACATCACGGAATATAGAAGTCATTTTTACTCAGTTACTACCAAAGGTCGTAAAATGTTGTGTGAAGGTATTGGAAGAATAGCCAAGTTAGATTGCTCCAAGAAAAGAGAGCATTACACATTGTTCGTATCCAAATTTTTTACTGGAAGGGGGTGGAACGATAAGTGCATAAATCCTAACTGTTTGAACAAAGTTATCCAAGACAATGAATATGCATCAATTCATGACTTCGGATTAGACCGAAAGGAAGCCTTTAACAATGGCTTCTCTATTTGTTGAAAATGTGCTAGAGATAAATTTTTGATCAAAAAAGCACATAAGTAAATTTACTCTGGGAATCAGACAGTTTTTTTTTAATGAACTTCTATTTCAATACTATATCTTTACGATGATGTACTCAGCTAGTCAATAAAAACATTTGCACAATAATGTATTATTGTTTCTCATTTCTTCGCTTTTGCATCCATTCACACTCATTTGCACAATAATGTACTATTGTTTCTCATTTCTTCGCTCTTGCAACCATTCACACTTTCATTTTCCAACCATCTACTGTCGCCATCTTGAATTCATTATCCATCCACTTTTGTCCCACTTTTTCCCCATACATTTCCTTTACCAAATGGAAAAATGGGAAATTGAGTCTATAAGCACCCCCTTTACTACCAAGATTTTAGAAGGTAATGTCGACATAGGAGCACCTTAAGAAACAGCTGAAAGTGCAACAGTGGTGACATCATTTCAAGGGGTGGTGAAGAACAGAGGAGTAATAAAATGTGGACTATGCAGAAAGGTTGTTGGACAAAAAGATGCTTTAGAACGTCACATAATACACGCTTGCACAAAGGAGTTTTAATGCAGTACCTGCACCAAGACCATCTATCAAAAAGACACGAGACTACGACATGAGAAGTCATGCTGTAGACGGAAAGCGGAACTAGATTAACTGCCGAATGTATGCACTAAGGAGAACACTGTTCAGATTGGTTATGGGGAAAGTAGTCTAACAGAAGAGAGCGAAAATGACGCGTGTGAAAGTGCGTTGAATGGGAACTTGAAAACCATACAGATGAAACCAAGGATAAATTAAAAACACGATTTAACACTCTTCCTAAAAGGAAAGAAAGGAAATATATAGGCCAGATGGTCAAGATGAGTTCGCCACACCCCATTTCAGAAGCAATTGTCAGCGAGTGACCAATACCAAGAATGTGAGGAAAAAAAAAAAAGATTCATTTCAGAGCTACCAACGTCAAGGGAGTGGTTGGCAGTCGCTAGAGGTAAGATCACACCTTCTCATTTACGATAACACTGGGGGTTAATATATGCACACTCTCGTCCTGAATATATATATAAGTATCTCAAACTAATAACCTCCCTAGGGATTTCTCTGTTTTTCTTTTAGTGTAATTGACTTTTTCTTTGGCTTGTTAGGTGTTTAAATTAGACCTCGGTATTGCTGTGTACACCTGCTCCATGGTTCTAGCTATGTGAACCTTTTCGGAAAGTTAAAAGATAAAAAAGTGATGCTGAATATACAGAATGACGATCAAAAGTGTTTCCTCTGGAGCATATTTCCTGCCTTACACCCAATTCATCGGAAACATCACCCTCAACGTCTTCTCCACTACAGATCTTTTGAAGGAGAGCTGAACATAAATGGAATCACGTTTCCCATAAAAGTGGCCTAACGAAATTTGAATGACAAAACTAGAACATTAGCATCAACCTATTTGGATGTGAAGAAAAAGAATTCTTCCTGCTGCGTATCACGAAAGAGAAAAAAGAACATCATGTAAATTTACTGCTCATATCAAGTAATGAGATGATGCACTATTGTTTGATTAGGAATTTAAACAGGTTATTGTTTTCGCTAACTAAGTATAAATGTAAGAAGTTTTTCTGTGAATATTGTTTTCAAGGTTTGGTGAGGGAGGATCTGTTATTAGAACACAAACCCCGCTGTAGTAAGAACGGTCCACAAAAAAATCAAATTACCAGACAAAGGTTATGATGTATTATATTTTGAAGATGTTCAGAAACAGCTCAAGGTACCTTTTGTCATTTATGCAGATTTCGAGTCGATTTTAGAAAACGAAAAGAAAAGAAAGTTTTATCAGATCGTGTTATTTCCATATCAATGAGTGGTTTTTACATACAAATACAGACTTGTGTCATTGAAGTTGTTTACTGAAAACAGACATGGCGAGTGGAAAACGGACGAGCGTCTTTGGGGAACACGTACATGCCAGCAGGAAAACAAACTGTCACAATTTCCCCACTATGGGAGAAAATTGACAGAAACAGGTGAGGTCGTAGAGGCGAAGGAAGCGGATGTACAAGAAGATACAGACTTTGAAGGTGTGGATATTTCTTTCGTGTTAAGGGAAGAAATAATTTTGGAAGACACTCTACCGCCAAGTCCCCCAATTTTCCAATTTTTTAAGGGGCATTTAGAGAGCACCGATTTTGGAGAGATGATGAAGAGTTCATGGGCCAAATTCGAGACGCATTTGGATCACATCCCTCCACTCTACTAGAAAACGTGAACATTTACGTTTACCATTTCGACTGCTGCCAAGTATACACCAGATGGGAACATTTCCAAACATAATTTTCACTTTCTTTTTCACATGAACAGTCCTAGAAATCCCTTACTGTCTGGATTTTATGGAGACAACAACCCCTATGGCAAAGAGGGCACACCCATTTCGGACAAATAATTGACACGTTGCATGCTAGTTTCTGCTTTGTAAGACTTGGAACACACTGGGCAAGTGGCCATGACTGACTACGAAAGAAGAGTCTTATGTACGTTGGTTGTTCATTTTCGCTAACAAGCATGACACGATGTTTACTTGTCCGTTGAGAAGACTAAAACTTCGAAGTTAAAATTCATAAACACTAGGCATAGTTTTGTGCACTAACATGTCTCGACAACTCTTGTCAAAAATGCCTCAAGATTTTCTCACCTCTATCGATGACAATGTCTAGTTTCAGCAGTGTCCCGGGTTTCAGTACATAAGGAAACTTTTGTCAAAATCTTTTTCTTTGTTAAAATGTTTTCGACCGATCTCACTTTATATTTACTTCCTTTAGCCAAGAGCTGTCCAAGGAGCTGCCTTTCAGCACTACCTGACAAATTTACATGTATCTTATAGGTTGCAAAATGAGGCTTTCAAACCATCAAAGCTGTATCAAATAAACCAATTTAATCTTTAAATTCTTCAACTTCTACATACTATTAAACTTAATTTAAATCACCTGTACAATTATTGCTGTCTGTTAACAGTTATAGTTTTATTTCTGCATTGTAGGTGATGTCTGCTTCAAAGGAGAAATGGACTGCAAGAGGGACTGGCAAATGTCCCAAATGTAGCTTCCCCTACTCAACTTTTCGAAAACCACTCAATTGTGCCAAATGTAACTTTTTCCTTGGTGAAAAGTATGTGCATAATCCAGAAACTGTCAGCCACAAAAAGAAAAAACTGGACAATCCAAGTTCAGTGAAAGTGTGTTCATTCACTGGAAACAACTTGTATTCCATGAAACTCACAAGCCTTGTTTCCGACACTAGAAGACTGTTTAGCTTGTGCAAAAGCTTCCATTCAGTTACAGCAGCATCTGGTCAGGCCGAGCTGAACAAATTCTCATGCAAACATCTAGAGCAGGTTAAGCAGTCAGTATGTGCAGTGCAGGATTACAATTTATTACCCCAGCAAGTTTCTGAATATCCTGGTGGTAGTGATGTACAAGCCAAAATGCTGGATGCAGCAAGTCATGCCAATGAGCTTGGTGTTCCACAAGCCGTCAGAGTTTCAGAAACCAGCTATGCTGTTTGTGGGATACCCGACACCTTTGCGAAAAATGGCTTTGTTCATTTGAAGCAAGTGAATGGCATATTCTAGTGCACAGTAAAGAACTGCCGTACTTTTGCTGGTGGTAAACAACTAGGTGTTTAGCACCGCTATTGAAGATGTGGCAATTGGGAGCCGTACACAAGACATGTTGCGGCACCATATTTGGACAATATCTGGGCATAGAAGACAACAAACAGCAACAGAGGCAAATCCTTCTGCCCACAACATTTCGCTCACTCAGGGTGACAGCCTTTCAAAAAGGCAACAAGCTTATTTCAAAGGAAGAATTTCAAGACCTTTATAATATAGATGAATCTTGTCTTATTACCATTTTTGATCATTTATGTTTTGTTGTTGAAGAAAAGGAAAATTTTACAAGACTGACACAAATGGAAAAAAAAATTGAATTTAATTTTGCACATACCTTTTTTAACTTTGTTGGTTTGTTATACACAAAAAATGTTTCTTTAGGTTTGACAAAGATTGACCACTAGTGTCAAAGTCCTCAGGGGGACAAGGGCAAGTAAATCAAGGATGAATGTTTCAAACTTGGATGCTATGAATTCATGTAATTATCGAGTTGTTCAAATGATGTACAAAACACAAGATGAATAAAGTTAAATTCATACAAAATCCTGCCTTGTCCATTGTTCTATTCAAATAGTACCCTTTCAGCGCTGACATCTTATATTATTTCTTGGGTGTAAGGAGCTAGGTTCAAGAACAAGGAAATGTGAATAATTAGTCCTTTTCCCTCCAACATGGGTGAAAATGAAAAATGTGTAAAAAATGCACATGATGGCAATGGCACAGAAAGGCAAATCAATTTTAAAGACAAATGAAAAAGCAGAGGTAAGGGATCTTGTCGAGGCAACGATAAATTATCCAGATAAGAAGCAAAGACACCCCTACTCTCTTACCAGAAGAGTTTACGAGTGGAATTTTGGTTATGTAGTGGGCTTCGATGGATTTCATGGATGCACTTGTAAACACATGCAAGTTATCTACGACTTCAAGCAAAGAATTGTAATCACTGCATTTCCAATAGTGTAGTGTACAATGGAATATGCCAAAAAATAAAATAAAATAAAAAATGAGAAGCGTGTGTGCAACAAAATTGACTTATTCAGTTGTATTTCCTGCCCAAACTGTAAGATTTCGAATGCACACTGATGCTCTTCTTTCAAATTTCTTTATTGCATCTCTTAATTAAAAACATGAAAAGTTCCTTCTCTTGAAATCACTAACAACCTCTTCAGCTCACACTTGAAACTCAAAAGCAAAATTAGCTTTAGTTTCAAAGTCCTCTGGGGGCCAAGTTTAATTTTTTTGTTCTGAAACGGGAAATAGCCAGATGACTCTCTCACAACTGGAACCGCAATGGTTTCCACAGATTACATTGTGGGCATGGCGTTAGGCCTGAGCCTACTCAGCTGCCTAGGAACTATACTTATTTTCCACTCCAGACGTAATGGACTATCAACCCGAGTCCACAGATGCTGCACTAATATTGTAGACGGCGATGTACTCCCTTCGGAGGAAAAGCCCCGATGCCGACAGTTCACCAGGAACAAATGACAGTGAGTCTATTCATCAACCACACAACCACCAAGCTGAGGGAAATTAGCGAGTTTACCAAAGGATGGGACGACCAAGGACGGGGCTGTGCCCTTTGCAAGAGCACACACGAAACAAACACTGTGCTTTACGGAAGACCCCGACATGCCAGAAGTAGAAACCCTGCAGGGACTCCTGGACAATACTTTAGAGTTCAACTGTAGTGCGGATAGTCACCAATTTTTGGTATTTTCTATTTGTTGTTATTTTTTAATAGACCAAGACCATGTCTTTCTTGCATTTTATTGTTCGTCACACCACACATGCGTGCATAACAAAGATCAATATCAATTTTTACGTTTAGTTTATACAATGGTGGAGGCCGAATATGACGTTCTGGCCAGTCCCTTGTTAGACTATTTTAACAATTAGTTTTCCTGGGAACACTTTGTTTTCCATTCCCTTTGGTTTTGCACCAGTTCTCTGCAAGGTTCTCACAGCAGCGCAGAACACCACTGCCTCCCTGGTCAAGAAACGTTGTCTTTGTGCCAAAGCTATTTGGACATGATGTCCCTGATGATAAACAGCCATTCCCCTTTGAAGTTTGTTTTCTCTTTCCTAATGATGTGTTTTTTAGAATTTTTGCCCTGCTACAAAAGTTAATCCATGTTGTGCAACTGTATGTCAACATCTTTCTTGTCGTTGACACAGGAGGTTTCAATCTTTTGAACACAAAGATTAACAATTAATCCAAAGTACATGTACACGTTTGGCGCAAGCTTTTGTACATGTCCAACTCAATTGGAAATCAATTTGCATAAAAATCCTAACTGCACGTGGTCTTCAAGGTTCTCTTAATAGTGGTAAAATTACCATGCATATTAAAAGTTAATCCATGTTTCATAACTTCAACGATATCGCCACTTTGGGCGGTGAACTGAATAGATCATTAGTTTTAAGGACAAAACCACAAAGACAATGTAATTCAAGCAAAATGTCCAGCTTACTACAACGTGGAGGGAATCAAAATGAAAGCAGCAAGTTAATGGAGCATGGCAAACAGCACGTGGAAAAAACAGTAGATAAGGAAGATGTTTCAACTGCAATTTTCATTCTCAACTTAGAGTCTTAAAACACCTATTCCTAGCACTTTCGTGTACGATTACGGATATCTATTTTTTCATTAGCATGGCTTCTCCATCACTTTTTGTATGTTTTGTGTGCCAAGAAAATGGCGAAGAAGACAATTTCAATAGCCCCAGGCTAGTTTGTTGTGGCAACTCGGTTCACCAAGATTGCCACAACCAATATGTTGGTCATCATAATACCAACTGCGGCCTTTGCCGAAGTCTGTTACCAGTGATGGAAAACAAAGAAGAAGAAGAAGAAGAGGAGGAATTAGTTGGTAGGTATGTCTTTCTGTTCTCGACTAAGCCGTATATGTTTATATCAAATGCTTTCCTCTTTTTTTTTTCGCTAAACTTAATGGTATTTCTCCAATATTGATTCCAGATGACGTTGATTATGCCACCAGTGATGAGGACGACTATTATGCTGTCACAGAAGGGGAAGGTAAGAATATTTATGTACAACCTTTTAAAACGCTTGAAATACAGATTATGTGAACAAACATGTGTAGCAGTTATATACAGTAAAAAGAACACTTGTTTCAATTTTCATAGTAAGCAATCGTCTGATTGATGTTCATTCATCGTTTTGGTAATAGTAAACTAATGCTTGCATTGTTTAATCGCAGATGACAGTGACTTGCAGCAGCAAAACAACAACGACGTTCTTCCCTCAGCCTCCCAAATTGCTCAAAATGAGTGAGCCAGAAGCTGTTCTAGCACTTACAAGTCTATTGCCAGATAATATCCTGGCTGAGCAATTAGAAGCAGTAAGTCACACTTTTCTTTCTTACAATGCTGTTCGTTTAACTAGATTGTATGATTTGTCAAATGTTTCATAGTATAGCACTCATAATTTATACGCAGTTATTTTTTTATTTATTTACAGTTTGATCCAATAAATTTGTTATGGACACTAAAAGCACTCGAGGGTAGAGTGTTTCAACGCTCAAGAGTACATTTTCATTTAGACACTTATGATTTTCAACATCACAATTTATTTCGTTCTTTATTTCGTTTACATTCTGTTACTTTTGACGTTTTTACCTATGCGCCCACGGGACATAGAAACCGAATTTTTGCCTTATCTATTGACAATAAAATTTTTAATTTTATTCACTACTTTTTAGCTTATCATCCGCAAAATAGATTTATTTCAATTTAAATTAATTGTATTTTTTTTATCGTTTAGTTTGACGCAGCGACGCTACTTAAACTTTGTTGTAGTTGATTAATTTCAAGAATTCTTTTCCAATAAATCACTTTTTAAACATTTGTTTTTATTCTCATCGTATAAGCCAATTTTCATTTGCCCTTCAACTAGCAGAGTTTTTTTATTTTGCATCAGTTCAGTTTGGAGTACCGCTATTGTTCCATTTTTACTGCTTTTATGTGTTTTTAAAAACTGTTTGACATCATTTTGATAATCGTCATTTCCATTTTTTGTTTTAATTTTCTTTTCTGTTTCTGTAAAGCATAAATAAATTTCTGATGTTGTTCCACCTATTTTAAACACATAATATGCAAGAAAAGGAAATTAAGAAAAGGAAAAAGGAAAGAGCAAGAGCAAACAGACAAAGGATTGAAGAGAGACTGAGAGAGGAGTACCAGAGAACAGTGAGTGTGAAGATAAGTGAGAAACATCAAATTATGATGAGGTTTGCTTTTTTTCCTTCTATTTCTATGAATAATTTAATTGCAGTAATGGTTTTTTTTTGAAACCCAAATATCTTCAATATTTTATTGCCTTTTAATGGAGCGGATAACTTGTTTCTTGTCAAGTGTTTTAATGCGTTTTTTAAAATGAACTGAACATTCTTAAATGTTGTCAGAAGCATATTTAGTAAAGAAAATTTTACGTCAAAAGTAAATGTAGATGAGGTTGATGTTTCATCTGTAATTTTCATTCTTGACTTAGAGTATTAAATCACGAATAGCGCCACTTTTGAGTTCACCGTATATTATTTATAGTACACTAAATTGCTCATATAAACTAGACATCTAGGAAAGCTTTTCACTTTATTGGAAACATGACCGCAGTTCCCAGAACTTCAAGATGCTTCATTTGTTTGTCAACTCATGTTCTCATCAAGAATGAAGCAAGAGATACCCTCTCAAATTACCGATATGTTGAAGTTATACCGAGAAGACAGCCCTGCTGTGAAGGGTTAGTGCACAGGTATTGCCTGATGCACTGGTTCATCTTGCAAGCAAATCGCCAGGTCCCAATGAGCTGCCTGTACTGCTGCTGTAGTGCCTGGGTTCCACAAACCTATATAAAACCGAGCTTCATACAACCATGCAAGGAAAATCCTGCAGCAGTCACGGAAAATAGAGATATCGTTGATGTCAAGACTGAATACAAAGACTGCCAACTGATCTAAAGCTGTACCTTAATGGGAAACAGAAGCTGGCCAAATACGCCGGGATGAAATTATGGTTAAAAGAAAATGCAGTGCCGGATGGTATGGTCGGGATGTTAGAGGGTCTTTTCTGGCTGTTAGAACTTTCAGAATTCGAACAAGGCCTTCCCCTAAATGATCCGGTAATTATAAGTTTAATGAAATGTCATGTCTGTATTAAGTTTGATTTTTCAGGTGGTTCGAAGGTCTTAGAAGTTAGATGCAAGTTAAACGAAGTTCAAATCAAGACGTCAAGTACCCAAGAGAAAATATCAAGTACAAGAGCCAAATTCAAGGCAAAAGATGTGAAGAAAACAAACAAGTAGTAAATGAGAAAGAAAAAAGTTTATAATCATTTGTAGAATTATGTGAAAAAACAAAGTTTCTCATCTTTTGTAAGGTATTGTGAACATAAAAACATTATTCAGATGATTTCCCTGGTTGTTCATTCATTGCCATTTATTCATTCATCATATTTTTTTTAAAGTTCCCATACCGTATACCGTGTCCCATCGCGAAGGAAACAGACTTTACATGCAGAAGTATAGAGCCATGGAAAAACAGAAGGCTCTTGACGAACCAAGCATTGTTCATTAAGCTTTGGATCTTGCATGTGAAACTTTTCCGCCCGTGGAGCAAACATTTCACTCGGAGGAGGGAACTTTAAACCTCACGGACGAACGCATTGTATCTACTAAAGAACCAGTGACAAGCTGCGAGGAAGAAGTGGAACAAAACATTGCTGAACTTATTAAAGCGGAATTATCGTTTCTGGTTGACAATAATTTCTTTACCCTCGCAGACGAACGCATTGTATCCACTAATGAACCAGTGACAAGCTGCGAGGAAAAGTGGAGGGAAACATTGCTGAACTTAAAGTGGACTTATCGTTCCTGGCTGACAATTTCTTTTTAGACTGAGGTATGCTTCACAACCATCATTGTCTTTTGTTAACTTTCTTTATGATAAAATGTTCGTGATAAAGAAAAAAGTTATCAATTGAGTATGTCAAGATACAAAAATAAACAGCAGCTTACAGTTAAGTCTTTTTTTTGCCTGTATGATTTTCTTCACAATCTTTTCTTTTTTAAAAAGGGGATTAAAATCATCTAGTTGTAAATGTACCAAAGTTAAATAACATTTTTCTCTTTAGAACGAAGCGAAAGACCCTTGGACATAATCCTCTCCAAGGAAGAGAGAACAAAGGGAAAGATACCCTCTCCAATTACTGATATGTTGAAGTTATACCGAGAAGACAGCCCTGCTGTGAAGGGCTAGTGCACAGGTATTGCAGCCTCCCAAATTGCGGGAAAGAGCGAGGAAGAAGCAGTTCAATCGCTGGCAAGTCTCTTGCCAGATAACATCCTGGCAGAACAATTAGAAGCACAAGTCACACTTTTCTTTCTTACAATGCTGTTTATTTAACTAGATTGTATGATTTGTCAAATGTTTCATAGTATAGCACTCATAATTTATACGTAGTTGTTTTTTTATTTATTTACAGTTTGATCCAATAAATTTGTTATGGACGCTAAAAGCACTCGAGGGTAGAGTGTTTCAACGCTCAAGAATACATTTTCATTTAGAAACTTATAGTTTTCAAAATCATAATTTATTTCGTTTTTTATTTTGTTTTCATTCTATTACTTTTGAAGCTTTTACCTTTGCGCCCACGGGACATAGGAACAGAGTTTTTGCTTTATTGATTGACAACGAAGTTTTTAATTTTATTCACCATTCTTTAGTTTGCCATCCTCAAAATGGATTTGTTTCGATTTAAATTCATTGTATTTTTTTTATCGTTTAGTTTGACGCGGCGACGCTATTCCCACTTTGCTGCAGCTTTATTAATTTCAAGAATTCTTTTCCCGTAAATCACTTTTTAAACATTTGTTTTTACTCTCATCTCGCAAGTCCATTTTCATTTTCCCTTCAACTAGTAGACTTTTATTTCGCATCAGTTCAGTTTGGAGTACCGCTATTGTTCCATTTTTCCCGCTTTTATGTGTTTTTAAAAACTGTTTGACATCATTTGGATAATCATCATTTCCATTTTTTGTTCTAATTTTCTATACTGTGACTGTTCCACCCATTTTAAACACATAATATGCAAGAAAAGGAAATTAAGAAAAGGAACAAGGAAAGAGCACACAGACAAAGGATTGAAGAGAGACAGAGAGGAGCAACAGAACAAAGAGATGGCAAAAGATGGCAATGGTTTCCAGAACTTCTCGCTGCTATATTTGTTTTTCGATTAGTGCTCTAATCGAGAAGGAAGAAAGAGATACCCTCTCCAGATATCGATACGCCAAGGTCATCCCAACACATCAAGAATGATGTGAAGCAATCATGCACAGGTATTGCCTGTTGCACTGGTTTATCAGCCAGGCAAACCAAAATGTGCCAATGAGCTGCCTATACTGCCGCTGCCATGCCAGGGTTCCACGAACCTGAACACCCACCAATCTTTTCTTGGGGAGATTTGTTCTCCCAACCAAATCTCTTGAAAGGCAATGATCAATGGGTAACATAGTTCTCTAATAAATATCCTTTCAACCAGTTTTTCTGTTTAAGCTGTGATTTTCTCGTTTTATCTTAAGCAATAGAATTGTGTTATCATTAGCACCAAACAAAGCCAAGTGACTCGCTATCACCATGCACCAGCCAACGATGAGCACAACAGTCTTCACCAGAAGTCCATCCTGGGTCTCCAAAACCATCGTATGTTTTAAAAAACATGGGACAAGTACAGAGTCCTATATGCCATCTTTACTGTGATACCGTGCAACACCATAGACCTGAGAGAATCAGACCTGAGAGATGGAGAATCAGACAAGTAGCCAAAGGGGGCTCGAGAGTGCACCAAACAAAGTGACAGGGCCTTTGTTAATCATCATCTTGATGGAAAAATTCCATTGACTTCATTTACAAGCATGTGATTGTCACCAACACAATTTAACTTACAGTTTATTTTGTTTAAATTTGATTGTTTTGGCATTTTCACACATGCAGCCGTCAATCACAAAAAGAGCACCACCACAACAAAAGACAACCAGCACACATCAAATGTGTAACCCTTTGGAGAACTCGTCTCATACCTTGTTATCCAATGAAAGAAATGGGTTTAAACCAAAACAAGCCAGTGTCAGTCTTTACATCAATAGTCTTTTCAGGCAAGCCTTACGCTTCTTTAGCTTTTTTAGTTCATGTTTTTGAGGCTATAGAAATAGTTTATCTTTCATTATTACTTTTCCCTTATCAGTTGTCTATAATTCTGTAAATTATTATATAGTAATTAATAACTAGTATTACATTTATCTTATTGCACGAGTATTGTCTGCTGGCATTTTTAATATTTTGCTTTTCTGACAACACCTTTGAAATTGTTTAGTATAGTATTACTTGTATTTCTTAGTTAGACTAGTTTTTTTAGCCTTGCTGTGTGTCACCATGCCACAATAATTATACAACTTTATATTTATAACTTTTCTTTGTTGCTAAAATTGTTTGACAATGTTTCTAATATCTTTACCCAACACAATATTTATGAATTTTTGCATCTTGTTTTGATCAATTTGCCCTGTATCTGACTGGATAGCCATTACCCTACTAGATTTTGTGAAGGCAATAACCTCCCTAGCACAGCATAGGAGCAGCCTACTTATTTTTAACAAACAATCAATGTCAGGTCAGGATCTTTTTTACTGTTTTATGTCAAGTGGTGTAATGCAGTTGAATTCAATGTAGATGTCAGCATAGCTGAACATGATCCTGAGCAACATTTTATTAACATTATAATTAACATAGCGATTCGTTTTTCATCATAGGAAACCGGTCACCAAGGTTTTAGAATGAATCTTTTCATCCAAGAAATAGAATTCTTGTACCCAAATATTCAATACACCTGATCAAAAATAATATTCAAAGGTCAAGGTATTGATAAAAACACTCACCTGAAGTTCTTTTTCTTGTGAAAATGCCACCACATCAAGTGTCAAGTCAAGGCCATGTTTGTTATCAGCATCACTTTACTTCTTGTCACAAACGCAACCTTAGATTATGTCAGTTACCGGTATGCATTTTGCAACGAGAAATAAATACAGACAACTGACATGGCATTGAAATTTGGTCTTGGATGACTTTCATGACTTTGCACACCATTTCATCATAACAGGCCTGGGGACGACTGATTCTATAAATAATGATAAAACAAAATGTATCAAGACAAATGAACCAATTACAAGTCACGAGATTCACATTTGCACTTTTGAGCAATGACAACCTACATATTTTCGTTTGGTGTCGAAAATTGGTACAAAAGGCAGAAGTTTTATGCTAAAATTAATAAGTAGAACATTTGACTTAACTTACATAAATAACCAATCCGAGCACTTTTGTGGTTAGCACAAAGAGAAACAAAATGGCTTCGTTGCTTTGGATACGGTGTATATATAAAAACAATTATTGTTCACCTCAGTGCTGATGAAAGTGGTGGATATTTACCTTCCCTTTAGCGAATATCTTTTATATTATTATTGCTCAATGATTTGCTGAAGAAAAGTTTTTCAAAAACACGTTCAAAAAGTAGTACAGCGCAGGGAATTCAACATTTGTTCAATGCTCCACAGGAAAAAGGTAATTGGTTCGAGAAATCTGAAGCAATTGTAATTTGCAGAGTATTGCAGAGTTGACTCAGTGTTATCGACTGCGTGGTGCAAATCGCTTAAGGAAAATCACTTTTCTAGTTATCAGTAATGTCAAAAGAGGTCGGAAATCAAGGATTCTAGAAAATTATCCAGATACAGCATTGTTTAAAAATCAGTTATTCATCAGCACACAAATTCTACCATCTGCGCCTGGAAACAATACTATGACAAGAATTTAACTTACATTCAAGAGTTTTCAAGACACCAAGGAGGTCATCAAGTTTCTGTTCACGTTTCTGGATAGTGCTGGAGTGAGGACATCTAGGAGAGATGAAATTTTCAAATTGAATCGATACCAAGAATGAAACCTAACCCACTACATGTAAACACATTTGAGAAGTTTCGGGTCGCGATTTGCATATGGCGGGAGGTGCGCAAGGAAAGCCCGCCATCTTCAGTTTCCATCGGAGTGACTGAAGATTCGTATAAACAGCAAAGTTTTCTGACATGAATTACTATCTAAATCAAGTGCTAAAAACGAGAATGAGCTGACAGAAGCTACGAAAAGTTCGCGACGACTTCGCTTGTAACCATACTACAACGAGCTTCTGTAAGCTTACTGAAATCGAAGGTCTATATTCGCTGTTGAAAGCTTCGTAAATTGACATGTAAAAAACAACTGAAGGGCAATGGTTTCACTTACCAATTCAACAGTTAAGCCTATGCTTGAATCACCGGTACTCATACGCAGATAGCTAGGCGAAGAAGCACATCAAACACAAATCGTCTGACAAGTCGACCTGCTTCCCACGGCGAGAGGAGCAAATGGCGCTTAGAAGCAAACTTGATAATGACTTTATCTGTCGCTTCTGTTGCACAGATACCGGAATATATTAAATTGGCGTTCTTTCCAGCGTCTTTTGTTTGGATAAAAGCGCGTGATGCGACCACAACACAATAGACCATACCGCCCAAAAGCAAAATGCCGCCAGCGAGTTCAAAAGATCTCCTCGCCCGCTTTATCTCTCAGCTCAAAGTTCATCGTACTACAGACCAAGCGCTGGCTTTTGACTCAGGGCATATAATAAACAGATATTAATACTGCTTGGAAGAGACAAAATCCCTTTCCGTACCATAAAAACTATGCGCAAATACAAAGAACTGTCCAAAATGTGGCTAATGAACGTGAAAGACATTTGCATGACAGAGCGTTCATCGGCGCTGTCTGATTGGTTGGTTAGAATGTTTGTAATTAGCGTTATTACGTACAACTCGCGCGAAACCTCGAATAGCTGGTGCGGTCTTTGGTCCAATCCAACTTTCTGTCAAAAATGCCGTGATACTAAATGTTTTCTCTTTTTTTCAGACAGATAGCCCCCGCCGCGTTGTTAAGGATCAAAAACTTGCTCTCCGTCCCTAATTACCTTTAGATGTGTTGTGCACTTTTCTTTATTAAGCGGCGCAACATTCTTGAATTCCCCATAGCACTGAGGAGTATTACAAAAGAATTGGATAAGCAAAAACTATGCAGTGGCTATTCACATGAGAAACAAATGGCAGACAAGTCAGACTAATGAACTACCAGCGATCAGGCGTTCTTTTGTTCGCACTTGGAAGTTCTAGTACCACATTTTAACAAATCTAATCCGGCAGTAGCGAGTGTAAAACTACCACAGGGGAAGCTTCGTCGCGGAACACGTTTTGCGTTCTCCAGTACCGGTATACCCGGCTTGTGGTACAGATCATAGCAAAAAGGCGGATTTGTGACCTAATTTAATATTCAGTTAGTTGAAAAAAAAAAACAATCAACAACGTGTATAAATAAAGGTTGTATGAACAATCAATGGGAATTAAATTAGGCCAGACTATGGTTTCGAATACTGTTGATCATCGGATCAGAAGCTCTGATAAGCTCTGAGAAAACGTCTTTTTTCGGCGTAAAATACAACATTGTTGATTCTTTGGTCTGCCTTCGCCCGCTTCAAATCGCCAAGGAAACTAACGAAAGCAAACTTAAACAATGAGAAAATATTTACTTTTGTTGTAAGGGCCGTCAACAATAGTAATTAGACAGGTAGAAATCCATCGAGATGAACGCGAAACCCGGCGAGCGTATGCGATACATACAAGTATAGCTCGTATCCCCACGTTTTTGGGCGAAAGAGGGACTGGTCGCAGAATGGCCAGGCGTCGTTCCTTCCCGCTTTCCCATTTGGCGCGAAATTCTCGTTGTCCTAAGTTCGGATAATTGGGGCATGGAACAAAATTTCGGTCATAATTTATTCGAGCCTAGTTTCTACCCATCGTTTCGTCCAAAAGTTGAAGGGAAAGAACATTTTAATAATCCCACACCTTTGAGACCCTTCGAGCCCAGTCAGTGAAGTAAAAGAAAGATGTCTGAAAACCTCGGGGACCAGGAAATCCAGCAAGTCGTCTTTAAATAGTGAGAAAATATGTTAAAATTATGAAGACGCGAGGGAAATGGGAACAAAAAATAAATAAATCCCTGTTCTGCTAATTGTGGACGCCGAAAATGAGCAAGCATAAAATCCCAACTGGTAGGAGGCGGACCAGATGAAACACTGAACGAGAAAAAAATTAGCCTGCAGAACAGGCGGTGTATTTAGTTAGTTTGTGGGTCGCGCTTGCTGTCGCTTCGCACGTCTCGGAAACTAACTTAATAAATCGCCTTTTCTGCAGGCTTGAGAAAAATTAACTTTGTTACGTCTTTAATAAATCAAAATATTCAGGTTTTAGTGTGGTTGTTTTTTTGTATAAATTAATTATATAAATATCCCGAGATGGGCATTTTTGGTATACAGCACTGTAAAATAAATAGTATATGATCACTTGCGGGTGAATAAAAATGGTTCATTGCCGTGTCCCGAAGTCTAACGGTGCACAAATGTCATCCAGCTTTCGTCGTGTAACTTTGCTACTCCTTCGCATCCCAGAAATCATGATATTGTGGGAAGTTGTTTCTGTCAGCAACTTTGCAGAACTTTATCGATGCCGTGTTTGCCGCCGGTGACCCCATATATAGTTACTTCGGGCTGCGCTCGGGATATTTCGGTCCATCTTCGGGTTTTAAGAGCGTTCAGTGCGTTGTGGACATCTTCGGGACACTCCGGTGGTGAGTTCAAAGTTAATTCGTCCAAAACACCACAACTAGTAATGGAAGGTGTCGTAAAGGTATCCCCGGGAGGTATCACAACTAGGGCGGCACAAAATATGTTCAAATTTTACTTAGAGCCTTGACGCTAATCGGGTTAACATGATTTGGTTCCAGTCCTAGCCCATCCATATAAGGTAGCTCCAATGGATCGTCATCAAACATTCCTGTAATCAAACAGTGTGGAATGTAAATAAAAATCTCTTTTATATTGCATCTGAGAATATGGTGTTGCATCAATATATCCCTCACTTAATCATTTAATCGATTCTCGTAACCTGTTGCTGGGGAATGCATTGGGGGAATTGAGCTGTTTATCACCTTCGATCTCAAATATAATGAAAAACCGGGCGTCGGCTTCAAAATGACTTTAATGTTGCCTCATCTTCCGGGAGGTGGGGAGGTGGGAATTTGGACAAGAATTTTGTTTACAAGAGACCGGTCTGGAACCGGTCCGGGACGGATCCAAAACTGTAACTGCATAACAGCAGGTCCTGTTTTGAAACCGTTTGGATTCGTCCCGTGTAAACAGAATCCGATACCGTCGGACGGTTCGGTTCGGAACGGTTCCGGTCCGGTCCCGAGTAAACGTAGCCGATGCGATGGAAAGCACTGACGCCACTTGATCACCGTCAAACGTCTCTGACAGTTTTTCTTGTCGTTTTAGTTGATTTCATCCACGATGAAATGGAAGCATGGGCAAGTGTATATAAAGCAGTTTCCGAGTGTAAATATATTTTCATTTCAATCATAGTTTTTATTGCTGCCCAACGCATTTGTAAATGGTTGTTTTTTAATAGTCTCTCCTTGTATAATTTTGTTTTGTTCTTATTAATAAGAATAAAAGTGTTCCTGTTGTGAGTCAGAGGCTGACCCATTGCAATATGTTCACACATATGCATATGTAATGAAACAGTAAACATTCATGTCACAGTAACAGTTGTTCTTTTTTTATGTAAGGATTTCTTTTTCATTTCCATACAGCAGTAAACTCTTCGAGTCACAAGATTGCTGATCATAATAAAAATTTCTCCTTGTAATATCCATATTACCCGTACTCCATCACACAGGCCATGATAATTTATCCCTGGGAATGTATCTTAAAGGTTGAAATAAATCTTCCTACTATAACTGTTAGAAATATGAACTTATTTTGTTGATCATGGGTTTTCTCCTTCCCTGGTCTACAAGAGGCTCATTTGCAAAAAGGTCTTCCTTGTTGTCACTACAGCAGGTATTGCTAGCTCTCTTGGTCAGTCATGAAGTATTCTGAGATTCACACATAATTGTAGAGCCTGTTTGATTTCTACTTCAGGAATGAAGATTATTTAGAAGTTATCCAATTGAAACTTAGCTATGAGTCTGATGATGAAGACATGATATTAAAAATAAAAATTTGAATGCTTTATTCTCAAATGATATCAAAGTGATTACTTTTGTGTTCCATCATCCCAGATGATCATGTTTGGATCCAGGGTAGATGTCGTATCCACTTATGTGCATCCAAGACACCCTAAATGCTGTTGTGCAAGGGTGACCTATTTGGTGGAATGACGGAATGTCACTAGTTTGCTTGTGGTTAGGTTCACCCCAGTTTGCGTGTCGTTAGGCTCACCCCGGTTTGCTTGCAGTTAGCTTTTACTTCGGTTTGCTTGCAGTCAACTTTTGTTGGTTAGGGCAAAAAACTTTTGCCATTCTGTCATTCTGCCAAATAGTGTCATCCACTGTGCAACATATCAATTGGAAAGCAAATTGGGGAAGGGGGGATGGGGTAGGTGCCAATTTTGGAATAAAGTAAAAAGAACTGACGTAACGATAGCTGGCTATTGTCTCTATTTGTGCAAAATTTCAATTTCTCCTAAGTCTCATAGTTTTATAACACCAACACTGAATAAGTAAGATTTTGGTACTTAACAATATTCTTGGCAAAAGTGGATTGAGTGTTTCAAGTTCTGCATGTGATATTATCTGATAATCAAATTGTAGTTATTAAGGAAGTCACTATCAGGGTTATCCCAGCAATATCTAACCTTAGCAATTCAATTCCCAAAAATATCCTGCCTCTTTCGCACCCTTCTTCAAGGGTTTGATATAAATATCTCCTGCCTCACGTGCAAGCACTTCAGTTTCTTTTACATTGCATTTAACACTACCAACCATTTTATGCAAGAAGACTTGGGGTAACTGTTTTAGCTGTTGGAATCCTTCCCTTCCTATTCTAAAGTTTTGCATCCCTGTGTCTCAAAACCTTCCACTTAAAATTCACATATGAATATACATTTTCAGCTCACTTTTACTTTTTCCATTTGTTTACTTGTTTGATACTTATATATTTAGTCGTGGGCTACTACAGTAGCTCTTAGCTAAGTGTTAACATTTACATTTCTTCCCCAAGTAATTGCAAACATTCTCTTAATGCTGAGCCTACAACAACAACACCCCAAAAATGTATTTATATATGGTAACTGAAGAATATTTGAAGAGTTAAAACATAAAGTGCGGCAGCCAAATTGTATGCCGAGGTTTTTTGACTCACTGGAACTATTATTAGGAAGCACAGATTATCTACTAGGTATCTACTAGACTACTACAAGGTCTAGCACTCAAAACAATATAAACAGATCACCATATCCCAGATCTTTGTCAAAGGTTTAATATAGGAATTTCGTGATTCGTAGGAACCCAAGAGGAAATAACCATCGACAGATAGGCAATATATAAGCTTATATTGTAGGTGAGCGTTTGTAGGATTCCATTCACTCGAATCGAGTAGCCAATGTGCCGAAAATTTAAGCTCATTAGTTTGAAATTATGACTCAAAATGGCAACCTGTTATGCTTACATTACTAACTGCGACCGAAAGTGCTTTTCTTATACTCCATCGCCTTCCAAAATATCAAAAATTGCCTCTAAATCGTCTTCCCAAACAAACAGATTGTGTGCACCGTCCGCCATCTTGAATGAACTTGTGCACGGTCAGAGTCACGTGATGGGTCTGTTCAACATCGGAGACCGCTCTATTGTTTAGCTCTTTGAAGTTCGCCGGCTTTCATAACCAGTCTCCTCTATTAACTATGTTTCAATTAAGTAAACGGGTCTGTTTCCTTTGTAAAATGTTCCGCGCTTGAGCAAAATTCCTTTGATAAATGGCGCCGATAAGTCCGAATTCTCCGTTTTGAAGGAAGAAGGCATGATCAAAATGCCTCCAAAACTGCACAGAAGGGAAGGTTAATGGAAACAAGGTCTTATGCTGAACTATGATGTCCACAAAGGAAGTTGCAAAATGAATTTTTAATAGGTATATATCGAACATCTTTATTATTTAGCCTAGCTTTTACAGAGAACATTTCACACAGCATCTTTACAAAGGATGTTTCTCCATGTCATATTATTTTTATATAATAGTATTTGTTTATTAATTACATATAAAGTATATATAGTTTGTTTGTTTGTTTGTTTACCTAAAATTCAGATATTGACTGATTAAAAGTACCACGTAAATAGAATGATGCATAAACAGCCTAGATGATAGATGATGGATCTTGTTAAAACAAAGGTAATCAGAACAGTGACGGTGGTTTGGAAATCTGGTCCTAATTAGCCTAGATTTTTACAATTGTATTTTTCCGTTTACTCCTTACTTTTGTTTCGATTGAGAAGATATATCAAACACTCGAGACAGTGCTTCATCGGCTATCCAAACACCTCGAATTTCGTCAAAAATACTCCGTTACGCGTCGTATTTTCAACTCTCTTCTCGGTGTTTGGGTATCCGGATGAAACACTATCTCTCGAGTTTGATATATTACATCACAAAGTTTATGCAAGTCCGAGGCACAAGTGATGAGGGCTTACATGGATACTTTTGAATTCCCACAAACTTTCTCGAATCTTTACCTCACCCTATGTGGTTTTCAGAGTGAGCATTTCACACAGCATCCTTATAAGGATGCTTTTATGTATCATAAAATTATTTCAAATATTAATAAATTAAAGCCAACAAAATGCAATGATGTCATTTAAAGTGTTTACACAGCCACGAAGTAGGGTAGGTTAAGTCATTGCTCGAGACAAGTGGCCCATCAGGCTCAAACTTATCCCGGTTTCAGTAGCATAAAGCGATGTGGGGTATTTCTACTACCCCCTGGATGGGAAGCAAGACCATCACAAGGTTGCCCCCCCCCCCCCCCCCCCCCAGCAGTAAATTCACTGGTTCCCATTTAATATGCACCTCTGTGAGAGTAAAGTGTCCTGCCTAATAAAAAAACACAATGAAACTGGCCAGGGTTCGAACCCGGACAACTTGATTCAGTGTCCAGCACTCTAACCATTAGCCAGCACACCTAATGGGTAGTGCGCTACGTGCAAATAAAAAAATATAACCAATCACAGCACGTGTAACATGGTGAGAGTTTTATAAATCAGGCTCAAACATGACGATTTTCAAAGCGAATGGCCATACACCAAACTACTTTCCAGCTGTTATATCTAATTAACATCTGTTGTATCATTTTCCAGCTGTTATATCTAATTCTCTTCATGTAAGCCACATGAATAGAAGGAGATGATCACTTGGCGTCATGGTTAGTCTGTGGTTCTTATCATTAATGCTGATTGTGCTGTGGTGATATTTCTTTAGATACATAGCTACCGAAGATTGAACTACAGCAAGTTTTGTTTTGGCCCACTTGCTTGGTCCATCCATGGTAATTCTAACATTTCTTCTGGTGCTGAAAAAACAAAGTGTTCATCCAGATTAGATCACTTTATCTTCCATCAAAAAACAGGTTGTACCCAAGAACGGAAACGGAATTCACGGAGAGTGGCCATAACAAGTATGCCTTTTTTTGTCATTATTGCTTGCATCCTCAGAGACCCAGGGGCAGTTAGTCGGGCCGAAATGAAGTAAACTGGGCAGAAATCGCAGCGACAAAAAAAGAGCCCCTGGGAAACAAGTTTCGCCAGACCATTTCCAAACAACTTTGGGAATGCTGACTCCTTGTTAAGCAGAAAAAATCCTTTGTAGTATTCTACCCAATCAGCAAACACTATCTTCAGTGTTCTTATACAGCGTTTATTGTATCGGCCATACTTTTATTTTACCTTACACTAGAGAGCCAAAAAAAGTCAGAAAACCACTTCGGGTGTCAGAAATTATAAAGGAAGATATGAGATCCACCGGGAAATTTTCGTTTGAACCAATCAGAAGAATCGTAAGTAGTGGTTTGTTTATCTGTGCGGCATATTCGTCTGTGAAGAAAAATTCCAGTTGGCCGAAAAAAATGAAACTATATCAGAAAAAAACTAAATTCAAACGCACAAGCCAGTTCTTTCGACACCTAAAACCCAAAAAATTGAGACCTTCAAGCTCACATCAATCGCCCATTTCATTTTTTTTTTCTTTTCAGAAATAATACAAAGGACATTTTCTGCTCAATCAGGAGCTAATTCGCAGTGCCGTTTGGAAACGGTCTTGAGACTTGTTTACCAGGGGCTCTTTCAACGATTTCTGCCCGGTTTACTTTATTTCACCCCGACTAACAGCTCCTGCGTGGCCGAAGATGCATAGCTTTTGGAATGAGAAAGAAGTGGAGAGACATAATACATATCTAGCACCGTGGGTCTGCAATGCGTACAGAGAAAAATGATATTTATCACAAGTTATAAATTAAATTAGATCTGAACTATGTCTACTGATCATCTAAAATCACCACAGCACTACCATTGATTACATGAGAGTAAACATTTTGATGCAGTCATAAAATTGTAATGCATGTCACTTAAATGATGTATCGCATTCATGTAGTGTACTAGCCTCCCACGCAGTTTTTTTACGGGAGGGAGCACAATCCGATCTCCCCTAAAAACAACTGTGTGGGACTGGCTAGTGGTGAGCCTGTTGTGTCTACGAGTGCATTTTGCAGTGCTTTTTTGACCATGATTTTGACATCATGTAACAGTCATGATGTTAACCTCAATGTGCAGTCACTAAGGAAAAACAACGATCAGCCATATTGCCTTTTAATTTCATCAACTTCGAAGAGATCCAGTGAAACTGGCTGAAACGTTTGTTAAAAAAATCAATTTTTAACCTTGGAAAATATACCAGAGGACAGAAACTTTTATTCTTGACATAATGAGAGGCAAAAGTGTCAGAAACAGGATATCAGTTAGTATTACAGAAATTCAGTTAGACAAATTAGACAAACCTTTTTAAAAACCAGAATGCTGAACCCTGACTGATTCCTTGATTTTGATAAGTCTGTTTCAAGCTATCACTCACCTGGTTCATTGCTTATTCCATAGCTTGTAGTCCGCAGGAAATGTTTGGAGGCCCTCACACAAAGGATGATGGAAATGAGAAGAAAAAGCGCACAAAGCCCAAATGCTACCCAAGAGGCATTCTGAAACATGATGCAACAAAATAGCTCTCGTTACAAGAGAAAACCCACTAAAAACTGTTAAGTTTTACTGATTTATTTGGCAAAATAACAGAAGGAAAAAGCTCTGTTTCCTATAAACCTGAATTTCTGGCTGAAAGGTAAGGTAGCCAGGTGGCTGCCCTATCAGGCAAGTGCTTATCCCTGCTTCTGTTGCATGAAGCGACGAAGCGACTAGGTTTTTCTCTACTCGGACCAATGGATGGGATGCTAGTCCATCACAGGCTAATACAACCATTTTATACACTTGGGTAGAGAGAGGCACTGTGAGAGTAAAGTGTCTTGACCGAGAACACAACCGAGTGCCCCAGCCAGGGTTTGAAACCTGGACTGGTTGATCCAGAGTACAGCGTGCTAACCATTAGGCCACCGCACCTCCCATTAATAGTGTAAGGCAGTTAAATATTGTTATTTTAGTGCCTTGCTACCAATACCTTTATACTTTGTTATTTAGATAATTGTGCATAAATATAAACATCTTAATGCAAATAAATTATTTTTCTTATCACTTAATTACTGCTGCTACTATAATTGCACCTACAACTAAACTTCTTTAACATACCATTCCTGCTGCATAATGATGACAAACGGAGCCAGTGAGCCCATAGTATATATTTGACAAAGTTTCACATCGTCCCACATCAAACCGGACCTGAGAAACAAAATAAACCAATATTCAGAACATTTTGCAATGTTTAATGCACTCTGTTGTATGCCAAACTGGTCCATAGTTGTGAATGCTTCCCTGAGCAGTCCAAATTAAATTTTGTAACATGGACAGGCCTAGCCTGTGTACAGCCACCCCCTCTCCTCAAGAAAAATCTGAAAGGGGCCTCTTCAATTTTCTGTTGAGGAGAGCAACCAGCTGTATACACGTTAGGAGAGCCCAGGAACTCATTTTGGCAAATTTTAAACAGAAAACTACAGGAACACAACACATGAACCTTGGGTAACATGGCTTAAACCAAGACTGCTCCACCTGGAGTCTTACCTGATGAATAACATGGGACAGTAGCCAATCCACGTCACCAAAAACAATGTCCCAGTGCTTTGTAACTCCCTGGCAAAACATAAAAAATGCATGCATTTTAATTTTATATAAATATTGTCATATTATCATTCTTCTATGGTCTAATATAGTATATATTTTTATAGTTTATAAATGTTAGCTTGGGGAGCTGGCACTAACCTCAACGTTCAAATATGAATAAATATATAGATTAATATTAACTACCTACTAGAACTGGGTAAAACTTATGTGTTTTGCATGTGGAAGTGATCAGGAGGGGTATGTTTTGTAAGTTTAGAAATCAAATCTATCATGGCAGATTAAACCAGTTGATGGTTTGCTGATGGCACACTGTCTGCAATAAGTGCCCTCCCTCAAGCTGCTAAAAATTTTAGTAACAGCTAGGCACCAATCAAATTCTCTAGTGAATGGTTCCATCATCCCACACCTACAAACAAACCTCTTTTAGTGTTTGTTCTCTTACGAGTGGACATGTGATAACATGCTCTAAAAACTTTACTATTTATACCAACCCTTGCAGCAATTGAAAGTGCATCATTTGACAAGAAATCTTGAACTTCATTTAGACTAATCATCACCCTTTGCACAGAATCCTAGAGGTGGTAGTAATAAACAGAGAAATAAAAACTAAAACTAGGGAAAAGGTAATATTTATAATTAAATATATTATATTACATATTGGATTTAATTCCTACCAACCGATTGATAACATTTGTATATTAAAGCACAAAGTAAAGATTTTAAATTATTTATACTTAATTTTCTGTCTATAAAAAACCTAAAACTAAAGAAGAGCCAAGTCACAACCACGACATGCCAAGTACATCATGTTTACGTTCAACCTGCTACAAGCTAAATGTTTTAGTTTCAATTCATCATTCTCTATTAGTTGTCACTTCATCATAACACATACCACTATAACATTTCCCTGATGTTGAAGTTCTTTTGCCAGCTGGCCCAGTTTAGCCTGAAAATAAAAATATAGGAAAAATATCTATAGCAGCTTTTTTGGGTGAAGTAAGATCAGCAATGACTTTCCATGGTGCTGATTCTATAATCCTCTAACCATTCCAAATAAAGACTTCAAAGTACATAAAAGCAATCCTACCTGGCTTTCTTCAGGCACTAACACTCTCCAAGCAGGGCTGTGCTGTAAGGGTGCCCGTGTGCCTCAGGCGACTAACTTCTGCCTTTGGGTGCCCAGAAAATCTTATTTCTTTCATATAAGCTTTATGCTGGGCACCCTGGATCTCATAGTTTGGAACCTTTGGGCTCCTTGTAATTTTTCTTAGAGCACAGCCTTGCCTAGAATTATTTTTTACAATTTGCTACGTACAATTAACCATCTTGTCATTCCATATCAATCCTTGAAAGATGAGGTAGCAGAGAAGACATACCAATCTTTGACGAAACACGTTGGTACACCAACCCCCATCCCCCATTCCAATGTTGGATTGTGTAATGTGGCCCAACTCCTTGCGCATTCCGTTTCAGGTTGTAAGCAAAGTAGGCAGCAATCGTACGCGTTAATCATTGCATGCTACGCAACATTGAAAAGGGGGAGAGGGGAAGTTACTAAATATTTTGATGCATCAAGTGAGGAAAAAGCAGTAAATGACCAAGGTTTTGACACTGATTGCTGCTTCAAAAAATCAGGAGGTTGAAGAAATGAGGGTAAAATAACAGAGAAGTACTTACCAAGGGAAATGAAGATTGGATTGAGCAATTGGGAGTTTTTAGAAAACCAGGTTCAAGAACTCGGGATTCTACTGGTGACCAACATGAAAGTTGAAAAGTTGACTTTTCAACATTTATAAGCCATCGATTTGCTCAATTGAAGAGAGGACATTCGAAATGTCAGCTTTTACAGATTTACTTACTGGTGATTTATTTATCAACTTCAAGTGTTAACTTGCCAGCTAAATTGTTAGAAACTAATAGCTGTATTTATTTACTTATACACTGACTCACATGACCAACACTAACTAGGGGTAAAGTAACTCACCGCCTGTTCCTGGGCTGACGTAACAACTGTTGTATGTACTTGTTTAAGACTGTTTGCCGTATCCATCAACTGATCACTAACTGCATTCTAGTACAAAGCAAAAGGAAATTGTCAATATTTTGCTAGCATTGCAATAACTTTACATGTATGGTAGGGCTGGTGGCAGGAGAAAAACTAGCTGTTGGGGTTGCATATCAACAACCAACATACCCTGTAAATATATTTAAATTTGAATTTTTATCTGTTTTTTGATGAACTTTAATGTGACATATGTGCAGGCCGAAATGCATGCTTTTTGATGCACAGCAAACAATTACCACTATCACAATAGGAAACATAAAACACACAGTTGAAACTGCTTTTATTTTTGTTCCTAAACATGCCTTTTTGGTATGATTTAGGGGCAAATCAGACAAGCTTGGTCAAGTCGTGGTTCATATTTTTGTGAAATGCAGTCTAGCCAAAATAGCCATTGCAAGACTAATTAATGAGCCTCGGGTATGCACCCAAAGAATACCAAGAAGGTATGATGAGCTTTTAATTACCATACCCAAATTAAGACAAAGATCTGGAAATATCAGGTCAGTGGCTTGATATCCCAAATATTAGAACAGTGCACAATTTTGGGTATGCTCAGCATTTTTTTGGAGTAGAATGTGTCAGTAACTGATTACTTAATATCTCTCTAACATTTTTACTGAGCTTCACACAATATAACAGGGAGGCGCGGTGGCCTAATGGTTAGTGCGCTGGACTCCGGATCGGGCGGTCCGGGTTCGAGCCCTGGCCGGGGCACTGCGTTGTGTTCTTGGGCAAGGTACTTTACTCTCATAGTGCCTCTCTCCACCCATGTGTATAAATAGGTACTGGCAAATTTACAGCTGGGGGTAACCCTGTGATAGACTAGCATCCCATCCAGGAGGGAGTAGCAATACTCCTAGTCGCTTCATGCTACGGAAACCGGGATAAGCTCCGGCCTGATGGGCCCCTAGGCTCGTATGTAAACTTTACCTTTACTTTACTTCACACAATATAAAAGGATTTGAAATCTTGTAGTGAGAAATCATAATAAAGTGGGGCCAGTGTAATTTATCTCAGGTGTGGTCAATAGTACTGTAAATAACATGATAAACAGTTTCTGTGGTTACATGCTATAATCATACCTGGCCAGCAGCTTTTGTTGCATTAGCAGCTTTACTGACGTTTGATGCAAATGACGGCAGTGGAACTGTGACTATAGGCTTGTTCACCTGATACAAGATAGAACATATTTAATAACAATCATTCACATTGAATAAGTTAAGCTTTCTACTCCAACAATTTCCACAAAAACCATGTAGCCATGTTTCCATAATTTTCCACTTAACTGTGAGTACTCCGACTTTCAACATTTTTCCCATTTAACCGTTGCTGTTGTCATTTGCTGTCAATATCACACCATTTCTATTTCCTTATTCTCATTTTAAGACTCGCCTCAGTTTACGGAGTGTCTACCTGTCTGTCTGTTAGCCTGTCAGGACACCGTCTGTCTGTCTGTCTGTCTGTCTGTTTATCTGTCTTCCTGTCTGTCTGTGTCCATGTCTGTCTGTCTTTCCGTCTGGCAGCCTGTAGGTCTATCTGTCTGCGTAGGTATATACATCCGATTTCGCTGACTGTCCATTCACATTGGCTGCTTGTTTGGCATTCCATTGGCTCTTTCATCACCAGTCTGAGTAACATGTTCAGTCACTAGTCATCCAACTGTCAGTTGTCCAACTATATTGTTGCTTGTCACATAAAATCAATCTTCGAGAGTCATTCATGAATTGAACATGGATTAATAAGTTTACCCTGTACAAACCTGTTCTTCATACTGTGTGAAGTTAATTTCATGTACACCAGCATCTAATGAATCATTTACGCTTGTCTTGGCTTCATCAGACAACACAGAAGTATCCTCAACAGTTTTGTTTAGTTCAGCAAACACTTCATCTATTGGAGGAATTTGCTAAAAAGAACAACATTATATAATTTGAAATGCAGTAATGTATATAGCAATTTAAATTAACCTTGTTGCATGGAAGCTTCAAGCATGCGTGGCAAGACTAAAAGGTAACATAGTTTTAAAAATAATTCAGACAAGTAATTTTGGTATCCATAAATTTGTACACCAGACCTTAAGACAGGGAGTAAAGTGTCTTGCCAAAAAACAGGGCGCACTTGACAACTTAGAGTATTGATGGATAGGGGTTAAAAGGAGGAAGCTAGTACTTACACTTCACCTCAAGCAGTACAAGTAAAAAGCCTGGAAATTTTAACTTATCACTGGTATGGTTGACTTATTCATGTGTCAATTGATCATTACTCAAAAGTCACTGGGATTACCATATTTACATTTGACAAAATTAATTTTTCATTTGCCTGCTTCAATTGGATATTGTTTTCAGTCTTTGAAGAATATCCACAGATCAGACAGTCCTGCTTCCAATGTATACTAATTTAATTCAATCGTATTAAAAAATTTTGGAATGTGTAGTACATTACACTTACATCTTTGTAGTTAAGCACATCAGAGAGATTGTACAAATGATCCATCTTAAGGACATCCCAAGGGGCTTGATTCTTGGAACAATCTCTTGAAACAAAAAAAAATTCTGCACCATGAATAACTTTTTCAACTATTCTGAATAGCCAGTGAGCCAGTCAAAAAGATAGCATATATATAATGAATTATCACTAATGTGAGATAGCCTTTAGTATGTACCAAAATTAGCAGAATGTCAAGGTCTACTTGGAAATAAAAGTTAACAGTCACATTTGAGGCACTTTCTGTAACAAAGTTATTGAAGCAACTAGAAGTATTTCTACTCCCCCTGGATGGGATGCTAGCTAGTCCATTGCAGGGTTATCCCCCAGCATTTCACATACACTGTTTATATACCAGGGTGGAGAAAGGAAGTATGAGTCGGAGTAAAGCATCTTGCCCGAGAAAACGAAAACATGAGCCTGGTCCACTTGTATCTGTCTTCAGTTTACTAAGTGAATATGATACTGTACTACTTCTTACCCAAGCACTCCTGATATGGTCAGTGGAACATTACCATCTTTGAACAGCATTTGAGACAATATGTACTCTCCCATAACTTTTGGGTCATCTATAGTCTACAAGAAACAAACAAGGGCCCGCTGCTTATGCCAAAATATAAAAATTGCATGGTCTGATGTGTGGGAAAATAAATCTAGTTTTATACATTAGTCTGTATGACAATTAAATAGCTTGAATTTTAATCAAATTCTATTTCTAAATACATTGCCTTTCATTTCTTTTCATAATCACATTTATCAACAGAAAAGATAAATATTGACAATATTGATTTTAATATAAACTTTGATAAGAATAATAATCGTAGCAAAAGAAGAACTATATTCTACAAGTGTACTGATACTTCCTAAAATATATATCTAGTTTTCAAGATCCCTCTTTTAAAAGAGCTTTGACTTTGAATTCAACTTTTGCCATTTTTTATTTATTTTTATTTCTTTAGTGTCAAAAAGCATGTTTAATCATGTCCATGTAATTATTTAATGCTGTAATTGATCATTGTTGAAATCAAATAACTAATCCCTGCCTACTTTAAGTGGACTGACTGAGCAAATTAAATCAAGATGTCAGAACTGACCTTTTGAAGCAGCTTATAATCAGACACACCATCACAGACAATTGCAATATTTGATCCCAAAAGGAACACAATTCCAGCCAGTAGATTGATGAGAAATGCAGAAAAGAAAAACAGACCTGCAGCTCTAAAAATGAAACAAAAAACAGGGGCTTTAACAGTTGTAACATTAGCACCTACTGCAGCTGTTATTAAAGACAAATGAACTAGCTGAGAGATGATTGAATTACATTGAGGGCTATATATAGCAGTTCCCAAAAACTGACACTGCCAAATGATCCAGCATGTATTGTTTTCTGGTTTTGATCTAATATCTGACAAGTGTCATCTCCTTGTAATTTAAGCACTTTAGGTTTTAGGTAACAACTTTCCACACAGTTAAATGCAATGGTAATTGTGAAGACAAATGGCAAACAGTCGGCCGACAGATGACCCACAGTCGGTTGAGGGGAGCTGTTCTTCACAACTACCAATGCGATAGGTCATTTTCAAGATGCCTTTTGCCTCTGTTTCAAAAGGAGTCCTGGTGCACAACCTGTCACATGAAAATAAGTTTTAATTGCACATTCATTGTTTTGCAAATCAATTGCATTTCCATGTATGAAAGGTTGTGCACCAAGACTCATTTTGAAACAGAGGTAAATAACAACCCGGAAATGGCATATTTACCGGGTTAACATGTATATAGTGAGCATTGGGTTGCATGGAAGCAAGTCCTCAAGGCTGCCCCCCTCCTCCCTCCCCCCATTTCCCTCCCTCTCTTCCCACAATTTACTCAGTGTGGCAGATCTTTGTCCTCCCATCTGCACTGGGTTGCCATGATTTCTCTGCCACAGGAGCAGTCTCCATTTAGGAGGTACTGCCAATAGTGGAAGCTCCTGGATGTCACAGACACCAACCTCCATTTTGCAATGCAGTTGTCAACTGAGATTATCATGTACATGTCATACATTTTAATGACCTGCCACAATGCAAGGGGAAAATAATTCAGTCATTTTTCAGTAATTTCAGTCATTTTGTAACAACATTAGGCAACATTCCCAGCAGTAAGTTCAAAAAATACAGCACCTACCCAATCATAAGCTTTCCACCCCAGTCAGCGACATTACTTCGGCTGTTGGGTGTATCATATCTGGTTGAGCCACACACACCTAGCATCACAGCAATTATCAACAACAAACCATCCACTAAAGTCAACATTCCTAGTAAAATGAAGATTACATGCCTGTAGAAAATGAGAAAATAACAAATAATTGGGTTTCTACATAACTTTTGTCAAATTTATTCTCTAACTCAATGGTTTCACAGATACATTTCATAACACTTTTAAAAATCCATTTCTTGTATCCCCCTTTTTACAGGGCTTATCTAAGACTTATAAAAATATTATGCATGCAGATGTTGTGGTTTAAATTTATCTTTGGTTTTAAAATTTTCAAACCAGTTTGAAGTTTGTTTCTCTGTATTTGTTTTAGATTATGACAATGAACCTGAACCAAAAAAAAATTAATTTCAACCGAAGATAAATTTAACCCACGACACATGGACAAATAAAACTTCAGGCAGGCCAGATTCATCCATTAATTTAGTATTTAACTATATACCTGTATTTATCATATTTCGTCAACATCCCATCTGGACCAAGATACTTCTCATCTACATCGTTTTTAATTGGATTCAGTGTGTCCTGTATGTACTAATATCAGAAAAAATAAACAATGTTTAATTAACAACTATTCACCGAAGTGGAGGTGGCTAGTGGTGGATATTTACTTTAACTCATTTATTCTTGTCAATGATTACAGTTTTTGCGCGCAAGTTGCTCAGAGGTGAATACCAAAGGATATCCCATATTTGAGTAGCCAATCAGCACGTACCAACAACACTATCCACTGTTCTAGTATATACTAACAATCAATAAGTGGCCACTTGGCACATACGAATAAAATTCTGTGTTATCATTATTTACCTTGTCAATGTCATCTTCTAGAGGTTTCAATACATCTACTTGAGTGTTGTTTATTTTAGATGAGAAATTCTGAAACTCTGCATATAAAATAACAAAATAAAAGGGGTTTAATACATATCTTGGCACAGAAACAACAACTCAGTGAATATAAGCCGAAATCAATACCTTATGAAAAACAGTTAATTTTATTTACATTATTTCCCTTTGTTCCAGATTGTACTAATGGATATCTGAGACTATGAAAAATTATAATCAAACTGGTTTCAAAAATTTTAAGCCAAAGATAAATTTAACCACAACAAATACAATCCCATGTTAATAACTTAAAATCAAGCACTTGACTGCCCTTAACTACCAGTAACTTGATCAGCACATGTAAGTCAACATCAACCCCTTAAAAGTCTCACCTAGCTGACTGTCGATCAGAAAACTGCACCTAGTTAGAGTTTTTCTCAAGATATTAGTGTGGCAGGGCAACCTGTGCAACTTTGTCAATTCAGTTGAATCCTTGGATTCATCAAATGGATAATTTTATTTATGATCCAACAAGTGGAGATGTTAATCAGAAAATTACATCTCATTAGCGGGACTGAGAATTTTTTCAAGGTATTCTTGTATCCAGCTAATTGTTAATGAGTTGTAATTTTCTGATTCTGATGGAATCTAGTCAACAGTATTAGACATGGATGTTATGTACAGATACATACTTTATTGTGTACAACATTTATAAATATTTATTACTCACCATTAGTCAAATTTGTTGTCAGGTTTTGAACTTTCAACGGAATGTTGTGAACTGACTCATTACCCTGAAATTTACAAATGTTCACAAATATATGTTGTACATAGTTCAATTTTGCCCTCAGTACAAAGCAAAATATCAAATTGCAAAAAGGATAAAAGTGAACTAAGTATATACATAATTTAACATAACAAAATACATGTTATAAACAGAGAATACCGGTAATACATGGGAGTGCCTAGATATGGAATTTCTCTTCGAGTGTTCAACTCGATATCTCATGAGTGAGCACAGCGAATGAGTGAGACATCGAGTTGAACATGTATGTATGTCATTCATATATTCAATATGTCAGTGCTATGTTGCCTAACTGCAATGGCTTGCATGCCTTGCTGCCTCGCACTTTCTAACAACCCCTCAGTGCCAGCCTGTGTGAAGCGGTCTCCACATCCAGTTCATGGTAAATACAATACTCCACACATTCTTTCAAGAATGAGAAAATACTTACTTTCACAGCTTCATCTGTCAAATTTGTCTTCACAACATCCTCTACCTTCTTTTGGGTGTCAGTAACATTAGGGACCTTTAGGAAAAAAAATAAATTGACACCTGGAGATGTTTGAAAAAAAAATTTGGACATTTCTGACATTTTCTGGTCAGTTATGAGCTAAATACCCTCCTGCCTACTCAAACTGCATTTGCAACATTTATGGCATTTTTACTTGGGCATGCACAAAAGTCAAATTGGAGATGCAGGGGTTTCAATAAGAGCCTGTTACCGATGGTCTACCACCACATATCTGGCCTCTTACAGCTGTCTGTTAAGATTTCATTTATAAAAATTAATAATTTATAACAATTTATTTTTTGTTTCCTTTTTCTTCTTTTCTCATCTTTTTGCTGCAGTTGCTGGAATTCTACTGGGTTGTTTTCATTTCAAAAAATGTTGAGAAAGTTTAATCCAAACACAAAACTTTTTTTAATCAAGTCTTTCTGAACAGCTTTTGCTAATCTTCTGTGAACATGTATTCTTTAACTCAATTATCTAAAGTTGTCATAATTAAAATTATGTGAATTAATTTAATTTAATTATTGTATATTATACAGTTTTGTCAGTCTCATATTAAAGGGTTCAATGAAATAAACTGTAATATTCAGCCTAATTAAAAAGTGGATAAAGAAGCACTCTGTGTAAATTTGATGTGGTTCATACATGAAGTTGCTTCATGTATGAACCACATCTAATTCCTATTCAGGGTTGCCACGCATAAGAGCCAAAAAAAATTCCCTGGCTTTTCCCTGACCTTTCGCTAACCTCAAAACAATTTTCACTGACGTCACATTAGGTGAATTATCAAATAAGCCAAGTCCACTTTTACATTTGCTTTTAAGCTTTTTCTGCAGACCATATCAATATTCTTCTCTTCATTTTCCATCTCTTTACGTTTTTCACGGGATTTTGAAGACATGACATTTGACTTCACCATCAATTCCATTTTGTTTTTTGTTTCAGCCTGTGTAGCAAGTGCATCTGGTTCTATAGTAAGTCCCTGAACTATTTGCTCAAGCCTCTCCTTCTTCTTCCATGATGACTGAAGCAAAATTCCCCGACTTTTCACTGACTTTGACAAGAACTAAGATTTTCCCTGACTTTTCCCTGACCTTGAAAAATTTTTGTCTTTCCCTGACTTTTCCCTGACTGTGGCAACCCTGGAGTTACATTCGTCAATCTCTCAAAATAATTATTTTAACACTGTGTATAAAAATATTTTTCTGAAACTTGTAGTGACACTCATATACATTTTGTATACCTTGGTAAAGTTTGCGTCAGTGGTCAGTTCATTGCCAACAGGGATTTCATTGCATGTGCTTCCTCCTCCGGTGTTCTTACACTTTTCTTGTGCAGCAGTCAAGTTTTGCCGTGCCGTTGTTAATTCAAGTTGAATGTTGTTACTTTTTGAAACCAGTGAGGAAACCGTGTTTTCTATTTCAGTCAAAAGATTCAGAGACTGCACAACCGCTGAAAATGAATAAAAAAAATGTTACTAGAAATCTTTCTTACTAGAAACTAGACAACTCATAAAATTGAAAATCAAAGTTAACAAGTAACGTGTGATATAAAAATATTTTGTGGCTAGTCTGACGCAACATTTTGTCCCGGCTAAGGGACTCTTCAGAGACCTTAGCTTCTCCACGAAATATTTTATAACTCATAATGTAATATCCTCTGTATCTACTGCTGTCGTACAGTACAGCATTTTGGCATAAGCTTTAAGCAAAGTCAAAATCCAAACGAAAAGTAAAATGCATGTTGATACTACACGCCAAAATGCTGGATTACATTGAATCATATTGTCACAGATGGGGTCTCACCCTGTCTGTTTTATTTAAGTTGGATATACTTTGGTTTTGTAGAAACTGTAGTTGATCAGTTGTTGTGTTGTGGCTTTATTGTCTTTGAATCCTTTGTTTTAATAACGTCATTTGGCAACTATACACCATCTGCAACATCAAGAAACTGATCATCCCTCTTTCCTCCATGGAGGAGCAATGACCTTACCTTTTTGTAATTGATGTTCACATATTAACACAAGAATGCTTATTTACTAGTATTACTTAAGTCTTAGGGCTAATATGCAATTTGTATAGCCATGCGTGGCCATTGTCATGTTCATGTCCTTTGTAATCATAAAAAAACAGCTGTTGCAAAAACAGAAAAAGTGTGTGACAAAATTGGTCATAAAAATTGTCAGTTTTGTCACAATAATGGTATCAAAAGGCCGTTCAACTTTCCAACTATGGTGCTATAAAATCTAAAATGGTCTCAAAATTAACAGCACTACATTCTTTTGATTACTGGTTTCTGATTTTCACAGCCATTTATAATGATCGACCATAACTTACAACATGATATAACAGAGTTATGTACCTTTTTCAAGATCTATGACAGCATTGAAAAGTTCTTCAAATAGAGGTGAACCTTTCTGCATTAGAGGAACAACTATATCTCTGCCCATGTCTGAAAATAACAACAGTCAAACCAAATATTGAAAATCAATTGAATTGAAAAATGACGCCCGTCATCTGAAAGAGCATCCAAAACTTAGCAGGTTTACCAAATTTGAGAGTTATTGGTTAAAATGCAAAGGCATTCAAAATCGCTAAAATTAGAGAGCTTAATATGGTTTGGAAAAAACCATACTGAACTCTCTTATTTTAAAAATTTTGAAAAGTGTACCATGCCTTTGCATTTTAACCAATTTGAACCCATGACCTCCGTAACACCGGGCAGGTGCTCTATCCACTGAGCTACAAGAACTCTTGGTGAGCGCGGCCATTTTACTAAGGTTCATGCGACATGCATCCTACATACTGCTAGCACTCACCAATGACATCATCAACCAAAATGCCAATCATAGGAACAGCCTCTTGAGCTACAATATGACTCAGTTCCTGAAATTATAATTAACACCCACCAAAAGTTACATGTGGCTAGTCTGATGATGGTATAGCTCATACCGAAATATAACAGTTTATTTTCCAAGATCATCTTTTGTTGTCAAAATTATTGTGGCACAATGAACTTTTTCGGATTATCCTTCGTCCTTTATGAGCTATCTGACAATATTCCCATTCCTATAACTAAACTAAGGTCACCCTATGTAATCTTACAATGGTGTAATTTATTTACCCACACAACTATAAAAGGGAAGAGCTCTCAGCTGCTCATAAGAAAGCATGTGTGTTGTGGTTTCAATAATTATTTATAATTGGTTTAAAATTTCTCAAATAAGTTTGATTTTCATTTGTCATTTCATTTTCATATTACCGGGTAATATTTATCATAATCTCAAACAAAGGAAAATAAAAATCAAACTGGTTTGAAACATTTTGGAACTTAGAACTTTCAGTAAGTAATAAATGATTTTATCATTTGGAAATGTTCTGGTGTCATTCTAATAAGCTAGACTAGTTCTTAGATGGCTATGTATCATTTGCCCAATTTATACTTGAAGCACTTGGTTCAGTCATAATCTGATATAATCTACATCATAATCTGATACAAAGGAAAATAAAAATCAAACTGGTTTGAAACATTTTGAGCTGACAATAATTTTAAACCACAACATTCATGATTCATTGACTAATAAAATATCTTTAGTTTTGAGAAATGGGAGGAAAACTTGGTGGATAGAGGTACTATGAGAGTAAAGTGTCTTGCCCAAAACACAGCGCAGTGCCCCGCTCAGGGCTCGAACCCGGACGGTTCGATCCGGAGTCCAGCGCACCAACCATTAGGCCACTGCATCTCCCAGCCTCGGATACTCACTCAATTTTATTTGTTTACTAGTGCTTTGCAAAGTAATTCAAACACTACATCCACACAGGTTCCTTCAGTGGAGGAGGGAAGGCAAAGAAACAAAGAAAAATGACAAACAGGGTGAGCACCAGGGTCAACAGGAAGGGGGAAAAGGCGAGAGCCTCTTCCATATAATGATTTCAAAATGGTGCCCGATTTCCAAAAGACCTATCTTCTCTCCTTCCCAGTGTTCTCAGTGAGCTCTTCTCCCGAGGGCCTGCACTTTCTTTTCACCTCTCCCCATTTCCAGGACTCTGCAGAGGAGACAGAACACTAACACATTACTAACCTTGATTGTATTACCAGTGTAAATGTGAATGTCACCAAATGAGTCTCTCCACACATTCCTTGCATGTGGAATACTGTCGCTCATTCTAACACTTGAAGCTAAAATAAAACTACCTGCAAGACTAAATAAAATTTATACCAAAAGTCAATTAATTTCTAAGAGAGGTTGATCCTGCTTTGCTAAATTTTCAGAACAAAATTTATATTAATAAATTTAGATTTATAAATAAATTTATTATTACTAATTAATGTAGGCACTAATTTATTGTTTTCTGATTCCCCTTCCCTCTCCCTCCTCACCTTTCCTCTCCTCTAAACAATGTTCATTTAATCCGAGTTTGAAGGATTACATATTTCAAGATCTTCAAAACAACATTGATTTAGTCTCAAGCTTAGTAAGTTCATTCTTCACAGTTGCATGACAATAAAAATAATGACAATTAGCTAGATAGTTAATCTAATTTGCATAAGAAAAATAAAATAATAATTACATGAGAAAAAATGCACAAAGGAGGATTCCAGCTGAGTAGGCTATCCTTTCTTTAGTTGGATGTTGCTTGAGTTTACTATCATCGATAGAGCCGCCACAGTTCCCTTTACAGCGGCAGCAACAGAACACAAGACCAACAATGGGAATAATCACTGCAGCAATCAGAGAGAATGATGCCAACACTATCATAGGAACTTCATAATCAATCACCTAAGAATGAATTAAAAAGCACAAAGTAGACATTAAATTTCCTTCAGTTGAATGTGGGTACTTGGGGGTAAAAAATTTCAAATGTACCTCAGTGATGCTTGGTGACTTTCCTCCTTTACCAAATGATTTACTCAAAGTATTTCCAATCATTTCTGTCAAAGACAGGAAAACACATACAATATTTTACAGCACTTGACACTGCTGAAAATCATAATAAGTTTATTTACAGTTATTTACAGTCAAACGCGCTGAACCGCAACCACCCGACTAAGTTTTTGACATCTTTTTGACAAGTTTTTGATTAGTTTGATCATAGTCTCCTCTATTAACTATGGTTTGATGGCTTCCGGTTGCACAACGGCTTATACGAACGATCTGTGAAACATTCAGTTTCAATTGGTTTTACAAACCCAGAAAAAATTTCCTGTGCGAAAAGTTAAGTTTGACCAAATTTTTGTCGGCATAAAATTTATTTATCACCAGTTGAACTTGGCATAATCGCTTGTGCGAAGAGTTGTTTGAAACCCTTTCAAACGCTGACGTTTGAAGACAAATCATGCAATGGTTGATATACCGGTACCCCGCCTTCCATTTTTCAAGGCATCTGATTGGCAGTTTAAAGTAACTGGAAGCCGTAAAACTTACCGTAAACACCCGCAGATAAGCCGCACCTTTTTTCCAAAAATCGTCGCTCAAAATTGGGGGTGCGGCTTATCTGCGGGAACATTTCAAAAAGATGCCGTACATTTCAGTGAATTGACACTTTTATAAAAGCCTTCGTTAGCAGATCCTGTAAACGGTTTATGGCCACTTTTCTAGAACAGGAAAACGTCACACAGCACAAAATTTCCATTCCCCCACAAAGCTGTTTGCAGTGTCGACGAAGGCCTGTAATAAACTTCAACCGTAATCGATCGGCCCGGCCTCCACGAGCGAGAAAATTGCACGTTATTCTCGAGTATTCGTGTGGTCGAACTTTGCCGTTTAGCACTTCGATGACAAATTGATTACAAAACTCCCTTTGTGCAACAAGTTTATCTCCGACAGTTGGCTCTCAAATCTATTTATTTGTGCGTCACGATAGCCACGAACATCAGAACGAACAGCAGAATCTCCCTCCATCTTGAAACTTGAGTAAACAAACATCACTCTCGGCCTAGTTAACCGCGCGGCCATGGGCCGAGCGCGGTTCTTGCTCTACACGGGATTTATTTTTCGTCGTTTTTTTTTTGTCGGTGACTAGACCCAAACTTCCACTCGAACAAATGGCGATCGGGACTTCGGATCACGCAACCTGGGATGTTTATTCGCCAAAAGCTGTTGAAACATGAATGTACGGGAAATGTTACGGATATTGTTTTCTTTATTGTGTATAAAGTATATTTTCTTTTGGTTTTATCGAAGCGTTCGATTCAAAGCGCATGTTGAATACACTGAAAAAGGTATTACGTCAACCATGGAATGCGCTGATGTTGCAGGTTTCACTTTCGTTAGGTGACAAATAACATTGTGTTACATTTGCATGTTTATGTCGGCAGAAGCGACGGTCATTAATTTAATTTGTTTCCTCTTCTGCGAGTATTTCTTGTGGGTTTAGGCAATCAAAGTGAATTCTTTGGCTATTTCCTTGAAGTGAGTTCAAATATTTGAAAGGAAATGAAATATTTGCTTAAGTAAACAATTGAGCGTGCCCGAACGTGCAGGGGTTACGTCATTCGAAGGGAAAAACCCCAAGCTAAAGATAGCCGGGGATAACGTAAGCCTTGGATTGTGTGACTCGCGTGACTACTTTGCTAGTCCTTTACTCATGATGCAAACAGATTAAATTTAACCGTGACTTTTGAGAAAGAAAGCTGTTAATTAGCCAAAAATATAAGCGCGGTTTTAAGTTGCTATAGCAACTTCTTGTCCTAACGTGTTCGATCTAATGCCTGGTTACTAAGCTACGAACGTTCGACAAACGAAAACACACGTTCTTGTTCTCAAAAATCTGTGGAAACAAGTGTTGAATGAAGAAATACTTGTCAACAAATACCAGAAAAAGATCAATCATATGTCAAAGTTAAAGGAAATGATGCTCATTATATTACAGTGCGACTACTCGAACCGGGGCACCCTGAACAAAATTAACCAATCACAGTGTTAATTGAACACAAAGGATAAGGACATTTTTTTAGCAACGGACCAATGACGTTCTAGGACGCAAACAAAAGATTAGTAACAAAATTTGAACTGTCAACAACGTTACAAACAGATGCGGACCTCTCAGGAAACTTGCCTTCTATTTGATTGGTTACTTTCGATCCTAAATTTTTAAGAACACGCAAAATCAGTCTTGGCTTTTCAAATTCGATGGAATAATAAATAATATTCGCCGCCACGATCAGGATCAGTGTAAAGGAAACGTTAGTATACAGTTGGAATTGAACAAACCTTTATTGGCTTTGCATTTACAGACAATCTCTAGCTCTCACAAGAACGTTTTTATGCTATAAAATAAAACGCAATGCATGGAATGAACGTTTGTTGTTTACTTGTTATCGAAAACACGGTAGGTCAACATGATGAACGATGCCGTTGAGCAGTAGCCTTTGCTGCAGTTCTGTGCTACTAATGATAGGCTTGCACAGTTTTTCGTTTTCTGAAATTCAACGACATCTTCCACCATTTTTGATCGTGGCGCAGCTGCTCTCCGTGCATGCATCGATGAATTGTTTAAATAATAGTCACGCAAAACGTTTTGCACAAAGTGCCGACTACTTTTGACTTTGCCTGCGATTATCTGTTGGTTCATTCCAGTGTGATGTAAGTCCAAAACACGCTCTCGTAACAATTGGGAATGACGGCGACCATTATCATATATCCCCCGTCACGATTCAATCGAACTTGAACATTTTGATAAAACGCCATTTTGGAAACTTTTACATGGAAAACATGAACAGAGCTTTTTGATGAAACTTACATGTAAAATTTAGGATCAAAATGAACCAATGAAATAGAAGGCAAGTTTCCTGAGAGGTCCGCATCTGTTCGTAACGTTGTTGACAGTTCAAATTTTGTTACTAATCTTTTGTTTACGTTCTAGAACGTTATTGGTCCGTTGCTAAAAAATGTCCTTATCCTTTGTTTTCAATTAACACTGTGATTGGTTAATTTTGTTCAGGGTGCCCCGGTTCGAGTAGTCGCACTGTAAAACGCTAAAATTGTGGGTAAGACTTTGATGTTCCATTCCGTTTCAATGCCATAGTGAGTTACATTCGATGAAGAAGACTTCTGAAGACTCTTTAGAAAAAAAACTTTTTTTCCAAAATTTAAGTTGCTAAATTCAGGGTGCGGCTTATCTGCGGGTGCGGCTTATCTGCGGGTGTTTACGGTATCAAAGTAATCAAAAACTTGTCAAAAAGATGTCAAAAACTCTATGGTTGAATGCGTTTGACTGTAATGAATTAATTTCTTCATTGTATATGTTACAGGTAAAATTTGAATTCAGGTTAAATCTTTTTTTTAACCTACATTATTTTTTCAACCAGGTAAAACTTAGGGTTATTATTAGGGTAAGGGGTTGGGTTGGAGTCGTATAATTATTATTAAAAAATCTAGTGGTTCACCCAACTTTTCCAGTGTGGCAAAGTGGATAAGGGGTTGGACAGCAAATCTGGATGTTGAGAGTTCAAATCTTAGAGGTGCGGCTTAGTTAAAAGGTAAGAAAAAAATGGATGACACTGTCTACTAGCATAAAATTTGACTTTGTGAATAATGATTTGATAAGCAGGGGTAGTGGAGAGGTGAAAGGGCTTGCCTCCCACCTGGACCCAGCCTAATAATGTTTGCTGACTTTTTTGTGGGTGCTCATCCTTGCTCCGAGAGTTTTCGCTGGGTTCTCCAGTTTCCCTCCTTATACAAAAAAACAACCTTTTTTAAATTTCAACTTGATCAGGAACCAGAGTGTCACAGGTTTCAATTCTTAGTCATAAAAAACCAGATTGAAAAACCATAAAAATTAATATGCAACCTAATGGACATGATTGATGTACATGGAGAAGAAGCCAACAAGATCTGTAAAGCCTGGTTCACACTAGCGACATAACAACATGGACATAATGACATAAAGAAAAGTCTGAGTTCAGTTCTTTCCTTATGTCATTATGCTTATGTCATTATGTTCCTACTATGTTGTTATGTTACGTTGTTCACACTGGTGACATAAAACATCGACATAAGGTGTTTTTTTACATTTGCGTGACCTTGTCGTTATGTCGTTTATGTCACTAGTGTGAACCAGGCTTAATTTTTGCTTTTCATAACACATTTTCCTTTTCATTCTACACTAGATGTGCAACATCTTGGGTAGATCGGTTAGCCTGAATAGTGATCAGGTTAGCCTGAATAGAGCTCCAGTTAGGCTGAATAGAGCTCATGTTAGCCTGAATAGAGCTCATGTAACCCTGGATAGCACTCTGGTTAGCCTGTTTATGGTTAGCTTTATATACTGGTAATGGTAAAACGATCTATACTAAGAAGTCTGCTGGTCTACAGTCTGCATTTGTCACACAACGATCACTGGGTGGCACTTGATCAATTGTGATTGGTGTAGAAGCTTAAGTAAGCCCAGCTAATATGAAGTATCCAGAATTCATTCTACAGCCACTGAGGGGGAGAGAGCAGAAAGGGAGCAGTGATGAGAGTGCTCACCTACCTTATATGTGGGTTGAGGTTATTGTTGGTTCTCGTCCCCGCTCCCTGGGTTTTTTCCCGGATGAATCGCCACCGTTTTCCTCCCTCCATAAAAACAACACTTCTACGTTCCAATTCGTTCGAGCGATGGGGAATCCGACAAACTTTTTTTTTCCGCCGAAAATCATTTAAACTAAGTTTATTGCAGTGAAAAGCCTTACCATATGGTGGCTGATTCCTCAATGTCAAAGCTATTCCACTTGCAATGCTTGTGAGGCCGCTCAAACTCCATTCACCTTCGTCTTTTTGCAAACTGTAGGCTTCTCCCTTGGGCAATGGCGGGAAATCCTTCTCGCGCTCACTCTCGCCACATTTTGTACAAAGCAGGAAAAGTAAGCTGAACACCCAGATCGACATTGCAGCCGATTGATTTCCAATTTCACAAACTGCTCAGCAATTGCAAGATACACCGCCAATAAGATTCACCGAGTGGGAAATCTTGAACAACGAGGAATAAGAAGATGATAATGGAGCTGCAATTACTACATGGAGCAAAACTGAACACTCGATTCACGTCTTCAGCTGAGAGATATCGAGGTAAGCTCTTATCAGCCGGCAAAAAGGTTAGGAAGGCGGAAAATCGGAGAGAAAAAAACCTTCTGTTGTTGTTTGCAGTAGTGCAAACATATTTGTCCAGAAATCCAACCAATGACATTTTTAGAAATAAAATACATTGGAGTCAATCTTTGATTGACAGAAGTTAATGTATGGAGCGCAGCCCTAGCCTCGCACCGGCGCGGCCTCACTTCCACGGGAGCTCGACCTCGCGCGCCGTTCGTGCTGACGCGTACATTGTGCAGTTTGCTCGCTGCAAGTTGTTTATTTTCGTCGCTCTGTTCGCTGTTTTCTGCATGTTTTTTTGCGTCCATACTCGAAGCCACCACCTTATAATGTCCGATACACGTACCTAAGTGCCCCGGCCGACCTCTGGGGCCAACATCTAGCCCGGTTGCCGGTCAACGGCGCCGCAATTCTTCTGTGTGTCATCGCCCGCCACTTTGGCGCCGGTTTTCATTCATAGCGGAGCTCCCGCGGGCGCCTTCGGCGCCCGCGGGCGGAGCTCCATACCCATAGAAAATGGGAAATCCATCAAGCCAAGAAAATTTGGTGGTCGCCCGCGTCCGTACGTACGTACGTACGTACGTACGCACGGATTAGGCCTGGGACGAGTTTATCTTTGTCCTTGATTTGGAGTCCTTCTTAAGCAAAAAGTAACACAAAAACATTTTTTGGTTTGTTGAGAGTTAACTTAAATGTCATAGAAACTTGTAAGAACACTTTATTAATTCAGCATTTTTTTTTCTCATGTTTTCTCATGATCTGGACATTTCATTTCAACTTAAACGAAGCGGTTGTATGAAAAGGCGGCAAATAGTTGGTACGTTGTTCACTTTTTAACCTGAATGAAAGACACGAAGAAAGATCAAAGCATGCTGGAAAACATAGTTCTCCGTGAATATTTCTCGCTCTTGTTACTCATCCACATCATGAAAACTCATGCCAAATGATTTACGGCAACCTCTTAACGGGAAGATCCGAAATAATTGCCGACTTGAACATGATATACATCGGACAACACCGAGAGTTGAAGCACTGCGGCTAACCAAGGCTGAAAAATTAATTGCGCTGACACTGAGCTAAGATAAAAGTGAGCTCAGAGCCGTTGAAGTTCACTAAGTGGTGGATAAAAGACTGTTAACAGCTACACCGAAAGGAAAGGAGAGATCAATCTTCGCTGATGTATATGCCGCTGGTGTTGGAGTAAGCCGTACAACGAGTGGCGTTTTCGTTTCTGATATATATTGTGCTGGTTTGAAATTTTTGCCCTGCAGAATTTTACAAGCCTTCCCCAAACTTGAGGTAACAAACGTAAATGTATATATGCAGTAAGCATAAGTTTGATTTTATTGTGAGAATCTGTTTATACTATACTTCATTTATGAACGAATTTGAAGTAGTGTCGGTTTTCCGATCTTCCCGTATAATTCAATTAATGCTGCTCACAAACCTGTTCATGTTTGTACATTTCATACAGACATTGTTTATTAAATATTTCGTTTAGGTTAATTGTGTTGTGCTTTAGTTAGTGGAGTTAACTGTGATGTTCATGATTGACCATGATTGGATTTTGATAACAATAAGCTTATCAAATTATTAAGTTTCACGGATCAAAATCACGATTTCGCTTTATAAATTACAAACTACACGTACAGAAAAATCCTGCGAAACAAAACCGAGTAAAACTACTCAGCGATACTGCACACCAATATATATTTAAGCGATCTATTATCCAACCGCTCTTTTTTTATACTCGCTTGCATTTGTTTTGTTTCTCTCATCAGCGAGTGCGTTGAAATCGTAAACCAATATTTCGCCGATTTCGTTGCGAGTTACCTGTGCTTGGCTGAGCAAGTTCAGACTTAACCTTCCGCATATTTGCTTACCAGAAATAAATAAAATTGAATCAGTTCTCTGCATAAAATTCTAGCAAGGCGTACGGTAAAACAGAATAAGTTAATCATGCAACCAAACTGCAACGAAAAGAACACGGTTCAGAACAGTCAAAACAACATTGTAAGGTTACTTTGTGCACCACTTTCCAAATCACAAACTGCCACAATTCTTACACAAAATCTGCTTTAAAATGATTTACAAAACCGGAACCATCAATTTGCAGAGTTTGTTTTCCGCCGTGAGTTTTGTTTGCCGTAGCGCGAGTTCATTTTGTTTACTGTGTTTAGCAGCTAGTTTACTTAGTTTGTTTTGAAGTATTTTTGTTTTTGCCTTGAGTTATTTTTTTTTTATGCCCTAACTGTTTTGCAGTAAATCAAAGCAAGACCAAGGTTCTTTTTTACATTGAATAAGTCATAAAGGTTTATTAACATGGTGTACAGTAAACGTTGTATAAAGTTTTACTAAGATTTGTGACCATTTGTTGTTCCGCCTACGTGCGTACGTGAGGAACCCAATAAAGTGCACTCATCATTTTTAATGTTAGAACCTGTCATAGGCAAAAATTTAGACGGATTAACCTCGAAATATATTGACATCGCCTGCGTCAACAAAACCATGAGAGGTTTTTATATGTAACTATTAAGTTTAACCATGAGCGATAAAAAATTAATTTATTTTGAACCCTTATGGGTCACTGTATAAGCTTAGAAATAGGGTGGCTAATTATTTGTTAACACTGTAATTAAATTGGGAAAAAAAAATAATAAATGGGAGCTCCGCTTTTAGGCCTGCCTAAATCTATATATTATCGTCCACCGGTACTGGCGCACGGCAAGCAATACCTTCTTCAGCGTGCCATAGTCCGGTTCAGGCCGTTCAGTCTATCCTGCAGTCTTACCTACTGCCTATGGTCCGGGCCGCCATTCAGCAGGCGTTCCAGGCTTGGCAGCAGACCTTCCTAAGTACCGCAGGTTTTTGCGTCGCTGTTTTTTCATCCACGCTGCCTTCGAGTGCACCCGCGGCAAGCCAGCAGTTCGCTATTTTACAAGCCTCTGGTCCGTTAGCCGACGGCTCCTTAAACAGTGCTGTGTTGTCAACCGGTCACAAACATCGTAAAAAACCAGGCTGCGAAACCTGATCGACAATTGGTAGAGCGTATAGCTAGATTGAGCTGCGACGGACTTTCGCTGGCGCCTACTTCATTTGCGCAGGGTTCGCTTCGACTATTTTACCGGGATCCTCTCAACCTGTCTCCTCTCCAACCACTTCGTCGCTAGCAGGTGAGTCGTGTCTTTTCATCTTTCGTTTCGTTCTGCCTTTGTCCGGCCGGCCTCGCTTCTTACGCGGCCGGTGCCATCACTGGTTAGCGCCCCCACCCCTCACTAGTTACATGGCTCTCATCGTGACGCCCCTTTCGCCCACGACGGACCAAGTTCGGCATTACGCTGGCCTCGCAAACGCTCTGATCTTTCATTGTCGCGTACACGGGATTCGCAAGGAGTTCGTCACTAACACTCCTATCGCGAACACGGACTCGCAAACGCCCAGGTCGCGTACGCTGGGCTGTCGAGTGTCGGGTGTCACCTTCGCTGGATTCTCCGACGCTGGTGTCACAAGCACAGGTCTCACCGACAATTTCTGTCATGTACCTTGGACCCACAGCCGCTGCCGTCGAGACATTGGACTCGCAAACGCTCGATTACGCAGTCGGGTTTTGCAAACGTTCTTGTCACGCACACGGGGCACGCACACGTTTCTGTCACGTATGCTGGACTCCCAGAGGCAGCTGTCACAACGCTGGACCCACGGACGCTACTGGTAGGATTACATTGGATTGGTTGGTTTGCTTACATTGGTTTCACAAACGCTGCTATCTCGAGCACGTTGGACTCTCAGACGCTACTATCCTTATCACAGACCCACAGAGGCTGCTGTCAGGCAAATTGGACTCACAGACGCTGCTCACGAACGCATGGTCACGCATATAGGACTCGCTACCGCCCCTGTTGCGAACCCTGCACTCGCAAAGCTTCGGATACGCACACAGGTTTTGTACACGTTCCTTTCACGCACATAAAACTCGCAAACGTTTCTGTCACGTTCGCTGGATTCCTAAACGTCTCTCTCTCAGTCACTGGGATACACCGACACTCTTGGTCATGTCCATTCACGAACTCTGCTGTCTCGAACTCAGGTCTCGCATACGCTCCTGTTTACGAACACAGGACTCGCAAACGCTCCTCTCACGAACGGAGGACTCGCAAATGCCCTTTTCACGCACTCCGGTCGCACAAACGGTCCCGTCCCGTACGCTTGACTCCCAGACGCAGCTGTCACAACGCTGGACTCACTGACGCTATTAGTTGGATTACATTGGATTGGTTGGATTGATTGATTACACTGGTTTCACAATCGCTGCTATCTCGCTGGTTGGCTATTGGTTGGATTAATTACATTGGATTGGCCGGTTTGATTACACTGGTTTCACAAATGCTGCTATCTTGATCACAATGGCCTCTCAGACGCTAATGTCCCTATCAAGACCCACAGAGGCTGCTGTCAGGCAAATTAGATTCACAGGAGCTGCACACGAAGGCATGGTCACGCATATAGGACTCGCTACGCTCCTGTTGCGACCCCTGCACTCGCAAATCCTCGGATACGCACACAGGTTTTGTACACGTTCCTTTCACGCACATAAAACTCGCAAACGTTTCTGTCACTTTCGCTGGTTTCCCAAACGTCGCTCACACAACCACAGGATACCCTGATGCTCTTGGTCATGTACATTCACAAACTCTGCTGTCACGTACTCAGGCCGCATACGCTCCTGTTTACGAACACAGGACTCACAAACGCTCCTCTCACGAACGGAGGACTCGCAAACGCCCTGTCACGCACTCGGGTCACACAAACGGTCCCGTCACGTACGCTGGACTCCCAGATGCAGCTGTCACAACGCTGGACTCACTGACGCTTTTGGTAGGATTACGTTGGATTGATTACACTGGTTTCACAAACGCTGCTATCTCGTTGGTTGGCTATTGGTTGGATTACGTTGGATTGGCTGGATTGATTACACTGGTTTCACAAACGCTGCGATCTCGTTGGTTGGCTATTGATTGGTTTACATTGAACTGGTTGGTTTGAGTACACCGGTTTCACAAACGCTGCTATCTCGATCACGTTGGACTCTCAGACGCTACTATCCTTATCACAGACCCACAGAGGCTGCTGTCAGGCAATTGGACTCACAGACTCACGAACGCATGGTCACGCTCATAGGACTCGCTGATGCTCCTGTTGCGAACCCTGCACTCGCAAATCTTCGGATACGCACACAGGGTTTGTACACGTTCCTCTCACGCACATAAAACTCGCAAACGTTTCTGTCACGTTCGCTGGATTCCCAAACGTCTCTCTCTCAGCCACTGGGATACACGGACACTCTTGGTCATGTCCATTCACAAACTCTGCTGTCACGAACTCAGGTCTCGCAAACGCTCCTGTTTACGAACACAGGACTCGCGAACGTTCCTTTCACGAACGCAAGTCTCGCTACGCCCTGTCACGCTCTCGGAACACGCAAACGCTCATGTCACAATCAAGACTCACCAACGTTCCTCTCACGCACACAGGGTTGGCGAACGCCGCGGTCACAAAAACGGGATTCACAGAGGCTGTTGTCTTCTACATTTAGTTTCACCGTCTTTGATGGCACAGTCCCAGTATTCACAGACGCTGCTCTCACGAACGAAGGATTCGCAAGGGTCCGGTCAGGCACACAGAACTAGCAAACGCCTCTGTCACCCATACAGTACTTGCAAACGCTCGGTCATGCACGCAGGACCCACAATCGCTCCATTGACGTACAAAGAACTCGCGAATGCTCCTGTTGCGCACTCAGGACTCGCAAACGCTCGGTCACGCGCACAGAACTCGCGAACGCTAACGTTACGTACGCTGGATTTTCTAACTCTGCTTTCACCAACGCTCACAGATGCTGTTGTCATGCACCGACATTGGTGTTTCAGTTGCCGCTCTCATGATCACAGGACTCGCAAACGTTGGTGTCACGAACACCGGCTTTGTACACGCTCGGTCACGCTCACAGGAGTCCCAAATCGCTCCCGCTACAATTGTAGGACTCAGAAATGCTCCTGTCACGTACGCTGTACTCCCAGATGCTGCTGTCACGAACACAGGACTCGAAGACGCCTCTTCCCCGTACACACGATTCGGAGCCGCTCTTATCACGCACACCGGACTCGCATTCGCTCCTATCATGTACGCCGGACTCTCACATGCGGCTGTCTTACGTAAAGACAGGACGTACAGACGCTGTTGACTCGTACACTGGACTGTCAGACGCCGCTGTCACGAACACAGTTTCAGACGCTGCTGTCGCGAACTCGCAACCACCGTGCCACGCACATACGCTCCTTTTAGTCCACTCCGGTCAGGCCACGCCCGGCAATGCAAAGCGCCATGCACCAGGTCGTACCCCCTTCGTGCTGCTTGGAGCCCTCCTCGCTCCAGCTCGTCAGTTTGGCGTCGGTTTCCATAGCAACCGTCCAAGCAACTACTTCCTCAGTCGGGTCCCCTTCCTTCGCTCCGGGGGCCACTCCTCTGGTGCCCAGTCCCTTTGCATTGCAGGCCAAACACCGCCTTCGCTTTGCGTAGCGTAATTAGACATTAATTGGAGTCAATCTTTGATTGACAGAAGTTAATGTATGGAGCGCAGCCCTAGCCTCGCACCGGCGCGGCCTCACTTCCACGGGAGCTCGACCTCGCGCGCCGTTCGTGCTGACGCGTACATTGTGCAGTTTGCTCGCTGCAAGTTGTTTATTTTCGTCGCTCCCACCCTACCCTGCTCCCCTTAATTACGTTTTCTATTTCTTTTTTCTTTTTTACTCCACTGGCTCCGGTCAGTGTGACTTATGCAAAGGGTTTTTGCTGTGGCGTCGGTTTCCATAGCAACCGTCCAAGCACCTACTTCCTCAGTCGGGTCCCCTTCCTTCGCTCCGGGGGCCACTCCTCTGGTGCCCAGTCCCTTTGCATTGCAGGCCAAACACCGCCTTCGCTTTGCGTAGCGTAATTAGACATTAATGCCAAGATTATTGACAAGGCTCCCACAATGCTTTGTTGACTTTCCTGTTCTCAAAGCGTAAGGGAAGGGTGGGAGGGGACTGGAAGTCCATAACTAGTCATAACTAGTTGTGGACTTCTGGAAAAACATCCTCCTGCAGACTCGTAGTGGAGGAGTGGAGATCTACGTTTTGGATTCTTATACAGTCAACTTTTCGCCTTGTAGACACCCCGCGGAATTTCTGACACCTTCGTGCCGGGTACGAAAATTAGACCCCAAAATAACGTTTTCACTCTCAATAAAGCGGACACTATGAATTTCTCATATAAAATAATTTCGTAAAGCAGCGTAAAACTGTAGTCTGTTGTTGTAAAGAGCCGAGAGTCCTTTTGAGCGTTTTCACTGTTGCACACAAAAGGTCTTGACTATAGGCATGGCGCTGAAAGAGTGTTGTGGGCGGGATCGAGAGGGTTATAAATGCATTCACGTTTGAACATAGTTAGTAGTACCCTCTACTAACTATGGTTTGAATTAAGACTTGCATTGGTGCACTCGAGGGTTTCAGCCAGAGTCACAGGGTTTTTCTCCTTCTTCTTCTGATGAATGCAGCCACGATCGTAGGCCGCAAAAACATGATTTGCTGGGACAAGATACTGTTGTTTACTTTCTTTTTGCGTTTTCTTATACAAATCATAAGAAAACAATTATGAGTATGTTAAAAAAACGTTTTTAAACCCGAGCGAAATAAAAGCTGTCAGCCATGATTTGACCAATAGCCTTCAAGAACTGCCCGTGGAATTCATAAGTAAAGCTTTTCAATTCTTCTTGAAAATTTTCTTTTTGGGTAATAGGTTTCTTTTGTTTTATTTGTTTGTTTTCGTGTTGTTTTCTTCTACAGTGCTGGTAGAAAAACGTACCAATTACTCGCTATAGCTATATACGTAATACAGTCGCACCCCCATTAAGCGGCCAGTTACTAAAGTCCTGAAACTGATGTCAGTATAATACTGTAAATAAAACCCCTTTTAAGCGGCCACCTTTCTGCCGTCGCAATGAACGTTCCTCTATTGTTTTTACCCCCGGGGGGGGGGGGGGTGCTTGACAGAATCTCGGGTAGGGAGGTGCGGCCCGACCGCCCAAACCCTGACCCTGTTTAAGACACGAATCTCTGATTTTCCTACCCTGTTTAAGACAGAATGCCAATTTTTGATACCCTGTCTAAGACATTTGTTGTAGCATAACCAATCGGGAATTAAGCTTGGTATCAATACCGAAGTCAATGGAAGTCAACACTAAGGAAGAACTTGCAAAAATTCAGCTTGCGGCTAAGTTCCTATAAATTAACATATTTGCTTATCCTGTTTAAGGCGTTGGTCCATGTAAAGATACCCCGTTTAAGACAAAAAGGGGCGAAATAGATACCCCGTTCAAGACAAAAATCCTGAAAACCATACCCTGTTGGGCCGCACGTCCCCGTTAAGCCCTTATAAGGGAGTGCCCCCCCCCCCCCCCCCCTGGTTTTTACCCCTGTTTAGCGGCCAGTAAGAATGTAGCATTCGATGTTTGGATTTAATTTCAACAAGCTCGGACAGTGACGGCTGACAAATCTTTCAAACACAGGTTTATGGTCCTCTTCATGTGGTTCCGCTATTCCTTTTCCCGGTATTTTGTATTGAAATAACGTAGCCTTTTTAAATGGCCTTATGCTAATTTCTGACGAACCTTATTAAGCAGCCAACCTCTCGATTAGGCGGCCAGTTGCCAATTTCTCCGAGGGTGGCCGCTTAATATAGGGGTTCTACTGTTCTCGTCTCCGCTGAAGACCCCTTCATCTGTTTGAGCGCCTCGCCTTGCATTCAATTTTTTTCTTCCGGCCGCCATTTTACTTCCACTATTAAAAGGCGTGCTCTTTTGATTTGCCAGCTATACTCGGAAAAAGGCGGCGTTTCAAAGGACATCCACCATTTTTCGCGTCTCTTCCAGGTTTCTTCTGGAACTTTATGTGTACTTACACAAATGGATGATTTATCAAAAAGACAATTGTTTCCCGGATTGATAAAGTACCACCCAGTGATTAATTTGAACAACCCGGGCCTGGAATAAGAACTGATGCGGCAATGCTTTTTATTATTTAACAAAGACCGATTAAATGTATAGGTTTCTTTGGAGAAGTATGAAATTGTATCATGGTCTTTTCAATTTATACAATTACTAAATATAATTGAGCAACTTTTATGTGACATAAAAAGAAGAGCGACAGCTTATATAACAAAAAAAAAGCCTTACCATAGGGTGGTTGATTCCTCAATGTCAAAGCTATACGACTTGCAATGCTTGTCAAGCTGCTCAAACTCCATTTGCCTTCGTCTTTGTTCAAACTGTAGGCTTTTCCCTTGGGTAGTGGCGGGTACTTCATCTTACTCTCGCCACATTTTGCACAAAGCAGAAAGAGTAAGCTGAACACCCAGATCGACATTGCAGCCGATTTCCAATTTCATAAACTCCAGGAAGATGGTATCGCCAACGCAAAGGAGTCACCGGTTCGGAACTCTTTGAAGAATTAAGAATTGAACAATAGGAACTTTTGTTGACAGAATAAATGAAATACAAAGTTATTTGGCTCGTGCCTAGGAACTATTGTTATTCGATATTAAAAAAAGGTGCAAATAAGTTGCGCTTAATTCTATCTATAGTTTAGCGTTGATGACTGGGTTTTCAGCTCACTTAGCTTGGAACAAAACGGAAAAGTCGCTTCACGTCTTCAGCTAAATGAGGTACATAATACAAGTGGGTAAATCAGAGAAAACAAAATACTCTCTGCTTTGCTGTTTGTATCAGTGTAAACAGTATTATTCTTCGGCAATTCAACCAATGACAAAAAAAATGAAAAATATGAAGCATCTGTCAAATATTGACAAAGTCCCCACAATGCTTTTTGACTTTGTAGTTTTTAAAATATACGAGAGGGGAGGGAAGGGGACTGGTGGTTAGTGTGTTCATCATTTTCGTTCTACAGTCTTTCCTATTTCGGCTGGTATAACGTAGATCCCGTTGCTGTCAGGACGAGACGCTTTCGAACCTTGAGCTTGGGTTACCTGTGATCGTGCACCACACATAAAGATCCAGACGAAGCGCTGCAGTAAAGGAGGGAGCTCTCTTCTACAATTAATCCAACTTGAAATCTAAGAGATAAGGAACAGTACACAGAAATAAACGTTATCCGTACTCTAGACTTCTGACTTTATTTCAGTGGAACCCCGCTGGACACTCTTTCCCAGACACTGCTCGTCACTGTGTGCACTGCGGCCAGTTTGGTTGTTCTTGTCAACATCGGACTCGACTGGTTCTATTGAGAATAACCGTTTCAACTGCAATCAGTTTAGGTTAGAAGAAGGAGGAAGCACCGCATCGGGAACGCAGCGCTTATCAACTTTTTTGTCCCAAATGCGGCGCTTATCCGAGGGCGGCGCTTGGCTGAGTAAACAAAGTTGTGTCCCTAGCGTGACCACTGATGTAATTTCCATTGGGGATACCCAGTGGATAAGCACTTCTACACACGTTATATTCAGTGGTGCACACAACAAATCTACGTAATAGCAGAAACTAATTAGGGGTTCCAACCCTCTATATGCAATAATTTTTATTTATCACTCGTAGTCCTCGTACCCCGGTTGCGTGACAGGCGGGACCAAACCATTCGACATCCTGAAAAAAGACTGGGTCCTAGGAAACCAAAACAAATAATACAAAATGGCGACAGAACTAGTCTTTTCTTTTCATTACAAATAACTTCCAAAATGTCAGGCTAAAACTGTTACCTCTTTCGAGTAAACAATGTCATTCAGGGAATTGAACAGTGCACGGACTGGCAATCTCAGTTTATACACCTCATTAACCGCTAGCCGAGGAAAAGACTTCGAACTTGGCGAAGAAGATTTACCGGAAACTTGCAGCGCAAAGAGCGAAGATCTTAACCCGCCAGAGACGTCAGGTTTTGTAACTTTATCCTTGCCTCCGTTGCACGAAGCAGCTGAACGAGGTGATTCCAGTGCTGTTTCGAGGCTGCTTCTGGATAAAAATGTTGACGTGAACGAGAAAGCTGGAGGCCATCGTGCCTACAGAACTGCTTTGCATCGGGCTGCTGGATATGGTCACCTAGCAGTTGTAAGGGAACTGCTCAAGGTGAGCTTTATTTGAATCAAGATTCATTAATTTCCAATCGAGTCAAAACCACAATCATTCGGATTTGTAAACAAACCACCAAATCTGTCCACTGTATCATTAGAAAAGGTGATAATTAAGGATTTATACGAAGTTTGTGTGAGCCTTGTTTTGTTGACTGTTTTCATCAGCTTTACAAACGGTTTTGCAAACAAATATTAAATTCTACTTTATGTAAACCTTTCGGTAGTAGCAATTCATCTATTTTTAGAAGTACATATGACCCCAGTAATAGTTGTTGTGCGTTAAGTGTAGGTGTTTTATCACAGAAATACAATTATGGAGTTGTTATTGGGCAGCTGTAATTGGACACCCACGTGTGTTTTAAAAGGTATGACAGTGATTACATAGACTATATCACGCTTATAAAAGCCCTCTTGATGGTAAGGCAACACTTTCAGAAATTACAGTGTTTGTATGGGAATCTGATGACAAATTTTTTCTGTACGTTGACATTCTGGTTTGGCGGGTTGATGGCTTGTAGAAACATTTCATAGACAGATGTGTGTACACTTAAAAATGTAACTGAATGCCTTCTAGCCCAGTTACATCCTTCAAATTGGACCACCGCCTCTCTGAACAAGATAATTCATTGGTTCTTAAAACAATGGATAACAGATCTTATTATTCATTTAAAATATTTCTGATTGGCTTTCAATTCCCGGCTAATTCCAGCTAACTGGATGACACTGACCAAATTTGGAAGACGCTTCTATAATTGGATGAATGACATAATAATTATTGGACGACTGAAAAATTATTGGACGATTGATGTCACGCAACAACGGCTTTGTACAGAGCTCAGCCAAAGGCTCAAAAATGGTCGCTAGGAAGAATTATGCAGATTGAGGCGTAACACCCACCTCGATCTTCATAATATCATGCTCAGCCTCATCTAATAATTACTAATTATTATTCATCAACTTTGCACGATGCCCATAAGTGGTCAGAGAGTCATTGTTGTCCATCATCCATACATAACAGATATCCTGGGATATACGTTGTGTGCCAAGATTTGTTTTAAAACTTGCAAAACGCTGCACAACCACAGTTTTTTTCTCTGCAAAATCCACGTCCTTGAAAATCTGTTGAACAATAAAACATGTACAATTATCCTGCTCAATCTTGCGGAACAATGTCTGATTTTAGCCGAGTTGGCCTACGGCCTCATATGCTAAGCATTGCACGATATTGCACACGATTTCACAGGATAATTGTTACCGGTAAATAACGATACCTCAGCCCTGAATAACAGTAGAGGTAGTGTTTAATAGAGGTTCCACAGAGGAAGTATTTTCTGTTCAAATTTGGTGAATCCAATTCTTTGCCTAGTGTGGGCCTAGTCAGAATTCATTATTTTGTTTGAAATAAAGCATATAATAAAGACCCATAGCCATGCGTTACAGTGTAAACTGTCATAAAACCATCTGGATATTTGAGAACACTTGATTCGCCTGTGGCTTGTGTTTTATAATTTCTCTCATGTTCTCAAATTCCCCATTGTGTTTTTTATGATAGTTCAAATATTATTGTAAGTGCCTATGGCTTCTCTTTTTATCGAGTGAAACTGATGAAGGTTAAACGTCTCTGAAGGCAGGTGCTGATCCAATGAAATGTAGCAGTGTGCACAGGACACCGCTCCATGAGGCATGTATAGGTGGACACAAACATGTGGTACAAGAACTGCTCAAGTATTTCACAGATATCGATGTTGTAGACTCTAATGGACAAACAAGTGCTCATTTAGCTGCATATCATGGGGAGAGTGAATGTTTGATGGTCTTGATATTAAATGGTAGCAACATGGCTCTTGAGGACAAACAGGGACACTCTCCTGCTCACTTGGCAGCTATGAAAAATCACCCAAGTGCACTAAGGTATGAATAATTTTAACACCAATGAGTGGTAATGACTGAATCAGGGGATTATTACCTTTTGACCTATTATTTAACTTAAATTTTATTGTTTTTTTGGGAGGTGGGATGGGGTGGGGTGGGGGTACTCAACCCAAATTTGAGTAGGAGTGTGCCACCCACGCTGTCAAACCCTGACCCTCACTGACCCGGTTTCATGACCAAATACTTACACTATCCCTACCCTCTTTATGACACAAATTCATTTTTTTTTAAAAAAGAGCAAATTGTTTTTAACATTGCTAATCCGTTTTTATAAAATTCCTGATCTCAATTGCCACATGGTTTTCGGTGTTTTTTTTTCCGTCAGATGGCACCTGGGTATGCAGAAACAATAATAATAATTAATAATAATAATAATAATAATAATAATAATAATAATAACATTTATAATACGCAAATTTCATGAAATGTTCAAATGCGCAAAATGGGTGGGCAAATAATATTTCAGATAACTGAAGGGCACCCATATACCCTGTAACAGCATGAATCAAAAACTCATACCCTGTTTATGAATCTTGAATACTATTGAAAACCCAATCCCTAAATTACGTGGTACATCCCCATATAGGCTACATATGGGAATTCCCCTCCCCTGGGGGTTTTGTTTCAATTGCCTTGACAACACTGAAAGAGTTAAATAAACCCTACTTTTGAGACTACAATAGGTAGTTTTTCCAATCCACAAAACAGACATTTTTTAACAATTGAGTCATGAAATATAAAGGTGGATTTGACCACTCCCATTAGAGAGATAGCTAACCATAAAAGAATCACTTTAATTTACAGGTGTCTAATTGAGGATGATGTAGAGGTTAATTGTATTGATGATCAAGGACGTTCCCCTGCTCATTATGCGGCAAGTGCAGGGGGTCTGGATGCCTTGAAAGTGCTCGCTCACAATGATATTGATGTTAACTCTAGAGACACGGCAGGCTGTGTTCCAGTCCATCACGCAGCAGCGCATAATAATTGTTCGTGCCTGGTGTTTCTACTGGGTTCAGGGCTCGCTAAAATGGATGTAAGAGATAGGTCTGGCAAATCATTGCTGCACATGGTAAGGACATTTACCCTGACTGTATACTTGATTGAAAGTGTAGATGCAGTACAGTCAATTACCTTGTTGACCCCCCCCCCCCCCCCCCCCCCCCAATGCTGTATCACTGCCACACATTTTGTACATTTTTTGCTAGCCTTCCATGATGGGTTTCAATTTTTTTTGATCAGTCAAACTCTACACTGTTTTGGGTGAAGGACGCTTTGAAAAGCACCATGTCTTTATTTGTGGTCCATCAAATCAGGCCATTTTTGTCCCTAAAATTTTCATAATGATGACTTAAAATATGCATTGTCCTGAGCTGATGACTGAAGTAGCTGGTGAAACCTTGCAGAGTAATTGGCAAATTTTGCTGGCTGCTGGTTAATTTGTATGTACAACCCTGCCAAATCAAGCAGAACCCATTGGAATAAAGTAAAAACTGTCAAAAATTTTGAAACCCTGTTTTATAAAAGTAGATTTTGAGAAACCTTAGCTGTGCATGCTGAATCTGTCAGTTAATAAAAATTATAATAATGTGTAGATGACAACTTGTTTTGTTTGTTTTTCATTTCTGTTTATTACTTTCTTGTCAATAATAATGCACATGCCACTTTTAATTCTAGGCTGCACAACATGGTGCTACCGAATGTGTTCACTGGCTTCTTGAACATCGAGCTAGTCCAAACATCAGAGAGGGTAATGGAAGATCTTTTTAATTGCTTTCTTCTTAAACTTCTTTAAATTTCGTACAAGTTACTATTTTAACTTACCTTAGCTGAGGTAACTGTTTTGTTTTTAAGGTTCTGGCGCAACTCCTGCTCACTTAGCTGCGTCTGGGGCTCATTTACAGAGTCTGAGCTGCCTCATTAAACATGGTGCTGACATTGATGCTCAAGATGCCAGTGGTGACATACCTCTTGATTTTGCCAAACACACAGGGAATCCTAATTCATTTCTCAGAGCAGGTATAATAAATTTCTACAATTATGTATTTTTAATCAAAAGGTTAATTACTACCTAAAGAAGAAAACCTGGTGGCCTACTGGTTAGCGCGCTGGACTCCAGATCAAAGAGTTTGGCTCGAGTCCTTAGAAATGGCTTTGCCAATTTCCGAGTTAAAAAGCACTCACTTTATTATTGAAATTTGACAGTTTTATTTTCTATAAATTTATTATTAGCAAATTCCCCCTGCTGATAAGTTCAGCTGTAAGTTCCATTTATTAATTTATAGAAAATAAAAACTGTCAAATTTCAAAAATAAAGTGAGTGCTTTTTAACCCGCAAATTGGCAAAGCCATTTCTGAGTTCTCGGCAGCAAGGCGAATATCACTCCGGTCCCTACCTCCTTCTGTCACTCGTTCCGTCAGATTCTGTTATACATTTTGTTAATCCACCAACTCATGCATAGCGCTTATAAACGCACATATTGTCGATCAGAAACTATGGGAGCTATAAATTGAGGGCGAGACGCCGTCTTACATTTCATTATTCTGATTTTATTTCAGTAAATGGCGAGGTTCCTTGTAAATTCTGTGTTTCCAAGCAGCGGAAGATTGAATACGACTTGGCCCATCAGCCTACACCCGTGGAAAAAAATATCATTCAACAGGAGTCAGAGATTTTTGTCACACCAGAAAGTTCTGAAGACAGGTACACTGTGTACATAAACTAGAAAGTGACCAGTTACTGTTTTCCCTCAGGTTTGGTCAGTGGTAAATAAAATGAATTAAGTGGATAATATT